>CANSGD010000595.1:0-117294 GCA_947645195.1 Patellifolia procumbens
CCATAGCCTATTTTCGAACGTATTACTTAATGTATAAAGTAAAGTGTGTTTTATCGTGTGAAAGTGTTATGGAAAGTGTGAAAGTGCTATGGAAAGTGTGTGAAAGTGTGATTTGTGTAATATGGTGAAAGTCAACAATGTGCATGCGATTAAAGCAATTATTAATGGATCCAGGTGTGATCATGAACCCCAGTTAGGGCGGGTAGAGTCCCTAGTTGTTGCCTTCCAGGATGAGCAAATTCCAGGGTTTTATATAGGACATGTCCGATTTAATTCTTGCAAGAAGAACAGTAAAAGGTGGGTTGACGACCTCAACGAGTTTGGAGGCATTAGTACTGCATGGTACCCTCTCCATTCGCGTGCACACCAAGATAACAAATAAACAATGAGTGTTTCTTCTAAGAAACTTAAATGTTATAAAGTAAATTGAGTTTAAATATGTATTATATCAATGATATTTTTTTGTAATGAAGTACTATTTTGATAATGAATAATACTCCTCGAATCGCATTACTTGCAACGATTTGACATAAAGTGTGAGTGGAAAATGTCTAATAGTTGGAGTAGGGGGTTACGGAGGGAGTATAATGTTTCAATTTTCGTTTCAGTAAATGGTTTGAGGTATCTGTGGTTATATGAGTTAGTTGTTATCATATGTGATCAGTTCTTAAACAAAAACCACCAAAGCATGTTTTACTTTTTTTACAAGTTTGGTACTTGGCGCGTTGCTGATGTGAGTCAAATGTTTTGTTTTGTCATTTTTGTCGCGTGTCGCTTAGGTGGGTAGCAGTGTCGTAATAGTTTCGAATGGATACATTCAAAGTTCTGGAAGCTTTAGTGATGAATTCTCCTTTCAACTATCTTTATGTGTATTTAGGTGAAGGTGATCGACTTTGTAGAAAGTGTCTAGTAAAGTTGTAAATAATTTTAAATAGTAGTTGTAAAGTAGAAGCTGGGAATAGTTGCTGGATTAATATTAAAATGATATACAAGTTCATATCTCGGACGCGAGTCCTAAGTTAAGTCTAGGCAGCCCATATTTTACGGAGCTCTGCATTTTGTAGACTTTTATTATTGAATTTATACCATCTAGATCATTTAGATGAGTTCATTTAGTGTTAATGGTTTATAGTTCAAAGTTTTAAAAAGTTCAGTTTTTCTAGGATTCCATATTCTTCGTTTTAGGAAGATGAGTGTGATGGCAGTAGTCCGGATTAAGTTTCCAACTGTGTTTAACTCTAATGAAATTCGTCGGTAGTTAAACAGTACAAGAATCATCCACGAGTGCTTTGCTTGAACATTCAACACAAACTCAGAACCATGGTAAATTTTCTTTTTTCTCTAAAACTAAACCAGAGATATGCTGGAGATTGTGAAGATAAAAATTAATAAAGGTAAAAATACCCCATGGCATTATAACTGCTAAAAAAATTGGCAAACTTATAATTTTTTTAAAAATAGCGAAAAAATGTGTATGGAGATATGTTGCACCGCTTGATGTCATCATCACTCCTTACACCTACAACTGCAATGCGTTTTGATACCATCAATTAAATCAGTGTTTTTTTAACGCTGATTTAATCCTTTCAATCCGTTTTGTTTTGTCTTAATGTTGACTTTATTTTTTGCCTTTGGTCACACTTATATCCACTTAACACACATGTTTTTCTTTAGAAAAGTTAATTATTATTTTGTTATGTTTTTAAAAGAGTGCACAAAGAGTTTGGTTATTTGTTCCTCACTCCAATTAGAAATTCAGTTGCCTGGTTGTCTCCAAACAACAAATCCCTCACATAAACATATTTTCTTAATCTTAAACCTCTCTTTCCTGTGCTTTAGTACATAAGGGCAGCCCTAGGGGGGACAATACAGTGTTTTGAAAGGTAAACAAATGAATTATAAGCAATGTGGATAAACTTGCACTTATTCTGCGTTTGGCGTATGTTCCCCTGTTGTAATCGGCTCTTTGAACCAATATCATTAAACATGTCCTTCTCCATATTTAGGGTAGTTGGATCATATTCACAATGGTTTTTAGTAACAAAATTGTGACACTAAGTACATAATCTGACTTTCAAAATTTTAGTAAAAATGCTATGCAAAATTACAACTTCCAAGATCATAAACTAGTAACATTCTTAAAATTATTACGAACTTGTAATAAATTTGTAATCTTTAAAGAACATTTCATCACAGCGAATTATAAGAGAAAATCGCATGGCTAAAATCTCGAAATGTACGTGTAAATGTTATTATTATAGAATGGAGAAACTTACCCTTTTCTAGAATCATCCATGCGTGCTTTGTTTAAACATTCGAACACAAACTAAAGAACAATAGGATGTTTTTCTCTTAAAAAGTAAACTAGAGATATGTTGGAGATTTTTGAAGATAAAAAGTAATAAGGTAAAAATACCCCATGGCAATTAATAACGCATAAAAAAATGTGTATGGAAATATATTACACCGCCTGATGTCATCATCACTCCCTACACCTACCATTGCAAAATGCAGTTTTGATACCATCATTAAAATCACTGGTTTTTTTAACACTGATTTAATCTTTTTTTTCAAATCCGTTTTGCTTTGTTTTAATGTTGATACTATTTTTTTGCCTTTGGTCACACTTATGGGGGCAACACATATTTTTTCTTTAGAAAAGTTAGTTATTATTTTACTATGTTTAAAAGAGTGCACAAGACTTTAGCTATTTGTTCCCCGCTCAGTTGGGGAGTCAGTTGTCTTGGAATCAATCTTGAACAACAAAATCTTGAACATCAAGCAATACTTTCTTAATCTTTTGAAGGTAAACAAATGAATTGCAAGCAATATGGACAAACCTACGTACCCATAACAACGTCTGGCGTATGTTCACTGGTTTTAATTGGCTCTTTTAACCTAATATCTTCCCCATCCCCTTCTCCATATTTAGGGTAGTATACTTCATCGATAATTTAAGCAAAAAAATGTTTTCAAAGCCCATAATGGCGCTGGATCTTGTATTAAGCGCCTGTTGGTTTTAGCCAGCATAAAATTTAAAGGCCTGTTATTTTTTTAATAATAGCGAAAAAATGTGTATAGAGATATATCTCACCCCTTGACGTCATCATCCTCCCTACACTGGCAACTGCAAAATGCGGTTGATACTATCAATCACGTCAAAGTTTTTTTAATGATGATTTAATTTATTTTTTCAAATACGATTTGCTTTGTTTCGTGTTGGTACTATTTTGCATTTGGTCACATTTTTTCTTTATAAAAGTTAATCATTATTTCTCTATGTTTTAAAAGGGGAAAATTAACAGGAATAATCATAAACTATTAAAACCGTCTTATCCAGTTAGTCCCACATTCAATTATTCTAAAAATAATCACAATTATCACCGCACCATAAACCGTCTCGCTTGACTTGGGGCCTATTAAGCAGATTCAACACTCCACTATGTCACAATACTTATTGGCCCAAAAATAAAAGAAAAATAAAAAAAATAAAACTAAAATCCTCCCCCTTTCCAGCCTCCCCTTCCCTGCGCACCATGTCAACCACCTTTCCTCCCCACTCCCGGCCACCAAGACTCGCCAACCACCTCAGGAAAAACGGAACCCACCCGAAACAACCACTGACCCAACCCGATGCCTTCCTAGAACCACCGGAAACCACACCCACGTCCCTTAAACAACCCTAGACCCACCCCCACCACCCTAAAACAAGTAACAACCCAAGTCCACCCCACAAACCACCACGCCGAAAACCCCCTAAAATGACCCATACCCAATTAAAAACCACCACACGAACCGGAAATCACCCCCAAATTGCGGCGAAAATAAGGTGGGTGGTGGATAGTTCGTGGTTAGATCGGGACGGTGGGTTTTTTTGGGGTAGGGAGGGGGACGTCGTTGTGGTGGGGTTTTTCGGGGATGGCGAGTTGGAGATCGGCACTGGGGGAGTGAAATCAGCCGTTTTCTGGTGTTGAGGGGCTGTCATGCGGTGGTGTGAAAGGCTAGTGGTGGGCGGCGGTGGCGATGAGGTGGGTGGTTGTGTTGTGGCAGTGAGGGTGGGGTGGGGGGGTGGGTTTATGTTTTGTTCTCAATTTTTAAAAAAAATTGATAATTTTTAAATGGATCAATCATAATGCACCACTTGGCATTGTTAACCTGTTTATCAGGTTATCATTTTGCATAGGACTAATATTAGAAGATACTAAATATTTGATATTATTTTGGAAATTACTAAATATGGGATTAATTAGGAAAGATGGGCAATAGTTCGGATTATTCCTGTTAATTTTCCCTTTTACTAAAGTCCACACAAAGACTTTGGTTATTTGTTCCTCGCTCAGTTTGAAATTCAGTTACCTCTGAATCAATATAGAACAACAAAATCCAACACATAAAGCAATATTTTCTTAATCTTTTGAAGGTAAACAAATGGATTGCAAGCAATGTGGACAAACCTGCATACCTATAACAACGTTCGGTGTAACGTCCGACATATGTTTTGTTTTAATCGGCTCTTTGAACCGATATCATCAACCATCTCCCTTCTCCATATTTAGTGTGGTTGAATCATGCAAAGTTTTTTAGTAAGAAATTGTGACACTAAATACATAATTTTACTGTCAAATTTTTTGGTAAGATAAGATGCAAAATTACAACCTGTAAGATCATAAAATAGTAACTTTAAAAACTATTATGAACTTGAAATAAATTAAAGAATTAGTCAGGAACAACCTTATAAAAGTTCCATTTTGTGAAAAACAAACCTTAACTTTTTATGAGATAAAACCTTATAGCCTTTTTCGGTGTTGATCAACAAGTTCCGGTGTTGACTATCTATTTGTTCAACTTGCACTCTTTTTCCCTCTTTTTTTTATCAATTAGAGTTTCATTTCCCTTAAATTTTCTCCCTCATATATATACCCTAATCACCCCAACCTAAATTTGATATCTTTAAAGAACATTTCATCACAACATGATCTGTAAGCAAAAGTACCATGGCTAAAATAACGAAATGTACGCATAAATCAGCCAAATACATGAGAATAGAAAAACTTACTGTTGTAGAATCATCCATTCATGAGTGCTTTGCTTGAACATTTGAACACAAACTCAAGAACAATGCAGAAATTTTTCCCCTCTAAGACTATACTAGAGATATGTTGGGAGATAGTGAAGATAAAAAGTAATAAAGGTAAAAGTACCCAATGAAATCAAGAACCGCCAGCCAAGTTCTCTATATGCTTCATTTCTGCGAGCCTTACGGATAATTTCATTAATAAATTTATGGTACTATAAACAATAGAATAAGAGCCAAAAAGTGAATTCAGCCCAAAATCAGTTAATTAGTTTATTTTACAACCAAAAAAATCAGTTGAAGAAAACTACTTGTAGTAAAACAGTATCAACTCATCAGATACCATACTCCAGGACCAACAACAACAACAGCACCCCATCGATCAAAATTTAGAAGCTTTTTAGTTTTACTGCTATATGCTCCTCCAAACCCATTTACGAAATGATCTAAAAACCTCATCCCTAGTGCTTCACTGTTATAGCTATCTTTAGAAGCTTAACTTCAGTATTCCAAGAGCCAAAAACAACATCCAAGGGAGTGAAAAATAACAAACACTAACTTAATAAGGTAGTAAGACAAAGGGCAAAAACCAACAAGGAGCAGACACTAGCAACTAATGTAGTAATTTGAGCTAAACAAATACAACAAAAGAGTACATAAAAGCTATACAACAAAATTATCAAAGCCTTAACTCGGTCGAGTTGGTTCCATCCACATCTGTATAGTACTACATGCTCTTCAAACCCACTTTTTAAATAGCTCAATCATAGAGCAATTGGCAAATCAACTAATTGGCCAAAACTGATAACATTCCACAATGCACAATAAGTAAATAACATTAAGCTGAAATATTTACAGAAGAAAAGGAAAATTACTCATTATTTGAAAAATTAGTCAAAATTTCTCAAATATATATTTTAGAAGAAAAAAAATCATCTCAAGATGACTCTTTAAGTGAATTATTAATTCTTTAACACCTTTGAACTCGTCAAAGCAACTGAATTATTCAAAGAAATTACTCAAAATCAGAAGAAAAAAAAACACTTCATAAACAATTGAAAATGAATTAAATCATCTCAATTCAGGAAACAAATAAAATAGGTATCAACAACCTCAAATTGAGCTCGAAATCACATCATAAAACTAAACATTTTTAATTGTTTCCATGATTACAATACTGTCATAAAAATTGCTTTGTTAATAACAACAACAACGACAACATCAATAATCATAATTACCCGCGTATCTTCATATAAACTCATCATATTGTTGCGGATCATATTGCACGGAGCAGATGACGTTACGGAAGAAAAGTATCTCTTCTTTATCTCTACTCTTTTCTCTTATTGTTGCTCATATTACTTATATATATATATGAAAAAAATAATATTTTGATTCAATCAATCAATCGGTCAAAAAACTAAACCGAACAACTTACAAAATTTAATTTTAACAAAATTTGCAAAAACATTTGATATGTGGAGAAGCCTGGACAAAAGACTATCCCATTCAGTTCAAATACTCTAATAATTAGTCCTAGTGTACTTAAAACTGCAAAAATTTTGGATACACTTATGTCCACGTAACACTCATTTTTCTTCAGAAAAGTTAATTATTATTTTACAATGTTTTAAAAGAGTGCACAATGGCTTTGGTTACTTGTTTCTCTCTTAGTTGGAAATTCAGTTGCCTCGCAATCAATCTAGAACAACAAAAATAAAGAAATATATTCTTATTCTTTTGAATGGTAAACAAATGAATTGCAAATGTTGACAAATCTGCATGCCCATAACAACGTCTAGTGTAATGTGTGGCGTATGTTCCCTTGTTTTTATCAGCTCTTATAACCCAATATTATCAACCATCTCCTTCTCCATATTTAAGGTAGTTGAATCATATTCACAAGGATTTTGAAATAAATTTTCCACATTAATGTTTTCCACATAACCGACTGCTTTATATCTTGTATTGTCGCCACTCTCATTATCGATTGATTCAGCCTTACCAACACAAGATCTGTTGGTTTACTTAATTAATTTACCATATCGGCCAATTTAGATACACTATTCATAACAAATTACTTAACATTTAAAACGAATTTAACCTGTTAGTTCATACGTTGTGCTTTATTTGAACTTCTTAATAGATGATATCATGTAAGTTCATGGAGTTGAAATTAGTTAAAAATTGTGACATTAAATACATAATCTCACTTTCAAAATATTAGTAAGATAACTTGCAAAATTACAACTTGTAAGATCATGAAAAAGTAGCATTCTTTAAACGATTATGAACTTGAATTTAATATGTCATCTTTAAATAACAAATAACAACACGAATTATAAGCAAAAATAGCATGTCTAAAATAAATGAAGAAATGTACGCATAAATCAGCCACATACTTGAGAAAAGAGAAACTTACCTGTAGTAAAATCATACATGAGTGCTTTGCTTGAACATTCGAACAAAAAACCAAGAACAATGGAAAAAAAAATTCAATAAAACTAAACCATGGATATGTTGGACATTATGAAGTTCAAAAGTTATAAAGGTAAAAATACCCCATCACAATTTATAACCACTATAAAAAAATTAAACGCCTAATTTTTTTTAAAATAGAGGAAAATATGTTTGGAGATATGTTGCACCGCCTGACGTCATCATCACTCCCCTACACATACAGAAAGACTGCAAAATGCAGTTTTGATTATAAAATAAAAATAAACGATTTTTAACGCTGATTTAATTTATTTTTTCAAATCTGTTTTGTTTTTAAAATCCGTCGGACTACTCCATCGTTGAAGTCGGTTCCTGCGCTAACCAAAAACGTTCGTTATAGGATTTCCGCCCTTACATGTTCTCTATATGCTTCATTTTGCGAGCCTTAAGGGCTATTTCATTAATAAATTGATGGAAATATTTATAACAGAATAAGAGCCAAGGGAGAAAGTTTCCACAGAATAAAGATAACTAGTTTATTTTACAACCAAAAGGAAATCAGTTAAAGAAAACTCGTCGTAGTAAAACAATATCACTCATCAGATACCATATTCTAGGACCAACAACAACAACACCCTCATTTAAAATTTAGAAGCTTGTTTAGTTTTACTACTATATGCTTCTCTAAACCCATTCCAGAAATTATCTAAACCTCATCCCTAGTGCTTCGCACTGACTTAATACGGCAGTAAGAAAGTAACGAAACCAACAAGGTGCAGACACTAGCAACTAATTTAGTACTTTTAGCTACATCAAACTCACGAAAGAGTACATGTGCTATTACAACAAAATTATCAAAAGGCAAAACTCGGTCGAGTTGGTTCCATTCACATCTGTATAGTACTACGTACTCTTCAAACTCACTCTAAATAGCTCAATCGTAGAACAATTGGCCAATCAACTAATAGAAGGTATTGTGTCAGACGTGTCTGATCATAACATTTGGCCAGATAACTTTAGTTTGTTTCAGTTGAATGTAATATTTGATTTTAGCTGTTCAGTTGATTCTTTCAGTTGTATGTGTTTTAAGTAAACACTTTAATTATTTCCACGATTACAATACTGTCATAAAATTGCTTTGTTAATAACAACAACAACAACATCACTAATCATAAATACTCAAGTATCTTCATATAAACTCATCATATTGCTGCAGATCGATTGTGTGGAGCAGATGACATTACGGAAAAAAGTGTATCCTCTTCTTCTATGTGTACTCTTTTTCTCTTACTGTTGCTCATTTGCTCATATATATATATGAAAAAGTATTTTGATTCAATCAATCAATAAGTCAGAAAAACTAAATCATACAAGTAATAATTTTTAATTTCACTCCACAAAACTGGCAAAAACATTTGATATCTGGAAAATCCTGCACAGAAGACTGTCCCCTATCAATCCAACTACTCTCATAATTGGGCATAGTGTACTTGAAAACTGCAAAGAAATTTTGGATACACTTATGTCCACGCAACACACATTTTTTTCTTTAGGAAAGTTAATTATTATTTTGCGTTGTTTTAAAAGGTGCACAATGAATTTGGTTATTTGTTTCTCGCTCAGTTGGAAATTCAATTGCATCGGAATCAATCTAGAACAAAAAAATAAAGCAATACATTCTTAATCTTTTGAAATGTAAACAAATGAATAGCAAGCAATGTGGACAAACATGTATGCCCATAACAACGTCCGGTGTAATGTCTGGCGTTTGTTCTCCAGTTTTAATCGTGCTCTTTGAAGCCAATCATATTCACAAGGATTTTGAACTAAATTTTCAACAACATTGTTTTCCACATAGCTGTAGCTATATCTTGTATTGTCTCCCTCTCAATATCGATTAAGTCTTTCTTACCAACACAAGATCTCTTCGTTTAATTAATTAATTTACCATACTGATCAATTTAATTACACTATTCATAACAAATTGTAAAATTTGAAACGAATTTAACCTGTTAGTTCATAAGTTGTAACTTTATTTGAACTTCATAATAGATGATAACTTGTAAGTTCATAAAGATGAAATTAGTAACAAATTGTGACATTAAATACATAATCTCACTTTCAAATTTTTAGTAAGATAACTTGCAAAATTACAACTTGTAAAATCATAAAACCGTAACATTGTTTGAACGATTTTGAACTTGAAATAACAAATAACAACACGAATTATAAGCAAAAACAAAATTTCCGCAAAACTACAATATCCGCCACCCATATTCTTTATTTGCTTCAGTTTTGTGAGCCTTAAGGGCTATTTCATTAATAAATTTATGGAACTATTAACAACAAAATAAGAGCTAAAAAGAAAAAATTTCCGCAAAATAAAGATAACTAGTTTATTTTACAACCAAAGAAATCAGTTAAAGAAAACTAGTCTTAGTACAACAGTATCACTCATCACATACCATACTCCAGGACCAACAACAATAATAATACCCTCATCAAAATTTAGAAGCTTGATTAGTTTTACTACTATATGCTCCTCCAAACCCATTTCCAGAAATGATCTAAACCTCATCCCTAGTGCTTCACGATTATAGTTATCTTTAAAAGTTCAACTTCTGTATTATAGGAGCTGAAAAAAACAGCATCTAAGGGATAGAAAAATAACTAACACTGACTTAATAAGGCAGTAAGAAAGTACCAAAACCAACAAGGTGCAGACACTAGCAACTAATGTAGTACTTTTAGCTACTTCAAACTCATGAAAGATTACAAGTGCTATTACAACAAAATTATCAAAGGCTAAACTCGGCCGAGTTGGTTCCATTCACATCTGTATAGTACTACATGCTCTTCAATCTCACTTTCTAAATAGCTCAATCGTAGAACAATTGGTAAATCATCTGACGCGTCTGATCCTAATATTTGGTCAGATCACTTCAGTTTGTTTCATTTTTTTTCAGTTGGATGTATTTTGATTTTAGTTCATTGGGATATTCTTTCAGTTACATGTGTTTTAAGTAAATAATTTAATTATTTCCACAATTACAATACTGTCATAAAAGTGCTTTGTTAATAACAAGGAAAAATTGTAAATCACTACCTGCCCAATCACATATTTCAAAATAACCACCCCAAATTCATTTGTGTTTAAATAACCACCTCTCCTTAACTTAACCTTTTCAAATACCCACCTTTTAACGGAATAAGGTAACACCGTCAACTGTGGGGGCCATTTTTTTACTGAGTTACCTTAACTCCCTCCAACTTGGCACGCTTTTGAATTCTTTCTTCCCTACTCTCTATTTCTCTCTCTCTCTTTCTTCTTCAATCTTCATATACTCTTCCACCTTCCCTCCCTATTTTTATATCTTCATTCAAATATCTAGACAAAATTTCTCTCCTTTCAATCTTCATTTCAGTTTCTTTACAGTGACAACAAGCTCTCAATGCACTGTTTCGTGAAGGTAGGGCCCAGTCAAGTGGATTTCGTGACCTAAAAAAGGTTAAAATTTCAAACTTTTGCTTTATACTTTACTAATCTATGTTTCGATTATGCAATAAGTAATGAGTGGCTTGGTTAACATTGTGCTTTATTATTTTTTAGTTATTTAATTGAGTAATAGGTTGGGGGGTTGTGATTCTGTGTAATTTGTGTTGGGGAATTTGTGTTTATAGAAATTAAGAAAAAGCCCCAATTTTTCAAAGAGAAAATCAATTAAACCCTAGAATTTGCTTTGTACATACCTGAATTTTAGCTTCAAAAGGATTCACAGTGGAATTAAAGAAATCTTTGGCAAATTTGTTAAGATTAAGTTTTTACATGTAAGGGTTATATAAATAGGTCAAAATCGAGTTAATTGGCAGGAAATAGAAGTGAAAAGCATGCCAAGTGGCCTCACAGTTGACGGTATTACCTTATTCCTTTAATAGGTGGGTATTTGAAAAGCTTAAATTAAGGAGAGTAGGTTATTTAAACACAAATGAATTTAGGATGGTCAAATATTTTGAAATACGTGTATCGAGCAGGTGGTTATTCACAATTTTTCCTAATAACAACAACAACAACATCACTAATCATAAGTACCGAAGTATCTTCATATAAACTCATCATATTGTTATGGAACATATTGTGTGGAGCATATGACATTACGGAAGAAAGTGTATCCTCTACTTCTTTGTCTACTCTTTTTCACTTATTGTTGCTCATATTGATCATATATATAGATGAAAAAATATTTTGATTCAATCAATCAATCAGTCAGAAAACCTATACCATACAAGTAACAAAATTTAATTTCACTCTACAAAAATTGGTAAAAACATTCGATATGTGAAAAGTCCTGCACAAAAGACTCTCCCAATCAATTCAACTACTCTCATCATTAGTCCTAGTATACTTGAAAACTGCAAAGAAATTTTGGATGCACTTATGTCCACACAACACACATTTTTTTCTTTAGGAAAGTTAATTATTATTATGCGTTGTTTTAAAAGAGTGCACAATGACTTTTATTATTTTTTTCTCGCTCAGTTGGAAATTCAATTCCCTCGGAATCAATCTAGAACAATAAAATAAAGCAATACATTCTTTATCTTTTGAAATGTAAACAAATGAATAGCAAGTAATGTGGACAAATCTGTATGCCCATAACAACATCCGGTGTAATGTCCGGCGTATGTTGCCCTGTTTTAAGGCTCTTTGAAGCAAATCAATTTCACAAGGATTTTGAACTAAATTTTCTACAACATTGTTTTCCACATAACCGGTAGCTAGATCTTGTATTCGCCCTCTCATTATCGATTGAGTCTTTCTTACCAACGCAAGATCTCTTGGTTTAATTAATTAATTTACCATACTGACCAATTTAAGTACACTATTCATAACAAATTGTAAAATTTGAAACGAATTTAACTTGTTAGTTCATAAGTTTTAACTTTATTTGAACTTCATAATAGATGATAACTTGTATGTTCATAGAGATGAAATTAGTAACAAATTGTGACATTAAATACATAATCTCACTTTCAAATTTTTAGTAAGATAGCTTGTAAAATTACAACTTGTAAAATCATAAAAATGTAACATTCTTTGAACGATTATGAATTTGAAATAACAAATAACAACACGAATTATAAGCAAAATTAGAAAATTTCCGCAAAATTACAATATCCGCCACCCATGTTCTTTATATGCTTCATTTTTGCGAGCCTTAAGTGCCATTTCATTAATAAAGTGATGGAACTATTAACAATAGAATAAGAGCCAAAAAGAAAACATTTCCGCAAAATAAAAATTACTAGTTTATTTTATAACCAAAGAAATCAGTTAAAGAAAACTAGTCGTAGTAAAACATTATCACTCATCAGATACCATACTCCACGACCAACAACTACAACAATACCTTCATCAAAATTTAGAAGCTTGTTTAGTTTTACTACTATATGCTCCTCCAAACCCATTTCCCGAAATGATCTAAACCTTATCCCTATAGTGCTTCACGATTAAAGCTATCTTTATAAGTTTAACTTCGGTATTATAGGAGCCAAAAACAGCATCTAAGGGAGTGAAAAATAACTAACACTGACTTAATAAGGCAGTAAGAAAGTACAGAAACCAACAAGGTGCAGACACTAGCAACTAATGTAGTACTTTTAGCTACATCAAACTCACGAAAAAATACATGTGCTAATACAACAAAATTATCAAAGGCTAAACTCGGTCGAGTTGGTTCCGTTCACATCTGTAGAGTACTACATGCTCTTCAAACTCATTTTCTAAATAGCTCAATCGTAGAACAATTGGCAAATAAACCAAGAGAAGGTATTGTGTCAGACGCGTCAGATCATAACAGTTGGTCAGATTACTTCAGTTTGTTTCATTTTTTTAGATGGATGTATTTTGACTTTAGTTCTTTAGTTGATTCCCTCAGTTGCATGTGTTTTAAGTAAACACTTTAAATATTTCCAAAATTACAATACTGTCATAAAATTGCTTTGTTAATAACAACAACGACAACATCACTTATCATAAGTACTCAAATATGTTCATATAAACTCATCATATTGTTGCGGATCATATTGTGTGGAGCGGATGACATTATGGAAGAAAGTGTATCCTCTACTTCTATGTCTACTCTTTTTAACTTATTGTGGCTATATTGCTTATATATATATGAAAAAATATTTTGATTCAATCAATCAATCGGTCAAAAAAACTAAACCAGACAAGTAACAAAATTTAATTTCACTCTACAAAAATTGGCAAAATCATTTGATATCTAGAAAATCCTACACAAAAGACTCTCCCAATCAATTCAACTACTTTCATAATCAGTCCTAGTGTACTTGTAAACTGCAAAGAAATTTTGGATACACTTATGTCAACGCAACACATATTTTTTCTTTAGGAAAGATTATTATTATTTTGCGTTGTTTTAAAGAGTGCACAATGACTTTGGTTATTTGTTTCTCGCTCAGTTGGGAATTCAATTCCCTCGGAATCAATCTAGAACAAAAAAACAAAGCAATGCATTCTTAATCTTTTGAAATGTAAACAAATGAATAGCAAGCAATGTGGACAAATCTATATGCCCATAACAACGTCGGTGTAATGTCTGGCGTATGATCCCCTGTTTTAATCGGCTCTTTGAAGCCAATCATATTCACAATGATTTTGCACTAAATTTTCCAAAGCATTGTTTTCCACATAATCGATAGCTAGATCTTGTATTGTCGCCCTCTCATTATCGATTGAGTCTTTCTTACCAACACAAGATCTCTTGGTTTAATTAATTAATTTACCATACTGACCAATTTAATTACACTATTCACAATAAATTGTAAAATTTGAAACGAATATAATCTGTTAGTTCACCAGTTGTAACTTTATCTGAACTTCATAATAGATGATAACTTGTAAGTTCATAGAGATGAAATTAGTAACAAATTGTGACATTAAATACATAATCTCCTTTCAAATTTTTAGTAAGATAACTTGCAAAATTACAACTTGTAAAATCATAAAACTGTAACATTGTTTGAACGATTATGAACTTGAAAACAAATAACTACACGAATTATAAGCAAAAATAGAAAATTTCCGCAAAACTACAATATCCGCCACCCATGTTCTTTATATGCTTCATTTTTGCGAGCCTTAAGGGCTATTTCATTAATAAATTGAGGGAATTATTAACAACAGAATAAGAGCGAAAAAGAAAAAATTTCCGCAAAATAAAGATAACTAGTTTATTTTACAACCAAAGAAATCAGTTAATGAAAACTACCGGTAGTAAAACATTACAACTTATCAGATACCATACTTCGCACTAACGCAACAACAACAATACTCTCGTCAAATTTAGAAGCGTGTTTAGTTCTACTACTATATGCTCCTCCAAACCCATTTCACTAAAAATGATCTAAACCTCATCCATAGTGCTACATGATTATAGCTATCTCTAGAAGTTTAACTTCGGTATTATCTGAGCCAAAAAACAGCATCTAGGGGAGTGAAAAATAACTAACATTGACTTAATAAGGCAGTAAGAAAGTACAGAAACCAACAAGGTGCAGACACTAGAAACTAAAGTAGTACTTTTAGCTACATCAAACTCACGAAAAAGTACATGTGCTATTACAACAAAATTATCAAAGGCTAAACTCGATCTAGTTGGTTCCATTCACATCTGTATAGTACTACATGCTCTTCCAACTCACTTTCTAAATAGCTCAATCGTAGATCAATTGGCAAATCAACCAAGAGAAGGTATTATGTCAGGCAGAACTGATCATAACATTTGGCTAGATCACTTCATTTTGTTTCAGTTGGATGTATTTTGATTTTAGTTGTTCAGTTGATTCTTTCACTTGTAGTGTGTTTTAAGTAAACACTTTAATTGTTTCCACGATTACAATACTGTCATAAAATTGCTTTGTTACTAAAAACAACAAAATCATCACTAATTATAAGTACCCAAGTATCTTCATATAAACTAATCATATTGTTGCAGATCAGATTGTGTGGAGGAGATGACATTACGGAAGAAAGTGCATCCTTTTCTTCTATGTCTACCCTTTTTCACTTATCGTTGCTCATTTTGCTCATATATATATATATGAAAAAAATATTTTGATTCAATCAATCAATAGGTAAAAAAAACTAAACCATACAAGTAACAAATTTAATTTCACTCTCTACAAAAATTGGTAAAAACATTCGATATCTGGAAAATCCTGCACCGAAGACTCTCCCATTGAATTCAACTACTCTCATAATAAGTCGTAGTGTACTTGAAAACTAGAAAGAAATTTTGGATACACTTATGTCCACGCAACACACATTTTTTATCTTTAGTAAAGTTATTTATTATTTTGCGTTGTTTTAAAAGAGTGCATAATGACTTTAGTTATTTTTTTTCTCGCTCGATTGGAAATTCAATTGCCTCGTAATCAATCTAGAACAAAAATAAACCAATAGATTCTTAATCTTTTTAAATGTAAACAAATGAATAGAAAGCAATGTGGACAAATCTGTATGCCCATAACAATGGGCGGTGTAATGTTCGGCGTATGTTCCCTAGTTTTAATCGACTCTTTAAGCCAATCATATTCACAATGATTTTGAACTAAATTTTCCACAGCATTGTTTTCCACATAACCGGTAGCTAGATCTTGTATTGTCACCCTCTCATTATCAATTGAGTCTTTCTTACCAACACAAGATCTCTTGGTTTAATTAATTAATTTACTACTGACCAATTTAATTACACTATTCGTAACAAATTGTAAAATTTGAAACTAATTTAAACTGTTAGATCATAAGTTGTAACTTCATTTCAACTTCATAATAGAGATAACTTGTAAGTTCATAGAGATGGAATGAGTAACAAATTGTGACATTATATACCCTAATCTCACTTTCAAATTTTTAGTAAGATAACTTTCCAAATTACAACATGTAAAATCATAAAACTGTAACATTGTTTGTACGATTATGAACTTGAAATAACAAATAACTACACGAATTATAAGCAAAAATAGAAAATTTCCGCAAAATTACAATATCCGCCACCCATGTTCTTTATATGCTTCATTTTTGAGAGCCTTAAGGTCTATTTCATTAATAAATTGATGGAACTATTAAGAACAGAATAAGAGCCAAAAAGAAAAATTTCCGCAAATAAAGATAACTAGTTTATTTTACAACCAAAGAAATCAGTTAAAGAAAACTAGTCGTAGTAAAACATTATCACTCATCAGATACCATACTCCAAGAACAACAACAACAACAATACCCTCATCAAAATTTAGAAGCTTGTTTAGTTTTACTACTATATGCTCCTCCAAACCCATTTCCTAAAATGATCTAAACCTCATCCCTAGTGCTACATGATTATAGCTATCTCTAGAAGTTTAACTTCGGTATTATAGGAGCCATAAAAAAAGCATCTATGGGAGTGAAAAATAACTAACATTAAGTTAATAAGGCAGTAAGAAAGTACAGAAACCAACAAGGTGCAGACACTAGTAACTAATGTAGTACTTTTAGCTACATCAAACTCACGAAGAGTACATGTGCTATTACAACAAAACTATCAAGGGCTAAACTCGATCGAGTTTGATGGAGGTCCATCTAGCTCCATCGATCCCAAGACTAAGAACATGGTTGCTTGTGTGTTAAGGGATGTTCTGAAGTCCCCTTAAGTCCTTTGAAAGTGTCCTTAGCGTAGTTAATTAAATAGTGACTAAGTTACTATGTTTTATTTCTTTATTAGGGGAGTCTAGTTAATAAAATTTACTCTTAGTTAATTAAATGTCATATTATATTAACTAGGAAAGTATTAGTTGAGCTGTAATTTCAGTTATGTTAATGAGAGAGTCCATTAGGGTTGTATGATGGTATGTTGGACGAGTGAAGACTTAAACTGCAGCAAATGGCGCCTAACTCAAGAGAAGATCAACTAAGAAAAGATAGGAAGGAACATCTATCTTTTACACAAAATGGGCGGCCAAGCATAGAAGATCAAGAAAAAGAAATCATTTTCCCTCCAAAGTCTATCTTGGCGCCAACACTATCATCATAGGGTTTGGTTTCCTACTTTGAAGGGATAAGTGAGAACATCAAGGGAAATGGTATGGAGAGCCGTCGAAAATGATAAGCAAGCAAGCAAGGATCGACTTCAACCCTACTTAGATAGATTTTAGATTAATTAGTTTTCAATTATTTTAATTTCAGTATTTATTTTCCTAGAGTCAAGGACATGTATTTAAAGGGCACATTTCATTTCAATAAAATTCAATGGACGTTTAGACATTTAAAACTTCGAGGTTTATTTTGCTTTGATTAATTCCTATTAATCTAGGCGCCTATGCTAGCTTGATTTTGAGCTTGAATCAAGTGGTGATCTTAGGAACCTTAACTTGATTTAGTGGTGCATTTGTATCTAAGTTGAATTAAGTAAAGCTTAACTATCATTCCTAAAAACATAATCAAACCCTATTTTGCCTAGCATATATCCAGAATATAACATCTTGGTATCAGAGCCAACACATATCCTAGCCTAAAATCGCCCAAACACAAACCCTAAACACACTGGTACTAGCCAAACCAACGAAGAGTTACAATAAAGGATCATTATGATGGAGGAATAGAAGCGTGATAGTGAGGCTAGAATGGCCTTGCTTCAAGATCAAGTAAGGGAGAATGTCTTTAAGGTTAAGAAAACAAAGGAGATGAATCCTTTGGGAATTCAGAAGGAGATAGTGACGAATCATCTAGGGTTCCATCCATCCAAAATGGTCGCAAAATTTCAATGACTTTAAGGTGGATCTTCCTTGTATGATGGTAGATTGGATGCAGATGAGTTTGTGGAATGGTTAAGGACTGTGGAAAGAGTCTTTGACTACAAACAAATTACGGATGATAAGAAAGTCAAGCTTGTTGCTCTCAGGCTTAGAAAATATGCATCAACATGGTTGGCTAGTAAGTGCAGCAAGAGAGAAAGAGAAAGGCAGGAAAAGCTTAGAGATTGGACGAAAATGAAGAAGCTACTCAAGATGAAATTTCTTCCTACCTACTATGTCCAAGAGAACTTTTCCAAGTTCCATCATTTACAACAAGGTTCGAATTCAGTGGAGACCTATGCAAGGGAATTCGAGTCATATCTCATGAAGTGTGAAGTACAAGAGGATGAGCCTCAAACTCTGGTAAGATTTCTTGGTGGTTTGGATATTAAGATTGCTAACATAGTTGAATTGCATCCCTTTTCTACTTTAGAGGACTTGGTCATCGTGGCTCACAAGGTGGAGAAGAAACAAAAGAGCAAAGGAAAGGCAGAAGTAGCTCGTTATTACCCAAAACCTAACACCTACTCTAAACCAAACACAACCTTTTCTAAACCTACCTCAAAGTCGATCCAAAAATCCCCAAACACCCCAAATACTTTCACCCCCAATACTTTCACCCCAAATAGATCTACTAGGAAATGTTTTAGGTGCCAAGGAGGAGGACATATTGCTTCTGAGTGTCCTAACAAAAGAGTTGTAACCCTAGTAGAGTATGAGGCCCTAGATGTTGCAGATGATGTAGTCATGGAGGCGTGTGAAGAGGAGGAATATGGAGAAGAGATTGTTGGTCCTGATGAGGGTGAATGCTTAGTTGTTGGGAGAGCCTTGAGTGGAGTGGTAGATGAAGAGAAGTCACAACAAAGAGAGGCCATATTCCATACTAGATATACTGTTGAGAATAAGGTGTGCACCTTAATTATTGATGTAGGGAGTTGTACCAATGTGGCGTCCCAAACAATGGTGGATAAGTTGAAGCTTTTAACTACTCCACACCCTAAGCCATATGTGATTCAATGGCTTAATCAAGGTAAAGGTATCCAAGTTACTAATCGTTTTCTATTATCTTTTAGTATTGGTAGTAACTATAAAGAGGAGATTTGGTGTGATATTATTCCTATGGATGCTTATCATGTGTTGTTAGGGCGTCCATGGTTGTTTGATAGGAGAGTCATACATGATGGTTACAAGAATACATATTCATTCACTAAAGATGGAAAGAAAGTAACCCTAACCCCTATCATGTCTATCCCTACCTCTAAACAACATTCCACAAAATAAAAATATCATTCACTCACCACTTTATTAAAATCTGATTATCATGAACTTAGTCCTTTTCGTGAATTATTGTTAAATATAGATCAAAAGGAACAAGCTGATAGTAATCTAGATCACCCTTCTGCTTGTCCCATTGTTTGAAAACTACAAGATTCCTTCCCCCATGAAATACCCACGGCCTACCCCCTAAAGAGACATCCAACACAAAATTGACCTAATTCCTAGAGCTATGTTGCCTAATAAGCCTGCCTATAGAACCAACCCTAAAACTGAAGAGATAAGGAGGCAAGTGAATGAATTGTTGTCTAAAGGCATGATTAGAGAGTCTTTGAGCCCTTGTGCAATTCCAACTCTCTTAGTTCCAAAGAAGAATGGTGAATGGTACATGTTTGTGGATAGTAGAGATATTAATAAGATCACTATTAAATACAGATTTCCAATTCCAAGATTGAATGATTTATTAGATGATCTTAATGGTTCTAATGTGTTTTCCAAGATCGATTTGAGAAGTGGATACCATCAGATTCGAATTTGTGACGGGGATGAATGGAAGACTGCCTTTAAGACAAAGGAGGGATTGTATGAGTGGCTTGTCATGCCTTTTGGATTGTCCAATGCTCCAAGTACTTTCATGCGCCTAATGAATCAAACTACGAAGCCTTTTCTTTGCAGATTTGTAGTTGTTTACTTTGATGATATATTAGTCTATAGTATGAATGAATTTGAGCATGCAAAACACTTAGAGCAAGTGTTTAGTGTTTTGAGGGACGAATGCTTGTATGGTAATTTGGAAAAATGTCACTTCTTTTCTAGTCAAGTTGTGTTTCTAGGTTTCATTGTCTCTAAAGAAGGGATCAAGGATGATGAGAAGAAGGTCCAAGCAATCAAGGAGTGGCGTACTCCCACCTCAATACAGCAAGTTCGAAGCTTTCATGGACTAGCTTCCTTTTATAGGAGGTTTGTTCGAAATTTCGGTGCTATTATGACTCCAATTACAGAAATCACAAAGTTAAAGAACTTTGAGTGGAGTGAACAAGCCAACAAGGCGTTTGAGGAGGTAAAAGCTCAATTAATTAGTGCTCCTATTTTAGCTTTACCTAACTTTAATGAAGTATTTGAAGTTGAGTGTGATGCATCTGGCGTGGGAATTGAAGCTGTTTTATCTAAAAATGGAAGGCCTTTGGCCTACTTTAGTGAGAAGTTGAATGAGGCAAAGAGGAAATACTCGAATTATGACAAAGAATTCTATGCTTTGGTTCATGCTTTGGACCATTGGCGACATTACCTTATTGCTAAGGAGTTCATTCTCCATTCTGATCATGAGGCTCTTAAGTACTTCAAAGCCAACAGAAATTGCAACCTAGACATGCTAAGTGGGTGGAATATCTTCAAACATTCCACTTTACCATCAAGCATAAGGCAGGGAAAATGAATAAAGGCGCAGATGCCCTATCTAGGAGGTACTTATTGCTTTCTACCCTAAGTCCTAAGGTGATGGGACTTGAATTGTTGAAAGAATGTTATGTAGAGGACAAGGACTTTGGCGTGTTGTTTGAAAAATGCCATAATCGTCCAAGTGCGGATTACTATCTCCTCAAGGGATTTCTTTTAAGGGAAATCACCTATGCATCCCAAGGCACAGTATGAGAGTGTCCTTAGTCAAGGAGTTTCAGGAAGGTGGACTTGCTGGCCACTTTTGGGATCGAAAAGACTGTTATGCTTGTGAGTGAGTACTTCTTTTGGCCTAGATTGGCAAGAGATGTGGAGTTTCTGATTAAGAAGTGCTTGATTTGCCAAAGGCTAAGGGTCATCTACTACCCCAAGGGTTGTTTATGCCTCTCCCTATTCCTCAAGCACCATGGGAGGATGTGAGCTTGGATTTCATTACAGGATTACCTAGAACCCAACGCCAAAGGACTCAATCATGGTGGTGGTTGATAGGTTTTCCAAGATGGCACACTTTGTGGCATGCCACACGACTAATTGTTTATGCCAAATTTTACACAAGTAAAATCTAGCTAGAGACCTACAACTAGCTAATGAAGATGGATGGCTAATAAAGGTGAACAAAGCAAAGGAGAACGAAAGAAAGCAAAAAAGAGAAAGGGACACCAGAGATGGTGACGCGGAAACCCGTGGAATAAGGGAAAAACCGCGGGTGGCTTTGAGTCCACCAATCCACTATAATCTCATTTACAGCCCTAGTGTTTTACGTATCAATGTAATTCGTAAGCTTAAGCACAATGTTTCAATCTTAGAATGTAAGTGCTGAATGCGTAAAAGCTTGTGTGTTTCTATACAATCATTGTGCTATTTATACTGAGATGAGTATCCGTTTTAATCAACCTTCACAAAGGCTTGTAACTGCCCATTGATTCTCGCCCACGTCCTTATTTAATGGCTTTGAATGAGTCTTCATCCGCATTTATCTCTCTGTATCTTTGACTTTAGACTTTGCGAGATTTTAGGCCTTGGCAATAACTGATCCATAACGTTTTTAGCAAAGCTGGCCTTCCATATCCGGAGGTCCTAAGCTGGCCTTCCATAGCTGGATAGCTCTAGCTGGAGAATCCTAGCTGCAACAATCATTTAACCTATATCTTAGGCTATTGTTGAGTCATACGTTGACCTGTTCCAAGCAGGTGATCGATAGATGGAAGCTGGAAGCTGGTAGCTGCAAGCTTCAACCTGGAAGCTGGTAGCTGCAAGCTGCAAGCTGCAACCTGGAAGATGGTAGCTGCAAGCTGCAAGCTGCAACCTGGAAGATGGTAGCTGCAAGCTACAACATGGACGCTGGTAGCTGCAAGCTGCAAGCTGCAACCTAGAAGCTGGTAGCTGCAAGCTGCAACCTAGAAGCTGGTAGCTGCAAGCTAGAAGCTTACATCCAGTAGCTAGTAGTAGCTAGCTGGAAGCTAATACTCGAAAGCTATAGCTGGAACCTATGATCGTGGAACCTTCGAACCTGCAGAACTAGCTTAGGAAAATCTGGACATAACAATTGCCCCTAACTTGGACCTTGCATGCGCAACAGCTTGGAAGGTGCAATTTACCATTCAACTAGCTAATCTAGCTACATCGAGAAACGTTAGTAAAAATATAGTCATTTCGTTTGTCTTTTGATACTTGGGATATAACCACTTGTGCTTAGAAACTTAGACTTGTGACTTTTGTTTATTCGTGTGTATGTGGCCACTTCGTTTGATTATAATCTGCTGTCTAGTGAGCCTTAGCTTTTGTATGCGCATAAATCTAGACGTATAAGTGTTATGGATTCTGACGTCTGTGTCCTGGCGTACAAGCCTCTTTGTTAGCTTAGATGAATCTGACGTACAAGTCAATCAGTTAGCTTTGGTGAACCTGGGGTGCAAACCTCTTCGTTAGCTTAGCTAATCCTGCATTACATCTCGGTTTGAGATGGTCGTTAGTACGGCCAACGTCCCTCCGATGCTTAAGTCAGTAAGCGTTCCATGAGGTAAAAACAGAAAAATAGACAATTAAAACATAGATATTTTTGTTGATTTATTAGAAGTGGTACAACCTTAATTTATTAGGATGCTATAATGCCCCTTTCTAGCTAACCATAGTAGCCTGGATTTAACTTATGACTGCTTCATCTTCTTCAACTCTGATTTCAGCCATGGCTCTCTCCTCACATCTTCAAAGGTGCTGCAAGGGTACCTAGTTAATTCATAGTATAACCTAGATTCATAGGCCAGCCCTATTCGAAATGCTTCAATTGCGGTTGGAACGTCTAGATTCTTGACAGCTATCATTTCCTTGTTGAACCTATCCAGGTATTGATGGACACCTTCATTTTGCCCCTGGGTGATGCGGTAGAGGTCGCCAGTATGCTTTTCCATAACCCTGCTGCTAGAAAATTGCTGGTTAAATTTGTTAATCAAAGTAGAAAAGTTAGATATTGAACCTGGTTTTAGACTAATAAGCCATTTAAAGCTGGGCCAGCTAGAGTAGCTCCAAATAATTTGCACATAGTGGCTTCAAGGAGATGCTCGGGAATAGGCAGGGTCCACATCTTCTGCTTATATTGGTTCACGTGATCGTATGGATCTGTTGCCCCATCGTACAACTTGAATGATGGAGTCAGGTGCAGCTTCTTGGGAATTCTGTCTTTAGCAATCTCATCTACAAAAGGAGATTGAGCATAGCCATCTACTGCTTCCTGGGTTGCAGGTGTAGGTGCCCCAGGTAGCTTGGCCGCATGCGCATCATCTTCTTGTTTTGTCCTTCTAGGACAGCTAACCTGCTAGCTGTTGAATCAGCTTCCCTGTTCTCCAGGTTAGGATCTTCCCTGATCTCCTCTTCTTCACTGCTACTTTAGGAACGAGATAAATTAGGGAAGCGAGATGTGCTGCCATTGTTGCGTCGTTTGGACTTCCTGCTATCTTTCTTGGCAGATTCTAACTCCTTTTTTAGATTCTCGATGGTGTGACATGACTCAGTTTGAGCACGTTCGAGATCTAGTAAAGCAACCTTCATTTGTTCAGGGGTAAGATCAGCCATCTTGTTCGAGATTTTGTGAGAGAATCGATTTTGAAGATGAAATCTAGTTGTAGGCCCCACGGTGGGCGCCAAACTGTTTATGCCAAATTTTACACAAGTAAAATCTAGCTAGAGACCTACAACTAGCTAATGAAGATGGATGGATAATAAAGGTGAACAAAGCAAATGAGAACGAAAGAAAGCAAAAAAAGAAAGAGACACCAGAGATGGTGATGCGGAAACCCGTGGAATAAGGGAAAAACCGCGGGTGGCTTTGAGTCCACCAATCCACTATAATCTCAGTTATATCCCTAGTGTTTTACGTATCAATGTAATTCGTAAGCTTAAGAACAATGTTTCAATCTTAGAATGTAAGTGCTGAATGCATAAAAGCTTGTGTGTTTTTATACAATCATTGTGCTATTTATACTGAGATGAGTATCCGTTTTAATCAACCTTCACAACGGCTTATAACTGCCCATTGATTCTCGCCCACGTCCGTATTTAATGGCTTTGAATGAGTCTTCATCCGCATTTATCTCTCTGTATCTTTGACTTTATTCTTTGCGAGATTTTAGGCCTTGGCAATAAATGATCCATAATGTTTTTAGCAAAGCTGGCCTTCCATATCCGGAGGTCCTAAGCTGGCCTTCCATAGCTGGAGATCTCTAGCTGGAGAATCCTAGCTGCAACAATCATTTAACCTATATCTTAGGCTATTGTTGAGTCATACGTTGACCTGTTCTAAGCTGGTGACCGATAGCTGGAAGATGGAAGCTGGTAGCTGGAAGCTGGAAGCTGGTAGCTGCAAGCTGCAACCTGGAAGCTGGTAGCTGCAAGCTGCAACCTGGAAGATGTTAGCTGCAAGTTGCAAGCTACAACCTGGAAGCTGGTAGCTGCAAGCTAGAAGCTTACATCCCGTAGCTAGTAGTAGCTAGCTGGAAGCTAATACTCGGAAGCTATAGCTGGAACCTATGATCGTGGAATCTTTGAACCTGCAGAACTAGCTTAGGAAAATCTGGACATAACACTAATGATGTTGTTTCTTGTGCTAACTTGTATGTCAGGGACATTGTTAAATTGCATGGAGTGCCAAAGACCATGGTTAGTGATCGAGATCCCAAGTTCCTAAGTCACTTCTCGCTTACACTTTGGAAGAAGATGGGGACAAAGCTCAAGTTCAGTACCTCTAGCCATCCTCAAACTGACGGCCAAACAGAGGTCACCAATAGGACCCTAGGAACCCTAATTTGAGCCCGAGCTACAAAAAGCCCTAAACAATGGGAGGAGATGCTACCTCATGCTGAATTTGCCTACAACCGAGTTCCTAGTAAGACTACTGGCCTTAGTCCATTCTTTGTGGTCTATGGTCAAAACCCTTGCACCCCTGTAGACCTAGCCCCTTTCCCTACCACCACAAAATATAGCCATGAAGCCGAAAATAAAGTGAAGGAGATCCAAAAGCTACATGAGTATGTGAGAGGCAAGATTGAGAAAGCTAATGAGAGAACCAAGGAGAGGATTAATAAGAAAAATAAAGATGTCCAATTCAAAGGGTGACATGGTTTGGATTCATCTAGGAAGGAACTTTTCCTTTAAAACGAAAGTCCAAGCTTAGCCCTAGAGCTGATGGACCATTCAGAGTGATTGAGAAGGTCAACAACAATGCGTACATGATCGAGTTTCCAGGAGATTATAGAGTTTCAGACACATTCAATGTTGCTGATTTGAGTCCTTTCTATGATGAAGATGAAGAGCTACCAAGTTTGAGGTCAAACTCCTCCAAAGAAGGAGAGGATGATGAAGGTCCATCTAGCTCCATCGATCCCAAGACTAAGAACATGGTTGCTTGTGTAAAGGGATGTTCTGAATTCCCTTAAGTCCTTTGAGTCCTTTAAGTCCTTTGAAAGTGTCCTTAGCTTAGTTAATTAAATATTGACTAAGTTGCTATCTTTTATTGCTTTAATAGGAGTCTAGTTAATAAAATGTACTCTTAGTTAATTGAATGTCATATTAGATTAACTAGAAAAGTATTAGTTGAGTTGTAATTTCAGTTATGTTAATTAGAGAGTCCATTAGGGTTGTATGATGGTATGTTGGACGAGTGAAGACTTAAACTGCAGCAAAATGGCGCCTAACTCAAGAGAAGATCAACTAAGAGCAAAGATAGGAAGGAACATCTATCTTTTACACAAAATGGGCGCCAAGCATGGAAGATCAAGCAAAAGAAATCATTTTCCTCCAAAGTCTATCGTAGGCGCCTAACTCTATCATCTTAGGGTTTGGTTTCCTACTTTGAAGGGCTAAGTGAGAACATCAAGGGAAATGGTATTGAGAGCCGTCCAAAATTATAAGCAAGCAAGCAAGGATCGACTTCAACCCTACTTAGATAGATTTTCGCTTAATTAATTTTTGATTATATTAATTTCAGTATTTATTTTCCTAGAGAGTCAAGGACATGTATTTAAAGGGCACATTTCATTTCAATAAAATTCATTGGACGTTTATACATTTAAAACTTCGAGTTTTATTTTGCTTTAATTAATTCCTAATTAATCTAGGCGCCTATGCTAGCTTGATTTTGAGCTTGAATCAAGTGGTGATCATAGGAACCTTAACTAGACTTAGTGGTGCATTTGTATCTAAGTTGAATTAAGTAAAGCTTAACTATCATTCCTAAAAACATAATCAAACCTATTCTGCCTAGCATATAGCCAGAATATAACAGAGTTGGTTCTAATCACATCTGTATAGTACTACATGCTCTTCAAACTAATTTTCTAAGTAGCTCAATCGTAGAACAATTGGAAAATCAACGAAGAGAAGGTATTGTGTCAGACCTGTCTGATCATAACATTTGGCTAGATCACTTCACTTTGTTTCAGCTGGATGTATTTTGATTTTAGCTGTTTAGTAGATTCTTTCACTTGTTTGAGTTTTAAGTAAACACTTTAATTATTTCCACGATTACAATACTGTCATAAAATTGCTTTGTTACTAAAAACAACAACATCATCACTAATCATAAGTACCCAAGTATCTTCATATAAACTATTCATATTGTTGCAGATCAGATTGTGTGGAGGACATGACATTACGAAAGAAAGTGTATCCTCTTCTTCTATGTCTACTCTTTTTCACTTATTGTTGCTCATAGTGCTCATACATATATATGAAAAAATATTTTGATTCAATCAATCAATCGGTCAAAAAAACTAAACCATACAAGTAATAAAATTTAATTTCACTCTACAAAAATTGGTAAAAACATTTGATATCTGGAAAATCCAGCATAGAAGACTCTCCTATTCAATTCAACTACTCTCATAATTAGTCCTACTGTACTTGAAAACTGGAAAGAAATTTTGGATACACTTATGTCCACGCCACACAGATTTTTTTATTTAGGAAAGTTATTTATTATTTTGCGTTGTTTTAAAAGAGTGCACAATATATTTGGTTATTTTTTTCTCACTCAGTTGGAAATTCAATTGACTCAGAATCAATCTAGAACAAAAAAACAAAGCAATGCATTCTTAATCTTTTGAAATGTAAACAAATGAATAGAAAGCAATGTGGACAAATCTGTATGCCCATAACAACATCCGATGTAATGTCTGGCGTATCTTCCCCTGTTTTTATCGGCTCTTTCAAGCCAATCATATTCACAAGGATTTTGAACTAAATTTTCCACAACATTGTTTTCCACATAACCAGTAACTAGAACTTGTATTGTCTCCCTCTCATTATCGATTGTGTCTTTCTTACCAACACAAGATCTCTTGGTTTAATTAATTAATTTACCATACTGACCAATTTAATGACACTATTAACATTTGAAACGAATTTAACTTGTTAGTTAATAAGTTTTAACTTTATTTGAACTTCATAATAGATAATAACTTGTAAGTTCATAGAGATGAAATTAGTAACAAATTGTGACATTAAATACATAATCTCACTTTCAAATTTTTAGTAAGATAACTTGCAAAATTACAACTCGTAAAATCATAAAACTGTAACATTCTTTGAACGATTATGAACCTGAAAAAACAAATAACAACACAAATAATAAGCAAAAATAGAAAATTTCCGCAAAATTACAATATCCGCCACCCATGTTTTTCATATGCTTCATTTTTGCGAGCCTTAAGGGTGATATCACGTATTTATATAGAGTTTTCTCCCTTATTTACAAGCTAATTTGTGCGTCGTTGGAGCTCTTGGGAGCTATTTTGTGCTAACTATCGTATATAGTTGTGGTTTTTTGTTTTAGTGTTGAATTGCAGGTTTTAGGGAGTTTTCTCCTTAGTCCCGAGCCATTTGGAAGTAACCACGGCTTTACGAGATGTTACGGGGCACGTATGATGGCTCACGAGCTTTATGGGTAGCTTAGGAGGGCCCAAGACCCCTAAAACGTGAAGATTAGAGAGCCAAAGAGTCAAAAAGGAGGTTTCCGTACCCTGATCGGGCAAAAATGGCCCGATCGGGCGAAGTATTTATGATCGGGTATAGAAGTTGCGGACCCGATCGGGCAAGCGTTGCCCAACCCGATCCGGCGAGGAGCCATGTCCCCAGACCCGATCGGGCATCCACTGCCCGACCCGATCGGGTGGGCTGCTCGTAGCTCCTGTTGTGTTGCTGCGTATGAGAGGAATGTGGCTGGCCCAAGTTGTCGCCAGGCCCGATCGGGTGGCATCCCAAGGCCCGATCGGGTGGGACAAGCTTCGCTGGACTTGCAGCTGGGTTGCAGCGCTAAACAAGAAACGAAGCCAAAAAAATCCTCACTATAGGCCCGATCGGGTCCTGCGCATTTTTCTCGCGTTTTTGACTTTTATTTCCGCAATTAGTTTGACTTTGAGGGGTATTATAAATACCTTTTCCTCATTATTTAGAGACATCTTTCATTCTAGTTTAGACTCTAGTTATTTCTCATTGTTCTTAGTTTAATTTAAACACTTTAGATTAGATTAAAGGTGATTGAACCTATTCGATTTCAATAAAAGTTCCTTCTTTCTGTCAATTTGTATTCTTCTTTACTCTAATCTCTTTCATTGTTCTTAATTGTTTAATTTATTTATTTAATTATTCATGATGTTGTTAATTCGATTATGAGTGAGTAGTTTTCTTTCTAGGGTGTTAGATAGGAAAGCCATGTTTATACCATGATTGTGATTTAGATTTCAATCAATTTCTAGGGCTTGATTAGGGTGATTGTGATGTGGTTTGTTCTTTATTGAGTAATTAATGTCAGTGTACAATTTCATTGGTTGCTTGTGGTTAATAGTTGTTTGCACAGATCCGTCTTACGACTAGAGGCCTAGGACACGTCAGTAGTTCTGATTACGTTAGTGAACATGCGGCGTATGTTGAACTATGAGCGTTGAGTCTTAGCCATAGCTCAACACATGCTCTAGTCCCCCTATTTGATTGGTATAAGCATGGTGGATCGACCTAATACCCTAGGTTTTTATTCCATAGTTAATTCCTCGATTTAATCCATTTTCCTTAGCTTATTCATTAGTTTAATGAATTCTTCCCTGATTTCATCTGAAGTAGCTGAATTGGTTGAATATTAATTTAGAAACTCTGTCTCCCTGTGGATTCGACCCTGCTTCCATTGACTACTATAGTTAGAGGACGGTAGGTTTATTTTTGATTAGGTGATACGATTAAACCTTATCAAATTTTGGTGCCGTTGCCGGGAGACGGTTAGTTTTCTAAGTTTTTATTTGATTATTTGGTCTACTTCTCCGTGCCGCATTGGAACTTCATTGTTTCAATTGAGGTACGTTTTACTGCTTCTTTTTGTTTCTTTTGTATGCCCAAGTCTCAAAGAAACGGTTCCCCCATCCCAGCGGATCCCGAACTTACTAGGAAAATCAGGCGGATTCGAAAGAAAAATCAGAAAGAAAAGCAGTCTGTTCAGCTGAACACCTCTGGAACAGACACCTTGAGTTCAGTTATGTCAAAGTCATTGAAGTCATATCGGGTGCCCAACCCAGATGGTCTCTCCACTGGACCAGCTATGCCCACCATTGCCGCAGCAAATTTTGAGATTAAGCCTGGACTCATCAGCATGGTTCAGCAAAATCAGTTTGGTGGGCATCCTACTGAAGACCCGGCAAATCATCTACAACGGTTTCAACAGCTTTGTCGAACCGTTAAACATGCCGGTATCACTCCAAATCAACTCAAAGTCATGTTGTTCGAGTTTTCATTGAGAGATAGAGCCCAGAAATGGTTGAACGACGTGAAGGAAACTGAATGGAGTGAGATTTCTGCTGCATTTCTGAGAGAGTATTACCCACCCACTAAAACAGCAGAAATCAGGAATAAACTGGACACGTTTTCCCAAGAGCCTGATGAAACATTACGGGAAGCGTGGGCTAGGTTTAGAGATTTACAGAGAGAGTGTCCACACCACAACATGGACAAATGGTTCTTGACGCAGACATTTCACAATGGTCTGCAGCCTCAGACGAAGAGTATTGTTGATTCGTCTGCAGGAGGAGTTTTCTGGATAAGGAAGTGGATGTAGGCTACGAGTTTCTATCAAACCTCGCAGCCAATGATCATTCCACTTCCCGAAGCCTCACGAGGAAGGTACTGGAGGTAGATGCCATTGCATTATTGACTTCGCAGATGGCGAAGCTGAGTCAGCATATTAACACCTTCAATTCCTCTTCCTCAGCAGCACCTCCTATGATTATTAATGCTATGTCTGTCGTAGCACCCATTACCTCATCTTACTGCGAGGTATGTGGTGTTCAGGGGTCACTTTGGGCATGACTGTCAGTTCAGTCAACTTCAGATGGAGCAGACAAACGCCTTTCAACAAAGGCCACAAACCTTCCCCTCCACATAACTACCAAAACCCACAAAACTATCAACCTCCACCTCCACAAAACTATCCTAAACCCTCATACCATCAAACCCCCACAAAATTTCCAAAGACCACCACCACAAAACTTCCATCACCACAATAATTTCCAAACTCCACAAAATTTTCCCACCCCACCTCCACAAAAACAATAACCCACAAGAGCCTAGCAATTCTGAACTGATGAAACTGATATTGTCTATGCAAAAGGCAAATGAGGGAAGCACGGAGGGCCCAAGAGAAGCACATCAAACTTCTCGAGGCTCAAGTTGCTCAATTGGCAAAAACTAATGCACAGAGGCAGCAAGGACAATTGCCAGGGCAACCCGTTCAGAGAGAACATGTGAATGCCATCACTCTTCGTAGTGACATAGCTTATGATGCTCCTCCATTGCCCGTTGATGAGGTTACCCCAACTGCAGGGAAGAAGAGGGTGGTAGAGGAAGGAAAAAGGAAGAATTCGACATCTGAAGTCGATTTGTCTGCGAAGCTGAGCACATAGGGAAGAAAAAGGAGAAGGTTTCTGAAACGCCTTTTACACCAAGGCTACCTTTTCCTCACAGGATGCAACAGTGCAAGGTCGATCAGCAGTTTGGTAAGTTCTTGGCTATGGTCAAGAACTTTGAGGTAACGATTCCATTCACAGATTTAATTACCCAAGGGCCTGTTTATGCCAAATTTCTGAAAGACATGATCACTAAGAAAAGAGACTTTGGTGGGGTAGAACGTGTCGCTCTTACTAAAGAGTGTAGTGATTTTATTCAAAATAAAACTCCTCCAATGTTAAAAGATCCTAGTAGTTTTTCTATACCCTGCCATCTTGGACCTATTTTTATCGATAAGGCTTTGTGTGATTTAGGTGCTTCTGTTTCTGTTATGCCATTGTCTGTTTATAAGAAACTGAACATGGGAGCACTTAAATGCACACAAATCACTTTAAAGATGGCAGATCGTTCTATAAAATACCCTCTAGGTGTTTTAGAGGACGTTCCTGTTAGGGTCAGGAAATTCTATATCCCTGTTGATTTTGTGGTGTTAGATATGGATGAGGATGCCCAGATTCCCATTATTCTGGGTAGGCCATTTTTGTGTACTGCTGGTGCTGTCGTTGATGTCAAGTCTGGGTCTTTAACTCTGAGTGTTGGTGATGATAAAGTGATGTTTAAACTAACCAATGTTGTTAAGGCACCTATGCTTGAACAATCTTGTTGCAGGGATGAGGTTTTGGATGAAGTAGGTGTGGAGAAGGTCCCAACTAAACCTAAGGTTGCCTCACCGTCTGGAGGCATTATCAAGAACATTTGGAGAAGAAAGATATTTGATGAGGGTGGCACTCATTGCCAAGCCCCTCCTATTTGAGAGAGGGAGGATTAGGGTCGTGCGGGACCTTTATAAACCAGCGCTGTGCGAGAGGCAACTCGTATTCCTTCCTTTTTTTTCCTTTTCTTTTCATTTTTATTTTTATTTTTTATTTTTCTTCTTTTTGTGAGCCAGAATGAGGGTATTAACATTGTTTTTCCTCTTAGCATAGTCCTTATCACCTTTTGGCATTGAGGACACTGCCAAGTTCAGCTTGGGGGAGGAGTTCTGTTTGTATTCTCTATCTCTTTTACTGCTTTCTAGGATAGATTTACTGCTTTCGAAAAATACGGAAAAATCAAAAAAAATATGGTTCCCATGACCGGTTTAGTTGCCTCCCTGTACCCATTGTTGTGCTCTATTTGAAAATGATTTGACTTTGTTTTCTGGATAGCTGGGCATCTGTGATCTTAAGGCTATGATTTGATGTTCGATTGCTATGATTTCGAGCATTTTTGGATTATATTAGACCACTTTGTGCTGCATACCTGAATCGGTTAGACTGTGAGGCCTCTTTGTAGCCTTTTGGATTCATATTATTATCCAGTCTGTTTTTGTGTGTTAGTTCCTCTTTAGTGGATTGATCTTAACTTTGACTTCGTACTTGTCTGATATTCGATGACTTGTAGCATTTGCTGTGATAGAGGCGTTGTTTTGTCTTATTCTTGAGCTTCAGAGTGAATTTTTGATATATTTTTATCCTCCTTAGCCACGCCGAGCCTAATGACTTATTTCGTGTTACATAAACCCCTATTATGAGCCCAAGGCCTTCACTTGATATTATTCCAAGCCTAGCTTGGGGGAGCTTTTGTATGGGTTGAGTTTGAAATTGGTCTCTTGGTTTAGCTTGGGTGTTGAGGAATTTAAAAGTGTATTTGTTGTGGTTTGAGAGTGGGAAAAAGAAAAGAAAAGGCAAATTTAGAGTTGCGTGAATGAAGTTCAGAAAAATGAAATAAAAGTTCAAAAGAATTCGAAGTTCTTTCATTCACGTACGTTCTTATAGAAATATTCGCTTCATTGCTTGAAAATTGGGTTTGTTATGAGTTTGTCATTGATTTATGAGAGTTGGGTTACTTTACGTGGTTTTATGGTGTTGTTGGGAGTTGTGTAGGCCATCTTAGGCCTTGTTTGAATGATTCATGCTCCCCCTTTCTTGGTTTTTCCACCACATTACCCAAAAGTATCCCCTACCTCTTTACCTAAGCCCCATTACAACCCTCTAAAGTCCTCTTGAGCTCGTGTCTGCAGTGTTCATTTGATTGATTTCGAGTCAGTTTGTCAAAGTTAAAGAGTATTTCTGCTAATTGAGTCGACTTGGCTAGGATGAGTGTCATTTAACCCTCTTAAACACATGAGAGTGTGAGTGGGAAGGGTATTTATGGTCGGGTTGGTGAGTGTTCGGGCTTATTCTTTGCCTGCCACAAAATAGAGAGGAGTGACACCTTTGTGAGAGCCTTTTCAGGACTTGTATGCCTTGTGGATGCTTGAGTTTGATAAATTGCTTGGATGATTGGTGGTTGGATGGATTTGATTAGCCAAAAATTGAATTATGCCTGCTTGAACGATTCTTAGTCTTGAAAATGTTTTGAGCTTTGTTTTGTTTTTATCTTTGGGGTGAGGCAATCTATTCCATGTTCATGTTCTATTTGCTTGAGGACAAGCAGAGGTTTAGCTTGGGGGAGTTTGATATCACGTATTTATGTAGAGTTTTCTCCCTTATTTACAAGCTAATTTGTGCGTCATTGGAGCTCTTGGGAGCTATTTTGTGCTAACTATCATATATAGTTGTGGTTTTGTGTTTTAGTGTTAAATTGCAGGTTTTAGGGAGTTTTCTCCTTATTCCGGAGCCATTTGGAAGCAACCACGGCTTTACGAGATGTTACGAGGCACGTAGGATGGCTCACGAGCTTTATGGGTAGTTTAGAAGGTCCCAAGACCCCTAAACGTGAAGATTAGAGAGCCAAAGAGTCAAAAAGGAGGTTTCCGTACTCTGATCGGGCAAAAATGGCCCGATCGGGCGAAGTATTTATGATCGGGTATAGAAGTTGTGGACCCGATCGGGCAAGCGTTGCCCGACCCGATCCGGCGAGGAGCCATGTCCCAGACCCGATCGGGCATCCACTGCCGACCCGATCGGGTGGGCTGCTCGTAGCTCCTGTTGTGTTGCTGCGTATGAGAGGAATGTGGCTGGCCCAAGTTGTCGCCAGGCCCGATTGGGTGGCATCCCAAGGCCCGATCGGGTGGGCCAAGCTTCGCCGGACTTGCTGTTGGGTTGCAGCGCTAAACAAGAAACAAAGCCAAAAAAATCCTCATTATAGGCCCGATCGGGTGGCCTTTGGCCCGATCGGGTCCTGCGCATTTTTCTCGCATTTTTTGACTTTTGTTTCCGCAATTAGTTTGACTTTAAGGGGTATTATAAATACCTTTTTCTCATTATTTAGAGACATCTTTCATTCTAGTTTAGACTCTAGTTATTTCTCATTGCTCTTAGTTTAATTTAAACACTTTAGATTAGATTAAAGGTGATTGAACCTATTCGATTTCAATAAAAGTTCATGCTTTCTGTCAATTGGTATTCTTCTTTACTCTAATCTCTTTCATTGTTCTTAATTGCTTAGTTTATTTATTTAATTATTCATGATGCAATTGTTAGGGTTTCATATTAGTTTTGTTGTTGTTCATTCGATTATGAGTGAGTAGTTTTCTTTCTAGGGTGTTAGATAGGAAAGCCATGTTTATACCATGATTGTGATTTAGATTTCTATCAATTTCTAGGGCTTGATTAGGGTGATTGTGATGTGGTTTGTTCTTTATTGAGTAATTAATGTCAGTGTACAATTTCATTGGTTGCTTGTGGTTAATAGTTGTTTGCACAGATCCGTCTTACGACTAGAGGCCTAGGACACGTCAGTAGTTCTGATTACGTTAGTGAACATGCGGCGTATGTTGAACTATGAGCGTTGAGTCTTAGCCATAGCTCAACACATGCTCTAATCCCCCAACTCTTGACTTAGGTTTTGATAGTAGTTGACCTATTTGATTGGTATAAGCATGGTGGACCGACCTAATACCCTAGGTTTTTATTCCATAGTTAATTCCTCGATTTAATCCATTTTCCTTAGCTTATTCATTAGTTTAATTAATTCTTCCCTGATTTCATCTGAAGTAGCTGAATTGGTTGAATATTAATTTAGAAACTCTGTCTCCCTGTGGATTCGACCCTGCTTCCATTGACTACTATAGTTAGAGGACTGTAGGTTTATTTTTGATTAGGTGATACGACTAAACCCTATCAAAGGGCTATTTCATTAATAAATTGATTGATCTATTAACAACAAAATAAGAGCCAAAAAGAAAAAAAAATCGCAAAATAAAGATAACTAGTTTATTTTACAACCAAAGAAATCAGTTAAAGAAAACTAGTCGTAGTAAAACAGTATCACTCATCAGATACCATATTTCAGGACCAACAACAACAACAATACCCTCATCAAAATTTAGAAGCTTGTTTAGTTTTAGTACTATATGCTCCTCCAAACCCATTTCCAGAAATGATCTAAACCTCATCCCTAGTGCTTCACGATTATAGCTATCTTTAGAAGTTTAACTTCGGTATTATAGGAGCTAAAAAAACAGCATCTAATGGAGTGAAAAATAACTAACACTGACTTAATAAGGCAGTAAGAAAGTACAGAAACCAATCAGGTGCAGACACTAGCAACTAATGTAGTACTTTTACGTACAACAAACTCACGAAAGGGTACATGTGCTAATACAACAAAATTATCAAAGGCTAAACTCGGTCGAGTAGGTTCCATTCACATCTATATAGTACTACATGCTCTTAAAACTTACTTTCTAAATAGCTCAATCGTAGAACAATTGGCAAATCAACTAAGAGAAGGTATTGTGTCAAACACGTCCGATCATAACATTTGGTCAGTTCACTTCAGCTTGTTTCAGTTTTTTTTTTCAGTTGGATGTATTTAGATTTTCGTTGTTTAGTTGATTCAGTTGCATGTGTTTTAAGCACGATTACAATACTGTCATAAAATTGCTTTGTTAATAACAACAACAACAACATCATTAATCATAAGTACCCCAATATCTTCATATAAACTGTTGCGGATCATAATATGTGGAGCAGATGACCTTACGGAAGAAAGTGTATCCTCTTCTTATACGTCTACTCTTTTTCACTTATTGTTGCTCATATTGCTCATATATATATATATATATGAAAAAATATTTTGATTCAATCAATCAATCTGTCAAAAAAACTAAACCATAGAAGTAACAAAATTTAATTTTACTTTACAAAAATTGGTAAAAATATTTGATATCTGGAAAATCCTGCACAGAAGACTCTCCTAATCAATTTAACTACTCTCATAATTAGTCCTAGTGTACTTGAAAACTGCAAAGAAATTTTGGATACACTTATGTCCACGTAACACACATTTTTTTCTTAAGGAAAGTTAATTGTTATTTTGCGTTGTTTTGAAAAAGTGCACAATGTATTTGGTTATTTTTTTCTCACTCAGTTGGAAATTCAATTGACTCAGAATCAATCTAGTACAAAAAATAAAGCAATACATTCTTAATCTTTTGAAATGTAACCAAATGAATACCAAGCAATGTGGACAAATCTGTATGCCCAAAATAATGTCCGGTGTAATGTCCGGCGTATGTTCCCCTATTTTAATCGGCTCTTTGACGCCATTCATATTGACACAGATTTTGAACTAAATTTTCAACAACAATGTTTTCCACATAACCGGTAGCTAGATTTTGTATTGTCGCCCTCTCATTATCGACTGAGTCTTTCTTACCAATACAAGATCTCTTGGTTTAATTCATTAATTTACCATACTGACCCAGTTAATTACCCTATTGATAATAAATTGTAAAATTTGAAACGAATTTAACCTGTTAGTTCATAAGTTGTAACTTTATTTGAACTTCATAATAGATGATAACTTGTAAGTTCATAGAGATGAAGTTAGTAAAAAATTGTGACATTAAATACATAATCTCGCTTTCAAATTTTTAGTAAATAACTTGCAAAATTACAACTTGTAAAATCATAAAACTGTAACATTCTTTGAACGATTATGAACTTGAAATATCAAATAACAACATGAATTTTAAGCAAAAATAGAAAATTTTCGCAAAATTATAATTTCCGCCACCCATGTTCTCTATATGCTTCATTTTTGCCAGACTTAAGGGCTATTTCATGAATAAATTGATGGAACTATTAACAACAGAATAAGAGCCAAAAACACAAAATTTCTGCAAAATAAAGATAACTAGTTTTTTTTACAACCAAATAAATCAGTTAAAGAAAACTAGTCTTAATAAAACAGTATCACTCATCCGATACCATACTCCAGGACCAACAACAACAACAATACCCTCATCAAAATTTAGAAGCTTGTTTAGTTTTACTACTATATGCTTCTCCAAACCCATTTCCTAAAATGATCTAAAGCTCATCCCTAGTTCTTCACGATTATAACTATTTTTAGAAGTTTAATTTCGGTATTATTGGAGCCAAAAAAACAGCATCTAAGGGAGTGAAAAATAACTAACACTGACTTAATAAGGCAGTAAGAAAGTACAAAAACCAACAAGGTGCAGACACTAGCAACTAATGTAGTACTTTTGCTACATCAAAATCACGAAAGAGTACACGTGCTATTACAACAAAATTATCAAAGGCTAAACTCGGTCGAGTTGGTTCCATTCACATCGGTATTGTACTACATGTTCTTCAAACTCACTTTCTAAACAGCTCAATCGTAGAACAATTGGCAAATCAACTAAGATAAGGTATTGTGTTAGACGCTTTTGATCATAACATTTGGTCAGATCACTTTAGTTTGTTTTAGTTTTTTTTTTCGTTGTATGCATTTTGATTTAGTTGTTTAGTGGATTCTTTCAATTGCATGTGTTTTAAGTAAACAATTTAAATATTTCCACAATTACAATAGTGTCATAAAATTGCTTTGTTAATAACTACAACAACAACATTACTAATCATAAGTACCCAAGTATCTTCATCTAAACTCATCATATTGTTGCGGACCATATTGTGCGCAGCATAAGACATTACGGAAGAAAGTGTATCCTCTTCTTCTATGTCTACTCTTTTTCTTTTATTGTTGCTCATATATATATATAAATAAATATTTTGATTCAATCAATCAATCGGTCAAAAATTCTAAACCATACAAGTAACAAAATTTAATTTCACTCCACAAAAATTTGCAAAACATTTGATATCAAGAAAAGCCTGCACAAAAGACTCTCCCATTCAATTCAACTAGTCTAATAATTAGTCCTAGTGTACTTGAAAACTGCAAAGAAATTTTGGATACACTTAAGTCCACGCTACACACATTTTTTTTCTTTTGGAAAGTTAATTATTATTTTGCATTGTTTTAAAACAGTGGACAATGACTTTGGTTTTTTGTTTCTCGATCAGTTGGAAATTCAGTTGCCTCGGATACAATCTAGAACAAAAAATAAAGCAATACATTCTTAATCTTTTGAAAGATAAACAAATGAATTGTAAATGTTAACAAATCTCCATGCCCATAACAACGTCTCATGTAATGTTCGGCGTATGTTCCCTTGTTTTAATCGGCTCTTTGAACCCAATATCATCAACCATCTCCCTTCTCTATATTTAGGGTAATTGAATCATATTCACAAGGATTTTGAAATAAATTCTTTTTGTCCATAGTCTTTTCTGTCTATAGTCTTGGTATCAGAGCCAGGGAAGAAAGAAAGGCATAAATATATAGTCTGATTTCTAATCAAGTTTTTGTAAAGTGTTGGTAAAGTGTTTGGTCAGCCATTACCTGTTGGATTGTTGTTTAAGGAGGTGGTCCCACTTTTCCCATTTGAATTGATCTATTATATTCATGTCTATCTGATCTCATGGCAAACTGGTTAAGTAAAGCATTTGTTGTAGGATCTAGTAGTTGTAATGATTCAAACACAGTTCAAAGTCAAGAAATTCATGTAACTGTAGACTTCTCAAACTGGGGTATCCCCAAAGAAAATTCAAGTCTATCAAATAGGCCCATTGGAGTTTAAGACCGCCTTCCATAAGAATTCATGAAGAAACTAGAAGTATTAAAAAGGAAACTTAGTCAATATATTTATTATCTCATGCAGGAATTCAGAAATATATTCAGAATAAATATAGGTATATTCATATTGGTCTAGTTCAAATAGCAGTGAAACCATTAGTTCATAAGGGTATAGATTGCCCTATATTTCTTGCTTTAAGAGACAATAGATTAAAATCTTACAAGGATTCCTTATTAGCAATAGTTCAAAGGAATGTCAGTAATGGACCAATACATTTTATCCGTTATCCTGATTTTACAATAGATCTACAGGTTCCCTTAATTCAAGAATCCCTATTATTAGACTTTCATGTCTTGCATAATAAGTTCATAGAATTTGCAAAAAAATTCGTAATTGTTTTTCGGGTTTACTTTAGACTTATGTCTTCTACCGTAAATCCGAAATTTATTCATGAACCGTCTTCAAAAGAGGAAACAATTGTCCTGGAAGTCCATGCCAAGGATACTAAGTCTTTAGTCACTACGGCTAAGAGATTACTCTGGGATGAAATAACAATCCCTTTCAAATTACAAATCCCAAATCTCATGCCTCTTCCTAATATCATACAAAAGGATATAAGTGAAATAATAGAAGAAGAAAAGTGTATCTTGATGAGATTCAACTCTTTTCGTGGAGAACCATCTTCTTACTCCTCCTTTCCAACATATTCAAATCCACAAATATCATTCTCTTATTCAAAGTCAAATATTTCTAATAAACATTTCAAGGTAAACTTTAAAGCTCCAAAATCAGAGTATGAAACACAATCTACTCCCCCTCAATCTCCAACTGCCTCTACTATGCAAGATTTCAATTCCATAAATACTATTTCAAATCATAGATTTTATATAGATAAAGATTATCTCCGAAGAGATTTCAACTCTCTTCAAAACTCTCAAATGAAGACCTGGTTTTTAACATTTAATGAAGAACTCAAAAAATCAATTCGCGAAGAATGGTATGATGAGATGAAAAGAATTCATACTAATATTACATTCTTCACATGGTTCTCTTTCTTTTGTAAAAAGAGAGGAATAGAGAACCCTTTTCATACTTCTCTTATTCAATTCCAGACACAATTACGACAAAATTGTAACCTAATTGACGGATGAAGTATGAATCCGATCCATCCTCCTCTTGCTTCTTTCACAACTAGTCGAAAAGGGAAGGAAGTTGAAGCAACCCCCTTTAAAAGAGGAAGAATAGATCAAAGTAAAGCTACTGTTATCGTTGATGATATAATAAAAATATATCATCAAAACAACTATACCAATCAAACTCTTCATACTATTGCAAATCAAGTAGATTATATATCTGGTAGAATTGACTAGTTGAAGAGTCAGCCAAGCTCTTCAAAATTCCCAACTGACATATCTCAACCACACCTAAAGATTCCGAGTTTTTCTTCAAAGGACCATCCAAGTTCATCAAAATTTCCAAATGATGTATCTCAACCACATTTCAAACCTCAGTGCTTTCCTTACTCTACAACAACAAAGACCTCTAGTACTTCTCAAACACAAGATGAAATCCTTGCAAAAATATCTGAAAGTCTTTCTCAATTATCTTATTCTTCATCTAAGAAGATCTCTACAATTCATAAAGATAAACACCGTGGGGAAACTGAATCTAGCAGTGATTCTAATTCAGAAGGAGAATTGATTGCTCAGTTGGAAGATCAATTCGTTCAGTCAGAGGATCAATTTGATGATAATCCTAAATGAAACCAAATTAACAAAATTAGATACCCTTGGAAAAATACTTCTACTAGAAATTATTACCCAAGACCTACTCCTCCTGATATTCAATATGAAGAAAGATCAAAGTTCCGCACGAATTAATATCAGCCCGACACTATTCATGAATGGAATATTGACGGCAAATCTGAATATGAGATATTTAATACTCTTCAAGAAATGGGCATGGCAAAAGCTGCCTACAAAAGAAGAGAATCAAATGAACAGGTTGTCGTTGGAATGCTCATAGCAGGATTCACTGGACAATGAAAAAATTGGAGGGATAACTCTTTAACCCTCCAAGACCAACTTGAAAATTTTAATCATACAATAATGACGGAAGATCATGAAGGAAATCTCGTACCAATGTGATGCAGGAGCAAAGAGGCTACTCCAAGATATCACTATTTATGACCTTCACAATTTTTGGGTATGGTTAATTCTTCAAAGCAAGGCCATGGGAGCTACGAGTTTAAGCACAACACAACCTTTTCGTCCATGTTTAAGGTGGGTTGAAGATTGAGTCCAAGAAGGATGAATTTAACGTCCATTAGAGTCAATTAAGTCATTAAGAGTCTTTGTTAATTTTATTTAGTCTTTAATTAACCATTTTATAATCTGTCAATATGTAGGCCAAAAATATGTTATATTTTTCTGTTATTAGGATACCTTGTACTAGCAGTAGCTGAGTTGTAATATTCTAAAAATAAGATTAGATTAGCTAAAATATAAGGCTTATCTAGGCGTGTAAATAAGATAAGGGGCCCGAAATTCTTACCCTATATTATTAGATTATTTTCCTTAGCTTTTCTTTATTTTTTTCCTAAATTATAGGGATTAGTTTTTAAGCTGTTTTTAGACTAGGATTTGGTTTCCTAATTATGTTAGGAGTGTCAATAGGACTGAATAGTATAAATAGGTGTCCATATTTCAATAAAAGTTAGAGATTATTTCAGTTAAAATTTTGTTTAAGAGTTTTATTGTTTTTACAATTATATTCGCCAAATAGATAGATTTTCAGGAGTGATAATTAATCTATTGTTTGATCTACGTAATTCCAGGAGTGGTTTAAAGTGAGATTAAGAGTAAACTAAAATGTTCAAGAGTGTTGGTTTTAGGTTACATATTTGTTACTTGTGTGTGAATTTTCAGACTTAGTGAATTTTCTATGTACCTTTGCTTTGGAGTTCTTGGTTGTTGCTTTGTTTTAGGTTACGAATCAATGATTGTTGTGACTTTTTAATGATTACAATAGGTATGTATTTCGTGGGAAATCCACGAGAAGAATTATCTACTCAAAAGATAATTTTAACAAATTTGAGACGTCCGACGTTAAGTGATTATTGTTGGTATAAAGATATGTTTATAACTTATGTTTTGAGAAAAAGTGACTGCAATGAGTCGTTGTGGAAAGAAAAATTTATTTCTGGTCTTCCAAGTCTTTTGGCTCAAAGAATAGGATCTGACGAAATTCCTTTCAGGCAAATTACGTATGGTCAGATATTTGCTTTTGTAAAAAACGAAGGATTATCATTATGCGAAAAACTAAAATTACAAGCTAAATACACTTATGAAAAAAGACAATCAAGAAAAGAATTAGGATGTTTTGTGAAGCTTTTGGACTGGGGGAAATCCAAGCTCCTTCGTCCAAAGGGAAAAAGGACTTCAAAAGGTCAAAAAAGAAATATTACTCGCGAAAAAAAAAGGTCTTGTCAAAAACTCCTCCTTATTATAGAAAAAGAAAGAATACTAAAAAGAAGCTTTTCTCAAAGAATATTGTTTGCTATTCCTGTGGTAAGCCAGGACATAAGGCAGACAAGTGTACTACTAAACGAAAGATTAATGAATTGTTTCAACATAATCTTGATCTTTGTCACAAATTTTCAAAATTCCTTTTAGATTCACCTTCTCGTACTTCATCCTTAGAAGAAGGATATGACAGTGATCTTCTTTGTCATCTAAAGGATAGTGAGGATTCCGACACTCAATTGGAAGATCATGAATCCTCATCCCCTATCATACAAACCTTAAATGTTATCACGGGAAAAGATGATAATGAATTCTTATTCGATCTCATAGACAAAGTTCAAGATCGTGAAATCAAGAAAGATGCCTTGCTCCATCTTAAATCTTTGGTTTAAAAAGATCCGCTTAAGGACTTCCCGGTTCAAGTTCTCAAATCCCTATTACAGAACCTTTCAGTATTTTAAAACTGTTTGAAAAATATCCCTCAAAGGCTTAAGGGAGATTAAATACATCTCTAGAGATAAGAACTTCAAATCAAATGCAACAGGATTTAAATACTTTAACTCAGGTCTCTGAAATCCAATCAATCTCTACAACTAAAGGATTTAGAGATTGAAATAAGACTTTCCCTTTTAGAAAAACCTTCTAAAGAAAAGGAAATTTAGAATGATGACTTTATTCAATTAGTCAGCAGGTTAAATTTTCAAAAATGGTATATTTTATTTACCTTAAAAATTAAAGATTTAACAGCTAATTATTTGGCATTAGTAGATAGTGGAGCTGATCAAAATTGTATCAAAGAAGGACTCATTCCTTCAAAGTTTTATGAAAGAACTGGTACCCAATTGCATGGAGCAAATGGGTCCCCCATTCGAATAAATTACAAGGTTTCCAAATTTAACATATTAAATGACAATTATTATTTTAAAAATACAATCATTTTTGTTAAAGACATTGAAGAAGAAATAATCATTGGAACCCCTTCTCTAACTCAAATTTACCCTTTCTATGTTGACAACCAAGGAGTCCACACCGAGATCTTTGGGAAAAAGATTTCTTTTAAATTTATTTCACCCATACTACAAAGAAACATTTCTCTACTTTCTCTACTATAGTCTTCCACTGTTTATCAGAAAACAAATGTGATAAATAATATGACATATCAAATTGCTATGCTAAGAGATGACATTTCTTTTCAAAAAATAGAAGAACATCTCAATTCACCGTCTATTCAAAAGAAAATCACCAAAGTAAAAAAATCTCTTCAAAATCAAAGTTTGTTCTGAAGTTCCTAATGCTTTCTGGAATAGAAAGAAGCACGTAGTCACAATGCTGTATGAATCGATTTTTTCATAGAAAAATATCCCAACTAAAGCGAGGCCAATCCAAATGAATTTCAGATTTATTAGATACATGTAAAAGGAAATTCAAACATTACTTGATAAAAACTTATCAGACCCTCTAAATCTCCATGGAGCTGTGTAAAATTTCACGTAATGAACCAAGCCGAAAAGGATAAGGGAGTCTCAAGGCTTGTAATCAATTATAAGCATTTGAACAAAGTCCTACAATGGATTCGATATCCATTCCCAAATAAAAGAGATCTTTTAAAAAGATTATATAATTCAAAAGTGTTTTCAAAATTCGACATGAAATTCGGATTCTGGCAAATTCAGATTGATAAGCTGGATAGGTATAAAACTGCATTAATTGTTCTCTTTGGTCACTATGAATGGAAAGTAATGCCTTTTGGCCTTAAAAATGCTCCCTCTGAATTCCAAAACATATGATATTCTGAATCCCTATTCTTCTTTCTCAATTTTTCACATTGATGACGTCTTGATATTTTCTCAAAATATTGATCAACATTTCAAACTCAAAATATTGATCAACATTTCAAAAATCTTCGAACTTTTCTCCATATTATAGAGAAAAATGGACTAGTTGTCTCTGCTTCTAAAATGAAACTTTTTCAAACTAAGATTAGATTCCTTGGACATGACATTTACCACGGAACCATTAAGCCTATAGCAAGGGCTATTGAATTTGCTGAAAAATTTCCTGAAGAAATAAAAGATAAAAATCAACTACAAAGGTTTCTCGGGTGTCTTAATTATGTTTTAGATTTCTTCCCGGGATTAAGGCAAACCTGCATGCCTTTATTTCAAAGTTTAAAGAAAAATCCCCCAGCATGGTCAATAGTTCATACCGAAATAGTAAAGTCATTAAAATAAAAGGTCACGTCCCTCCCGTGTCTAGGCATTCCTAATCCTACTGCATACATGATAGTTGAAACTGATGCGTCAGATATAGGATATGGAGTCATACTTAAGCAAAAAATAGATACTAGTGAACAACTAGTTACGTTTCATCGAGGTGTCTGGCTTGGGCCACAAAAGAATTACTCTACAATCAAAAAGAAAATTTTATCAATTATTTTGAATATTTCAAAGTTTCAAGCTGACCTTGATAATAAGAGATTTCTTTTACGTATTGACTGCAAATCAGCAAAAGAAGTATTAGAAAAGGATGTTGAAAATTTAGTTTCAAAACAATTTTTTGCCCGATGGCAAGCCATTTTATCTGTTTTTGATTTTGAAATTGAACACATAAGTGGAAGCAAAAACTCTTTTCGTGATTTTCTTACAATATAACTTTTGCAGGGGAAAAACGACTTCAAAGAAGCCCTAGAAAAATCCAAAGGGCTATCAATCGCCCAATGATTATGAAATGAAAATCCAAGCAAGCACCTCTTCAAACTCCACAAAAATACCCCTCTCAAATAAATTTGAATTTCCTCAACTTACTTATGCACAAACAATTCAAAGCCAATCCCAGAAGACCACTTAAAATCAAGTATCACACCCAAAGGTTCAAAAGCAAACGGATTCAAAATCAGCCTATTTTACAAAAACACCTAATGAAGTCTTATGTCTCACCAAGTTGAAAGAAAATTAAAGCCCTCAAACTATTAAAAAATTGAATAAAAAATCATTTCCAGAAGGCTGTGAATGGTTCCCAGAAACGCCAGCCAAAAACCAGAGGTTTTATGAATATATTCTGGTTGACTCTCAATCAGCTGAAATAAAGCATGACAAATCGCCATTCGGAAAAATTATTTATCTAAAATGTATAATCAAAAAGGTGATTTTTTTCGAAAGAATGGACATCTACCTATGCAGAAAAATCGTTGTAAAAAAGATTCATCACTCAAACCTATTCATACTTTGATTACAAAATGGCCTGGTATAGAGCTTTTCTTCTGCAGGCATTGATCATTCATGGTTTTTTACATTCAACAAATATTGTCCTAGAGAGTTCCCAATATGGTTCGATCATTGGTGGTACCTTTTTGGTCCAATCCCAGAAATTTATTCTTGTTCAAAAGGATACAAGACATTCATAGCAAACACTAAATATGAACCTTATTCAAAGTCATTACATTTCCACACCAAATTCAAAGTCCCATGGATATTATGCTGGTGCTACACCCTGATATGATTGCTACTCCAAGAGTCTCAATCAATGAAATCTAAGTCAAGGAATTAAGGTTTAATTTGCCTAAATTCGAAAACAAGGAACAAAGTAACTGGATATGATAATTAAATCTAACACTCCTGAAAGTTTTAATTAACTCTTAACCTCACTCAAACCACTCCTGGAATTAAGTAGATTAAACACTCAATAATAATCACTCCTGAAAATTACTAAATGGTCGAATATAATTGTGCAAAACAATTAAACTCTTAAACGAAAGTTTTTCACTCAAAATAATCTCTTTTCTTATTGAAAATATGAACGCCTATTTATACTAGACTACTCCAAGTATAATCAGGAAACCAAACACTATCTAGAAAGCAAAATAAATCTTAATCCCTAAAATCTAGGAAAAGATAAAGATAAACATAAGGAAGATAATCTAATAAGAATGAATAGGATTTCGGCCCTTTCAATCTTATTCACATGTCTATCCTTCCTTATCCCTGAGCTAAATCAATTCTTATCTAAAAGGAATTACAACTCAACTAGGACTCTTAATATAACCGAAAAATACAACATATTTTCGGCCCTATTATTGACAGAAATTAAAATGTTGAATTAAATACTAAATAAAATTAATTAAGACTCCTAACGACTCAATAGGACTCAAATGGACGCCCCATATACTCCTCATAAACTTGGATCATCTTCAATCCACCTTATAATGGACGAAAAGGTTGTGTTGAGCTTAAACTCGTAGCTCCCATGACCTTGCTCTGAAGAATTAACCATATCCAAAAATTGCGAAGGTCATAGATAGTGATATCTTGGATAAGCCTCTTCGCTCCTGCATCATTCTCACCTTCTTTGAAAAAAATTCGACCTCGAATTTTGCTATGATTTGAGAAGAAGTCACGAATAGGAACATTGCATGTAGTTTTTGTGTTCACCATATTAAAATCAGTAAAATAATCATATGACATGCACTCTTCATCAAGAATAGATGGATCTTTAATAACATTATCAAAAGGAATAATTTTGTTATTCTCATCTCCAAAAGTATGATCCATACAAGTTGGATGTTCATCCAAAATGGTGTCGAAGCACTTCACAAAACTTCTTTTTGTAGAGGCATAGGAATATCTCCATCTTTTATTTCTTCAACAACTTCTTCCACAAGTAGAGGTTCATCTAGAGTAGGCTCTAAAAAATCAGGAACAACATCAACCTTAACTTCGTCAACTACTAGAGGTACATCCGTAGTTGACTCGGAAAAAGTAGGAAGAACATCAATCTTGACTTCTTCAACCGGTGGTTCTGGAATTGAAGTTCACCATTGAGGTGTCGTCCTAAAGTCCCTCCCAAATATTTCCTTAAATTGTTTCTCAATTCTTTTTCGCCTTTGTTGACTTTCAAATTGTTGTCTTCTTTCTTCGGGTCGTTTGCAACATATCAGATCAAATAATTCCACTTCAAATACTTTTCTTTCCAACTTTGTAAGACAAGGATCATCAAGTTGATTTTGTAAGAGTTTTGTAGCATGTTCAAAAGGGAGAGTAGGAATGAGCTTTACAACGTCAGTAAGATCAGTCCAATACAACATGATTTTGTTGCAAGCATTCCCCTTAAAAAAAACAACTGCCCAGAAGATCCAGAAAAACAAACCTAACTTTAACAATAAGCGGCAGATTCCAAAAGTCGAATAAAATTCCTAAATTTTAACATAAGTAAATATTAGATGTTAAGAAACATCTCCAACTAGAATCACTCAAAATTCGAAGTAGGCTGCTCGCAGTAATTTTTTAAAGTCAGTCGCGCCAGATTCGCACCAAATCCGCACGTTTCAATAAAACAGTTTCGAACCTATAACAAATGAACTTAAACTTCTACCAAATTTTCGGAAAGTAAACTAGACTTCAAATAAACCAGCTTAGGCCCAAGAATCACCCAAAAATATGCTTTCTTGAGGGATATCAAGTTTTTCAAACGTTACCTTAAAATTTCGCAGAACTGCCAGGAATTTACGTCTGATTGCGAAAGTTGTTGTGGCTTCGTTTTTCTTTCAAATGCAATGAAATTTTGACACAACACTTTCATAGATGTCTACAATGTACCCACAAAATTTCACGCCAAAATCCGTCCTCTAGCTCAAGAAAGTTGGACACTTTCTTTCCTCACCAACCTGGAAAACTGATACCAATTGATATGAATGCACCTCCAAGCATCCATGAAAGAATCCAAGCAAAGGATCATAATTTCACTAAGTCCGAAATAGCCAAATGAATCAATCAAGAACTCCAAGAAACCGTTCAAGATCCAATCTTTAAATCAAGAAACGTTTCAAGAAATAATCTTTGTATGTGTTTATGTTTTAGGATATGGAAATTAAATCAATCATTCCCGAAAGATTTAATTAACTATAATCTCCCTTAAACAATTACTTGGAATAAGTAGATCAGCACTCAATAATAATCATTCCTGAAAATTATATGAATAGGCGAATTTAATTGAACAACAATTAAATACTCGAAAATTCTCAATGAATCAATACTTACTTAATGTCTACCTTTATTAATGAAAACTAGGCGCCAATTTATACTAGTACAATGTTCTAGTATGACTAGGAAACCCAAAACTCTATCTAGAAAGCATAAACTCTATCTAGAAAGCAAAATAAATCTTATTCCCTAAAATCTAGGAAAAGATAAAGATAAACATAAGGAAGATAATCTAATAAGAATGATAGGATTTCGGCCCTTTCAATCTTATTCACATGACTATCCTTCCTTATCCTTTAGCTAAATCAATTCTTATCTAAAAGGAATTACAACTCCATTAGGACTCTTAATATAACCGAAAAATACAACATATTTTCGGCCCTATTATTGACAGACATTAAAATACTGAATTAAATACTAAATAAAATTAATTAAGACTCCTAACGACTCAATAGGACTCAAATGGACGCCCCATATACTCCTCATAAACTTGGATCATCTTCAATCCACCTTATAAGGGACGAAAAGGTTGTGTTGAGCTTAAACTCGTAGCTCCCATGACCTTGCTTGGAAGAATTAACCATATCCAAAAATTGCGAAGGTCATAGATAGTGATATCTTGGATAAGCCTTTTCGCCCCTGCATCATTCTCACCTTCTTTGAAAAAAATTCGACCTCGAATTTTGCTATGATTTGAGAAGAAGTCACGAATAGGAACATTGCATGTAGTTATTGTGTTCACCATATTAAAATAAGTAAAATAATCATATGACATGCACTCTTCATCAAGAATAGATGGATGTTTAATAACATTACCAAAAGGAATAACTTTGTGTTTCTCATCTCCAAAAGTATGATCCATCCAAGTTGGATGTTCCTCCAAAATGGGGTCGAAGCACTTTGCAGAAGTTTTTTTTGTTGAGGCATAGGAATATCTCCATCTTTTATTTCTTCAACAACTTCTTCCACAAGTAGAGGTTCATCTAGAGTAGGCTCAAAAAAATCAAGAACAACATCAACCTTAACTTCGTCAACTAATAGAGGTACATCTATAATTGACTCAGAAAAAGTAGGAAGAACATCAATCTTGACTTCTTCAACTAGTGGTTCTGGAATTGAAGTTGACCTTTGAGGTGTCGTCCTAAAGTCCCTCCCAAATATTTCCTTAAATTGTTTCTCAATTCTTTTTCGCCTTTGTTGACTTTCAAATTGTTGTCTTCTTTCTTCGGGTCGTTTGCAACATATCAGATCAAATAATTCCACTTCAAATACTTTTCTTTCCAACTTTGTAAGACAAGGATCATCAAGTTGATTTTGTAAGAGTTTTGTAGCATGTTCAAAGGGGAGAGTAGGAATGAGCTTAACAACGTCAGTAAGATCAGTCCAATACAACATGATTTTGTTGCAAGCATTCCCCTTAAAAAAAACAACTGCCCAGAAGATCCAGAAAAACAAACCTAACTTTAACAATAAGCGGCAGATTCCAAAAGTCGAATAAAATTCCTAAATTTTAACATAAGTAAATATTAGATGTTAAGAAACTTCTCCAACTAGAATCACTCAAAATTCGAAGTAGGCTGCTCGCAGTAATTTTTTAAAGTCAGTCGCGCCAGATTCGCACCAAATCCGCACGTTTCACAAAAACAGTTTCGAACCTATAACAAATGAACTTAAACTTCTACCAAATTTTAGGAAAGTAAACTAGACTTCAAATAAACCAGCTTAGGCCAAAGAATCACCCAAAAATATGCTTTCTTGAGGGATATCAAGTTTTTCAAACGTTACCTTAAAACTTCGCAGAACTGCCAGGAATTTACGTCTGATTGCGAAAGTTGTTGTGGCTTCGTTTTTCTTTCAAATGCAATGAAATTTTGACACAACACTATCATAGATGTCTACAATGTACCCACAAAATTTCACGCCAAAATCCGTCCTCTAGCTCAAGAAAGTTGGACACTTTCTTTCCTCACCAACCTGGAAAACTGATACCAATTGATATGAATGCACCTCCAAGCATCCATGAAAGAATCCAAGAAAAGGATCATAATGTCACTAAGTCCGAAATAGCCAAATGAATCAATCAAGAACTCCAAGAAACCGTTCAAGATCCAATCTTTAAATCAAGAAACGTTTCAAGAAACAATCTTTGTATGTGTTTATGTTTTAGGATATGGAAATTAAATCAATCATTCCCGAAAGATTTAATTAACTATAATCTCCCTTAAACAATTACTTGGAATAAGTAGATCAGCACTCAATAATAATCATTCCTGAAAATTATATGAATAGGCGAATTTAATTGAACAACAATTAAATACTCGAAAATTCTCAATGAATCAATACTTACTTAATGTCTACCTTTATTAATGAAAACTAGGCGCCAATTTATACTAGTACAATGTTCTAGTATGACTAGGAAACCCAAAACTCTATCTAGAAAGCATAAACTCTATCTAGAAAGCAAAATAAATCTTAATCCCTAAAATCTAGGAAAAGATAAAGATAAACATAAGGAAGATAATCTAATAAGAATGATAGGATTTCGGCCCTTTCAATCTTATTCACATGACTATCCTTCCTTATCCTTTAGCTAAATCAATTCTTACCTAAAAGGAATTACAACTCCATTAGGACTCTTAATATAACCGAAAAATACAACATATTTTCGGCCCTATTATTGACAGACATTAAAATACTAAATTAAATACTAAATAAAATTAATTAAGACTCCTAACGACTCAATAGGACTCAAATGGACGCCCCATATACTCCTCATAAACTTGGATCATCTTCAATCCACCTTATAAGGGACGAAAAGGTTGTGTTGAGCTTAAACTCGTAGCTCCCATGACCTTGCTTGGAAGAATTAACCATATCCAAAAATTGCGAAGGTCATAGATAGTGATATCTTGGATAAGCCTTTTCGCCCCTGCATCATTCTCACCTTCTTTGAAAAAAATTCGACCTCGAATTTTGCTATGATTTGAGAAGAAGTCACGAATAGGAACATTGCATGTAGTTATTGTGTTCACCATATTAAAATAAGTAAAATAATCATATGACATGCACTCTTCATCAAGAATAGATGGATGTTTAAGAACATTACCAAAAGGAATAACTTTGTGTTTCTCATCTCCAAAAGTATGATCCAACCAAGTTGGATGTTCCTCCAAAATGGGGTCGAAGCACTTTGCAGAAGTTTTTTTTGTTGAGGCATAGGAATATCTCCATCTTTTATTTCTTCAACAACTTCTTCCACAAGTAGAGGTTCATCTAGAGTAGGCTCAAAAAAATCAAGAACAACATCAACCTTAACTTCGTCAACTAATAGAGGTACATCTATAATTGACTCAGAAAAAGTAGGAAGAACATCAATCTTGACTTCTTCAACTAGTGGTTCTGGAATTGAAGTTGACCTTTGAGGTGTCGTCTTAAAGTCCCTCCCAAATATTTCCTTAAATTGTTTCTCAATTCTTTTTCGCCTTTGTTGACTTTCAAATTGTTGTCTTCTTTCTTCGGGTCGTTTGCAACATATCAGATCAAATAATTCCACTTCAAATACTTTTCTTTCCAACTTTGTAAGACAAGGATCATCAAGTTGATTTTGTAAGAGTTTTGTAGCATGTTCAAAGGGGAGAGTAGGAATGAGCTTAACAACGTCAGTAAGATCAGTCCAATACAACATGATTTTGTTGCAAGCATTCCCCTTAAAAAAAACAACTGCCCAGAAGATCCAGAAAAACAAACCTAACTTTAACAATAAGCGGCAGATTCCAAAAGTCGAATAAAATTCCTAAATTTTAACATAAGTAAATATTAGATGTTAAGAAACATCTCCAACTAGAATCACTCAAAATTCGAAGTAGGCTGCTCGCAGTAATTTTTTAAAGTCAGTCGCGCCAGATTCGCACCAAATCCGCACGTTTCACAAAAACAGTTTCGAACCTATAACAAATGAACTTAAAATTCTACCAAATTTTAGGAAAGTAAACTAGACTTCAAATAAACTAGCTTAGGCCCAAGAATCACCCAAAAATATGCTTTCTTGAGGGATATCAAGTTTTTCAAACGTTACCTTAAAATTTCGCAGAACTGCCAGGAATTTACGTCTGATTGCGAAAGTTGTTGTGGCTTCGTTTTTCTTTCAAATGCAATGAAATTTTGACACAACACTATCATAGATGTCTACAATGTACCCACAAAATTTCACGCCAAAATCCGTCCTCTAGCTCAAGAAAGTTGGACACTTTCTTTCCTCACCAACCTAGAAAACTGATACCAATTGATATGAATGCACCTCCAAGCATCCATGAAAGAATCCAAGCAAAGGATCATAATGTCACTAAGTCTGAAATAGCCAAATGAATCAATCAAGAACTCCAAGAAACCGTTCAAGATCCAATCTTTAAATCAAGAAACGTTTCAAGAAACAATCTTTGTATGTGTTTATGTTTTAGGATATGGAAATTAAATCAATCATTCCGGAAAGATTTAATTAACTATAATCTCCCTTAAACAATTACTTGGAATAAGTAGATCAGCACTCAATAATAATCATTCCTGAAAATTATATGAATAGGCGAATTTAATTGAACAACAATTAAATACTCGAAAATTCTCAATGAATCAATACTTACTTAATGTCTACCTTTATTAATGAAAACTAGGCGCCAATTTATACTAGTACAATGTTCTAGTATGACTAGGAAACCCAAAACTCTATCTAGAAAGCATAAACTCTATCTAGAAAGCAAAATAAATCTTAATCCCTAAAATCTAGGAAAAGATAAAGATAAACATAAGGAAGATAATCTAATAAGAATGATAGGATTTCGGCCCTTTCAATCTTATTCACATGACTATCCTTCCTTATCCTTTAGCTAAATCAATTCTTATCTAAAAGGAATTACAACTCCATTAGGACTCTTAATATAACCGAAAAATACAACATATTTTCGGCCCTATTATTGACAGACATTAAAATACTGAATTAAATACTAAATAAAATTAATTAAGACTCCTAACGACTCAATAAGAGGTTCAACATCAACCTTAACATCGTCAACTAATAGAGGTTCATCTATAGTTGACTCGAAAAAAGTAGGAAGAACATCAATCTTGACTTCATCAACTAGTGGTTCTGGAATTGAAGTTGACCTTTGAGGTGTCGTCCTAAAGTCCCTCCCAAAGATTTCCTTAAATTGTATCTCAATTCTTTTTCGCCTTTGTTGACTTTCAAATTCTGGTCTTCTTTCTTCGGGTCGTTTGAAACATATCAGATCAAATAATTCCGCTTCAAAAACTTTTCTTTCCAACTTTATAAGACAAGGATCATCAAGTTGATTTTGTAAGAGTTTTATAGCAGGTTCAAATGGGAGAGTACGAATGAGCTTAACAACATCAGTATGATCAGTCTAATACAACATGATTTTGTTGCAAGCATTCCCCTTAAAAAAAACTGCCCAGAAGATCCAGAAAAACAAACCTAACTTTAACAATAAGTTGCAGATTCCAAAAGTCGAATAAAATTCCCAAATTTTAACACACGTAAATATTGGATGTTAATAAACATCTCCAACTAGAATCACTCAAAAATTCGAAGTTGGCTGCTCGCAGTAAGTTTTTAAAGTCAGTCGCGCCAGATTCGCACCAAATCCGCACGTTTCACAAAAACAGTCTCGAAACTATAACAAATGAACTTAAACTTCTGCGAAAATTTATGACAGTAAACTAGACTTCAAATAAACTAGTTTAGGGGCAAGAATCAACAAAAAATATGCTTTCTTGAGGGATATTGAGTCTTTCAAACGTTACCTTAAAATTTCGCAGTACTGCCAGGAATTTACGTCTGATTGCGAACGTTGCTGTGGCTTCGTTTTTCTTTCAAATGCAACGAAATTTTGACCCAACACTCTCATAGATGCTATAATGTACCCTCAAAATTTCATGCCAAAATCCGTCCTCTAGCTCAATAAAGTCAGACACGTTCTTTCCCCACCAACCTGGAAAACTGATACCAATTAATATAAATGCACCTCCAAGCATCCAAGAAAGAATCCAAGCTAAGGATCCTAATGTCACTAAGTCCGAAAATAGCCAAATGAATCAATCAAGAACTCCAAGAAACCGTTCAAGATCCAAACTTTAAATCAAGAAACGTTTCAAGAAACAATCTTTGTATGTGTTTATGTGTTTTAGGATATGGAAATTTAATCAATCATTCCTGAAAGATTTAATTAACTATAATCTCCCTTAAACTGTTACCTGGAATAAGTAGATCAGCACTCAAGAATAATCATTCCTGAAAATTATATGAATGGGCGAATTTAATTGAACAACAATTAAATACTCGAAAATTTTCAATGAATCAATACATACTTAATGTCTACCTTTATTAATGAAAACTAGGCGCCAATTTATACTAGTAGAATATTCTAGTATGACTAGGAAAGCCAAAGCTCTATCTAGAAAGCAAAATAAATCTTAATGCCTAAAATCTACGAAAAGATAAAGATATACATAAGGAAGATAATCTAATAAGAATGATACGATTTCAGCCCTTTCAATCTTATTCACATGTATATCCTTCCTTATCCCTTAGCTAAATCAATTCTTATCTAAAAGGATTTACAACTCAACTAGGACTCTTAATATAACCGAAAAATACAATATATTTTCGGTCCTATTATAGACAGAAATTATAATGCTGAATTAAATACTAAATAAAATTATACTCCTCATAAACTTCGATCATCTTCAATCCACCTTATCATGGATGAAAAGGTTGTGTTGAGCTTAAACTCGTAGCTCCCATGACCTTGCTTTGAAGAATTAACCATATCCGAAAATTGCGAAGGTCATAGATAGTGATATCTTGGATAAGCCTCTTCGCTCTTGCATCAGAACTATAGGAGCCAAAAAAACTGTAGGAATTCATAGATGTGAATAGCGGAATTTCAGGAAACAATTTCCTAACATATATAACAGAATCGCATGCGTAACAATACATGAATCGATATATAGAGTAGAGAATACACAGCCTTTTATTCACGACTTGAACAGGTATGTAGGGTTTGAATACTGCAAAGTATTATCGCAGATCTGAGTAGTTTAGAGATAAAGAACTACACTTGTAATTCCTCTACTTAGTCCTTGAACACCGATTAATACCCACGTCTGCTGGAACGAAAGAGTATGAACTATTCACTCTCTTGCTTTTGATGGGATAGGCGCCTAGACTAAAGAGGAAAAAGGTGTTTTCTTTTTCTCACTTTTGTGTCAGGTTATTGACTAACTGAATTGTTACCTCTCTCTTCTTATTATATCTATATATAATAAATAGAGATTAGGTTTAGAGAAACTTGAAAAACGAAAACCCTAATCACCCTAATAGTGGCCGGCCCCTTATAAGCCTTCATGGGCTTATAATTTATTTATTAATCGGTGTTACTCTGTGTGACCTCATATGATTAATTATCTTAGTTGTAGGCTCAAACCAATTTGTCTACAAACCGTAACTTATTCTCTAGCAAGCAAATACGGTTACTAAAATAATTAACTATTTAATCTCCATAAATACAATCCTATTTATATTTAGTTATTGCGGAAATTGTCTAAGAACATATTCCTTCAATCTCCCACTTGTCCCTAAGACAAGTACGCAATATTAAATTCCTTAAGTCTCTTAATTCCAAATTTGATAACACGATGTTATACACTAAAATATGTTTCTTGATCATCGAGGTGGAATTGTCCAACTGAAGATCAACTCTTTAATCTCATTTAGTATGGCCATGCGTTTTTACAATTCTCCCTCATTAAGAAGCCCAGACACCATTCCTATCAGATAAGAGGACTTATTCAATCTTGTATGAGCATAACTCCCACTCAATTCTTAGCCAACCCGAGCATTGCCTTTATAACCTCCTTTTACTGCACGGTGTTTAACAATGTCACAGCTAAACTAATCCTATCATGGTTATTAAGACATACTCATGTCCAAGGAATCAACTAAATATAGACATTTTGATTCAACTATTATAATATAATTAGGTCAAGTCTCAATGTATCAACCATACATCCATATTTGTTAATTTTGACATCCCTATGTCTCCATAGACATTTTGCGCTATCAATTAACTTTATGCTAGTCTTTTAACAAGTAACTTATGTCCAATTCAGTGCCTTAGGCTAGGGACATATGATAAATTGTGGTTTTGTTCACTATATAGGGTTCCATTCATCACAACGTTTATGATGATCCTATTTCAAAACATAATTTATTTAGACATCTATTAATACTTTACCAATCAATTAAATAAGACTGTAGATTTTTTTTGAAAAACAATTCCAAGCATAATCAATGTCTTTACAAATGCAAACATAAAGTAAACATTATAGAGCCATTCTTTCATATGCTTAAGCCCATAGACCTAGTATGACCTTCATGCTTAGGTTGAGCAACCGGTTTAGTCTGCGGGTCTCCCACATTCTCATCAATATGAACCTTGCTTACTCTGTATAGAAATCTTACAGCTCATAAATTCTGCATTGGAACACAGAATGAAACCAGATGGAGATCGGAAATCATCTTTGTCACCTTGGTAATCCGTATATGCCTATCATTAACAACAAACTCAATTTTTCCACCATATACCAATCAATGATCCTCAGTTCTTCGTAAGTACTTAAGGATATTCTTTGCACTCATCTAGTGCACGTCACCTAGATAAGACTGGTATATGTTGCATTTACTCATAGTATATGCAACATCTAGTTGAGTGCAAAACATAGCATGCATACATAATGGAACCTAATGCAGAATCATATGTGTAACAGCCCGGATACACCGACCAACTTAATTGGAGCTAAACACAGCAGATTGCTCAATCCAGACTATTACCATCACACTCATTGTCCTAAAACGAAGAGTATGGAATCCTAAAAACCTGAACTTTTTAAAACTTTGCACTATAAACCATTAACACTAAACAAACTTATCTATGTGATCTAAATAGTATAAATTAAATAATAAAGGTCTACAGAAAATTCGGCAGAGGTCCATTTGAAATATGGATCGCCTAAAATTTAACTTAGGACTCGCGTCCGAATTATGAACCTGTATATCATTTTAATATATTTCCAGCAACTATTCCCAGCTTCAACTTTCAATTACTACTTTAAACTATCTACACTTAACTAAACACTATATTATTACAAAGTCGGTCGTCCTCGCCTCAGTACACATAAGGATAGTTGTGATGAGAGTTCCTGCTTCAAGCTTCCACAACTTCATTGCATCCACCTGTAACTAATACGACACTGCCACCCACCCAAGTGACAGGCCACAGAAATGACAAAACAAACATTTGACTTACATCAGCAACGTGCTGAGTACTAAACCCGTAAAACAAGTAAAACATGCTTTGGTAGTTTTTGTTTAAAACACTCGTCACAAATATTCACAATAATTCACTTAAACTCTATATATACTTCAGATCATTTACTCAATAATCCTTACAACAATATACAACTCTTAGTGAAATCGTAGTTTATAAGAAAAAGGTAATAGCGATATAATATTTGTTTGAAAACTCGGTTTATTTCCACAACATTTAAGTTTATTACAAGAAACATTCATTTCCACTTCTTATCTCGGCGTGAACGCGAGTGGATAGGGGTACTACGTTGAGGGTCGTCACCCCACCTTTTATGTTCTGCTTGCAAGACTTAAACTGGACATGTCCTTCATCGGCAGGATTTCGCGTCTCCTAATTGGGTAACACCTAGGGACTACCCGCCCTAACCCGGGTTCATGTTCACAACCTCATTTCACCATTCTTATTTATATTATACATTCAACATAGTATTTGGCTACTCATTCACCATATTTCACATATCATATATCACATTTCACCATATAACACATTCTCATAAATATCACACTTTAATATTCGTAAATCAAGTGATATATAAAGTAATCGATTTGAAAATCATTTCATATAATTATAACAGCATGACCAATATCTCACAAGACCTCTATGGCTAATTCCTTTTCCAATAACATCTCCAATCAAATTACTTCACTGATCTCAATATAGTCATTTACTAATAAGTCGTAAAATCAACCTCCATAATTTACCTTAATAACCTCAACTCCTTCATTATAACACCCTTACTAGTGTATACCTCAGTAATGGAATATAATAGATCGATACTCATTCTATATTAGAGTTACTCAGACAAGCTAGCCCTAAATATCTTCCTTTTATTAGGTTCTTTTGTAAATCTCCCAAATCAACAACAACTGAATATAACAACTAATTCTCCCATCACAACTAGGACATTTATGTAGCTTAGCTAACCGCTAAGAAGGTTCTGCTAATCTTAAAAACATAGACTTGATAAGATCGGGGATGATTCAGTTTAGTATCTTACATTTGTGTTTGTATAACCTTTATAAACAATAGTTATGGCTTTATCATTTCCTCGTTACTAACAACCACAATTAGTTTTAGATATATATATATTGGTTACTTTGTTATCTAAACTTTCATATTTTAGGCTTGCTAATTAATACATATTAGAAATACATAGACCACCTCGTTATACATATGTTCTTATTTAGAATTATGAATTAGAACCCCTTCGACTCTTAATCTACTTCCAAAATTAACTATAACCAGTTCATAGACTTGTTAAGAAGATATTAACATTGATCATAACTCTAGTTAATCTGACTTATAGGAGTATCATTCATGAGTCTCTCATTGTATTAAAGAAACTAATCCGTCTTTCAGGTTATTAGTTTAGCTAGCAATTTAGTCATCTTTCTCTTTAATAATCATACGGACATTAATGACCATTTCATTGTATCTAGTCTAGTGAAAACTTTTACAATTGATGTCCATTCCTACCTCTGGTTCCTTAATTAGTGAAATTAATTTCTAATATCGATATACATTAATCCGGTTGAAACATGACGACTTACCCCATCCCATAGACAACTTGAGTTGTTTTAGTGACTTACTAATTAAGATTCTAATTCAATTCCTTAATTCCAAAAGTATTATATTCTAACCAATTCATTAGTTACTAATTGAATTCCGAATTAGAAATATGTTAACAACTATGCATTAAATAATTAAATTATATTCAGATTCCATATAAGACCCATTAGTTTCAAGAATTTACTTTAAAAGAAGAATCGAGAAATCCCTTAGAACAATTTTGTTCCACCTTAAGGTTCCTTCCTACAGTAATCTCCTATTCCAATATCTATCGACTCCTTCTCAACATCATCCCAGAACAAATGCTAATAGTATGCTCTCTTATCTCCAACTCCGAGAGTTACACCATACTACAAGCTTTCAACCATTGGTAATGAACTTAGGATTAGTCCTACCTATTCAAACTAACGATTCTCATACTTTAACTAGTCTCATTCCTAAATCAACATCTAATAGTCCAACTACTCCGATTTCTAGCCACAAAATATCAACATATCACCATAAATAGATAGAGCTTAATATACAGAGCATTTATAATCATTAACAAGAAATCCCTGCATCACAACAACGAAGTAGGAACAATAGCAACACCCAAATATCCTTGATTTATACCAACTTACCAAAATTAAACTCAAATCAGTTACTATACAATCAAAATACATTTCTAACTTATGACTGAACAAAAAAAGATTAAACATCAACTAGTCTAACAATTAGTTTGCAAACAGATTTATTTTCTATAATCAAAAGTAGTGGTTTAGTACCTCAGTTAGGGTTTCAAAGTGAGCATAAGTCGGTGGTGTTGTGGTGGAGCAGCGATGGTGGTCGTTAGTGGCTCGTGTCACCCTCCTCTCACGCATTCCTACATCTCTCTCAATAAAACCCCCAATTGTGAGCATAATCTCTGAATTAGATAGAGGGTTTTGGTGTTTTGGAATTTACTCTATCTATCTATCTCCCTCTCTATTGGCCCGAAATTGGACGAAAATTGGTCGGAGTCGCGCCGTTGCTGCACACGCCTCTCCGTCGCTCCTTCTTTCGTTCTCCGTCGGCTTCGCTGCGTCGCCCGCCGGAGTTGCGCCTTCGTCCGCCGCCTTCTTCCTCCTTCGAAGAATCACCCTCACTCACTCTCACCTAATGACACACAACCCCCTTCCCTTTTCTCTAAATTCCACGCCTCCCTCACCCTGCATTTCCCTCTTTTTTTCTTAAATCTAACCTTATGAAATAAACAAACCCAAATAAATATACTTATTATACACATACATAAATATAATTAATTTATCTCTTTAATATATAAATCTTATCAACACTGATAACTCAAATCCATTTCTTAAATTAATATAGAACTCGATATAATTAAAAAGTATTTCCATTAAAATAATTTAATATAATTAAATCAATAAATATGCACAGCTTCTTAATAATAATATAAAATCAAATATAAGTTTTCATTTAAAACACAAGGGTTTCATTAATTAAAGCTAATATTATAATTAATAATTAATAAAGGTGCTCCTAAAACAGAGCTATTACAATATGGAACATTACTCATTCTATTGACCTCATCAGGTGTCGAAGGACACTAGGTCATGCCAAGTGCTATGCCATGTTGAATGGGATTGAAACCTCTCTTAGAGTTATCCAGCTTGAACCTAGCAAGAACCTTATTAATGTAAGTTCCTTGACGAAGTAATAAGCCTTTCAAATCTATCTCTATAAATCTGGATTCCCATAATGCACTCTGCCTTTTCAAAGTCTATCATAGATAAACGATTTTTAAGCCATCCCTTGATTGAATCAAGCATGACTTTATCATTTCCTATGAGAAGTATGCCATCCACATACAAGACTAGAAATTTTATATTACTCCCACTCAATTTCTTGTGTACACAAGATTCCTCTTTATTTCTGAGGAAACCAAACCTTTTGACTGCCTCATTAAATATGAGGTTCCAACTCCTGTATGCTTGCTTTAATTTATAAATGGATTTCTTAAGCTTGCATACCTTCCCTGAATTTGCTGGATGTTCAAAGCCTCGAGGTCGTGTCATATACACATCCTCTTTCAAGAACTCGTTCAAGAAAGCGGTTATCCTAATGGATGGCTTATGGGGAAAGGTTAAATTCATAGTTTCTACCATAAATTTGACGGAAACCTTTTGCCACTATCGTAGCTTTGAAAACACTAATGTTTCCGTCTTTGTTTGTTTTCAATTTGAAAATCCATTTGCATCCAATGGGTCTCACGCCATCAGGCAAATCAACCAAGTCTCATACTTGATTTTCAGACATAGGTTCCATTTCGGATCTCATGGCTTCACGCCATTTCTCGGAGTCCTGGCCCTCCAAAGCATCTTTGTAGCTGGTAAGCTCACAACTTACTAAAATCGTTATTTTAGAACTTTCCATCGAAATAAAATCAACATATTTTCTTGATGGAATGGTGATCCTACGAGATCTACGTAGGGGAACAACAGAAGAAGAATCTCGGTCGTTAGACTCAGAAGCTTCGCATGGATCCGGTCCAATTGGGACGGTAGAAGGTTCGTGGATAGGATTCACTACCCCTCCAACATTTTCATGATGGGCCGCCTCTAATGAGGTGTTAACCTCACCCATTTGTTGCTCATCTCGAATTTCTTAGAGATATATACATTTCTCCCACTTGTCTTCTTGGAAATAAACTTATTTTCAAGGAAGACACCATAGCGAGCAAAAAACACTTTGTTTTTGCTACGGTGGTAAAAATAATATCCCTAGGGTCTCTTTGGGTAATCCAAAAAAGAAACACTTTTCAGATTTGGGTGCTAGTTTATCAGATAGTAAACATTTTACATAAACTTCACACCCCAAACCCTTAGAAAAGACATTTTGGGAATGGTTCCAGACCATATCTCACATGGAGTCTGATCTACTGCTTTGGATGGAGTCCTATTGAGTGTAAGCGCAACTGTATCAAGAGCAAATCCTAAAAGAGATATAGAGAGATCTGCAAGACTCTTCACGGATCGTACCATATCTAATAGGGTGCGATTCCTTCACTAGGAAACACCATTTAATTGTGGATTTCCTGTTGATGTTCATTGTGAAAATATTCCACAATCTTTCAAATGATCACCGAATTCTTGACTCAGATATTCCCTCCATGACCATATCATAAAGATTTAATCTTCTTGCCAAGTCGGTTTTGTACTTCATTTGGAATTCTTTGAATTTTGCAAAGGCCTCCAACTTATGCCGCGTGAGGTAAACATATCAATATGTGCTTACATCATAATTAAAATTAATTAAGTAACTAACCCTCCCATAGCCAATGTACTCATACACATCAGTATGCATGAGGGCGAAGAGTTCATTAGCCTTTTCACTCGAACTAGTGAAGGGAGACTTTGTCATCTTTTCCATTAAGCAAAACTCACACATCAGATGATTCAAAATCAAATGATTTGAGAATTCCATCTTTATGTATTTTCTCATTTCGTTTTGTACTTACGTAGTCTAAACGACAATGTCATAGGTGTATTGGGTTTAATTCATTTGATTTATGTTTCTCGCTGTTTTTATAGACGTGTATTTGGAGAACATACAAACCATTTGATAACTTAGTAGAGATACAGAACATATTATTCAAATAAGCAGAAAAACGATTCTTCTTTATTGTGAATCAGAAAACTTCAGAATCCAAAACAGAAACTGAAATAGTGTTCTTAGCAACATTTTAAAACATAATAACATTTATTAAGTCTCAAAACAAATCCATAACATAAAGATAAACTGAAGACTCCCACTGCCTAGGCGGCAACTCGAGCTCCATTGCCAATTTGCAATTCTACCTCTCCGTTAAGCGTGTCTCCTACTTCTTTTAGATCTTGCACATTACAGATAATGTGAGAACCACATCTACTATAAAATACCCATGATGCAAAAGTAGTATAAGTTATCTCTATAACATAAATACCTGAAGAAGAAGCTCGAGTCTTCTTCTGCTCCAGATACTTGGGGCAATCTCTCTTACTATGGCCCACCTTGTGACAATAGTAACACTCATGTATTGCTACTTTGGCTTTAGGTGTTGCCTTTGGCTTCTCAGAAGTGTTAGACTCAGCAACTTGTTTTCCTTTGCCCTTACCCTTCTTAGCAGGAACTTCGTGCTTCTTGAGGCTCTTGCCCTTTTGCACCATCAGAACATTCTTATGCTCTTTTATGGGCTCAGTAGGCAAGCTCCTTTCATCCTGAATCACTATACCATGCAACTCTTGCATGGTCATTTCCCCTCCTTGCATATATAAGTTCAAACTAATGTTCTTATATGCATCAGTGAGTGAATTGATGATCATATCAATTGCTATCTCTTGGGGATAGGTAAATCCCAGCTTGCTCATGTGCTCATATCCATTAATTAGTATACCAACTAATTTCCCTTTCTCCATTTTACACTCAAGAAGCTTGTGGTTCACTTCAAACCTCTCCAACCAAGGATGTTTTTGAAAAATGGTTTGTAATTGTTGGATTATTGTATAGGCATCCATTCCATCAAAACGTTTTTGAAAGTCAGGTTCCATACATGCAAGCATCAAACATGTGACAGGCACAAATTTGTTTATGAGTAGTTGCCTAGCTGTATTAATCTTGCAAACTACCAAATATTAAAAAAATTTCTCTCTTAATTGAATTAAAAATTATGAATTTCAATATGAAAATGATCATATAAAATTATGCAAGAGGCTAAAACTGATACCACTGTAGGAATTCATAGATGCTAATAGGGGAATTTCAGGATCGATTTTCTAACATCTATAACAGAATCGCATGCATAACAATATATGAATAGTTACATGTAGTAGAGAATACACAACCTTTTATTCACGACTTGAACATGTATGTAGGATTTGAATACTGCAAAGTATTATTGCAGATCTGATTACTTTAGAGATAAAGAACTACACTTATAATTCCTCTACTTAGTCCACGAACACCGATTAATACCCACGTCTGCTAGAACGGAAGAGTATGAACTATTCACTTTCTTGCTTTTGATGGGATAGTCGCCGAGACTAAAGAGGGAGACAGGTTTTTCTTTTTCTCTCTTTTGTGTCAAGTTACTGACTAACTGAATTGTTACCTCTCTCTTCTTATTATATCTATATATAATAAAACTAAAACCCTAATCACCCTAATAGTGGCCGGCCCCTTATAAGCCTTCATGGGCTTATAATTTATTTATTAATCGGTGTTACTCTGTGTGACCTCATAGGATTAATTATCTTAGTTGTAGGCTCAAACCAATTTGTCTACAAACCGTAATTTATTCTCTAGCAAGCAAATACGGTTACTAAAATAATTAATTATATTATCTCCATAACTACAATCTTATTTATATTTAGTTATTGCAGAAATTGTCAAAGGACATATTCCTTCAAAAACATAATCCAAGGGAGTGAAAAATAACTAACAATAACTTAATAAGGCAGTAAGAAAGTACGGAAACCAAAATTACAACAAACAATATTTAATTTCGCTCTAAAAACAATTTCAAAAAGATTTGATATCTGAAAAAGCCTGCACAAAAGACTTCCCATTCAATTCAACTACACTCATAATTAGTCAAAGTGTTCTTGAAAACTGCAAAAAAAAATTGGATACACTTATGTCTTCGCTTCAAATTTTTAGTAAGATAACTTGCAAAATTACAACTTGAAAAGATCATAAAACAGTAACATTCTTTAAACGATTATGAACTTGAAATAAATTTGTCATCTTTCAAGAACAAATAACAACGCGAATTATAAGCAAAAATAGCATGTCTAAATAACAAAATATACGCATAAATCAGCCACATACTTGAGAAAAGAGAAACTTACCTGTAGTAGAATCATACATGAGTACTTTGCTTGAACATTCAAACACAAAAAAAGAACAATGAGAAGTTGTTTTTCGCTAAAACTAAACCAGAGATATGTTGGACATTGTGAAGATCAAAAGTAATAAAGGTAAGAATACCCCCATGACAATTTATGATGGAGGTCCATCTAGCTCCATTGATCCCAAGACTAAGAACATGGTTGCTTGTGTGTTAAGGGATGTTCTGAATTCCCTTAAGCCCTTTGAGTCCTTTAAGTCCTTTGAAAGTGTCCTTAGCTTAGTTAATTAATTATTGACTAAGTTACTATCTTTTATTGCTTTATTAGGGAGTCTAGGTAATAACATGTACTCTTAGTTAATTTAATGTCATATTAAATTAACTAGGAAAGTATTAGTTGAGTTGTAATTTATTTATGTTAATTAGAGAGTCCATTAGGGTTGTATGATGGAAGGTTGGACGACTGAAGACTTAAAATGCAGCAAAATGGCGCCTAACTTAAGAGAAGATCAACTAAGAGTAAAGATAGGAAGGAACATCTATCTTTTACACAAAATGGGCGGCCAAGCATATAAGATCAAGCAAAAGGAATCATTTTCCCTCCAAATTCTATCTTAGGCTCCTAACTCTATCATTTAGGGTTTGGTTTCCTACTTTGAAGGGATAAGTGAGTACATCAAGGAAAATGATAGAGAGAGCCGTCCAAAATTATAAGTAAGCAAGCAAGGATCAAGTTCAACCCTAGTTAGGTAGATTTTAGCTTAATTAGTTTTTTATTATTTTAATTTCAATATTTATTTTCCTATAGAGTCAAGGATATGTATTTAAAGGGCACATTTCATTTCAATAAAATCATTGGACGTTTGTACATTTGAAACTTTCGAGTTTTACTTTGCTTTGATTAATTCCTAATTAATGTAGGCGCCTATGCTAGCTTGATTTTGAGCTTGAATCAAGTGGTGATCTTAGGAACCTTACTTTGACTTAGTAGTGCATATGTATCTAAGTTAATTTAAGTGAAGCTTAACTATTATTCCTTAAACATAATCAAACCTATTCTTCCTATCATATAGCCAGAATATAACATCTTGGTGTCAGAGCAAACACATATCCTAGCCTAAAATCGCCCAAACACAAACCCTAAACACAATGACTGAAACTAGCCAAACCAACGAACAGTTACAAGAAAGGATCATTATGATGGAGGAAGAGAATCGTGATAGTGAGGCTAAGATGGCCTTACTTCAAGATCAAGTAAGGAGAATGTCTTTAAGGTTAAGAAAACAAAGAGGAGATGAATCCTTTGGGGATTCAGAAGGAGATAATGATGAATCATCTAGGGTTCCATCCATCCAACATGGTCAACGAAATTTCAATAACTTTAAGGTGGATCTTCCTGAGTATGATGGTAGATTAGATGCAGATGAGTTTGTGGAATGGTTAAAGACTGTGGAAAGAGTCTTTGACTACAAGCAAATTCCAGAGGATAAGAAGGTCAAGCTTGTTGCTCTCAAGCTTAGGAAATATGCATCAACATGGTGGGCGAGTAAGTGCAACAGGAGAGAAAGAGAAGGGAAGGAAAAGCATAGAGATTGGACGAAAATGAAGAAGCTACTCCAGAAGAAATTTCTTCCAACCTACTATGTCCAAGAGAACTTTTCCAAGTTCCATCATTTACAACAAGGTTCAAATTCAGTGGAGACCTATGCAAGGGAATTCGAGTCATATCTCATGAAGTGTGAAGTACAATAGGATGAGCCTCAAACTCTGGTAAGATTTCTTGGTGGTTTGGATGTTAAGATTACTAACATAGTTGAATTGCATCCTTTTTCTACTTTAGAGGACTTAATCATCTTGGCTCACAAGGTGGAGAAGCAATAAAAGATCAAAGGAAAGGCTGAAGTAGCTCGGTCTTACCCCAAACCTAACACCTACTCTAAACCAAACATAACCTTTTCTAAACCTACACCAATTTCGATCCAAAAATCCCCAAACACTCCAAATACTTTCACCCCTAATACTTTCACCCCAAATAGATCTACTAGGAAGTGCTTTAGGTGCCAAGCAGGAGGACATATTGCTTCTGAGTGTCCTAACAAAAGAGTTGTAACCCTAGTAGAGTATGAGGCCCTATATGAGGCATATGATGTAGTCATGGAGGCGTGTGAAGAGGAGGAATATGGAGAAGAGATTGTTGGTCCTGATGAGGGTGAATGCTTGGTTGTTAGGAGAGCCTTGAGTGGAGTGGTAGATGAAGAGAAGTCACAACAAAGAGAGGCCATATTCCATACTAGATGTACTGTTGAGAATAAGGTGTGCACCTTAATTATTGATGGAGGGAGTGGTACCAATGTGGCGTCCCAACCTATGGTGGATAAGAAGAAGCTTTCAACTACTCCTCACCCTAAGCCATATGTGATTCAATGGCTTAATCAAGGTAAAGGTATCCAAGTTACTAATCGTTTACTATTATCTTTTAGTATTATTAGTAACTATAAAGAGGAGATTTGGTGTGATATTATTCCTATGGATGCCTGTCATGTGTTGTCAGGGCGTCCATGGTTGTTTGATTGGTGAGTCATACATGATGGTTACAAGAACACATATTCATTCACTAAAGATGGAAAGAAAGTCACCCTAACCCCTATCATGTCTATCCCTACCTCTAAACAACATTCCACAAAAGAAAAATATCATTCACTCACCACTTTATTAAAATCTGATTATCATGAACTTAGTCCTTGTCGTGAATTATTGTTAAATATAGATCAAAAGGAACAAGTTGATAGTAATCTAGATCACCCTTTGCTTGTCCCATTGCTTGAAAATGACAAAGATGTATTCCCCCATGAAATACCTTACGGCCTACCCCCTAAAAGAGACATCCAACACAAAATTGACCTAATTCCTGGAGCTATGTTGCCTAATAAGCCTGCCTATAGAACCAACCCTAAAGAAACTGAAGAGATAAGGAGGCAAGTGAATAAAATTTTGTCTAAAGGCATGATTAGAGAGTCTTTGAGTCCTTGTGCAGTTCCAACTCTCTTAGTTCCGAAGAAGAATGGTGAATGGCGCATGTGTGTGGATAGTAGAACTATCAATAAGATCACTATTAAATACAGATTTCCAATTCCAAGATTGCATGATTTATTAGATGATCTTAATGGTTCTAATGTGTTTTCCAAGATTGATTTGAGAAGTGGATACCATCATATTCGAATTTGTGAAGGGGATGAATGAAAGACTGCCTTTAAGACAAAGGAGGGATTGTATGAGTGGCTTGTTATGCCCTTTGGATTGTCCAATGCTCCAAGTACTTTCATGTGCCTAATGAATCAAACTATGAAGTCTTTTCTTGGCAGATTTGTAGTTGTTTACTTTGATGATATATTAGTCTATAGTATGAATGAATTTGAGCATGCAAAGCACTTAGAGCAAGTGCTTAGGGTGTTGAGGGACGAATTCTTGTATGGTAATTTAGAAAAATGTCACTTCTTTTGTAGTCAAGTTGTATTTCTAGGTTTCATTGTCTCCAAAGAAGGGATCAAGGCTGATAAGAAGAAGGTCCAAGCAATCAAGGAGTGGCCTACTCCTACCTCAATACAACAAGTTCGAAGCTTTCATGGACTAGCTTCCTTTTATAGGAGGTTTGTTCGAAATTTCAGTGCTATTATGACTCCAATTAGAGAAATCACAAAGTTAAAGAAGTTTAAATGGACAGAAATCACAAAGTTAAAGAAGCTTGAATGGAGTTAACAAGCCAACAAGGCGTTTGAGGAGGTAAAAGCTCAATTAATTAGTGCTCCTATTTTAGCTTTACCAAACTTTAATGAAGTTTTTGAAGTTGAATGTGATGCATCTGGCGTGGGAATTGGAGCTGTTTTATCTCAAAATGGAAGGCCTTTGGCCTACTTTAGTGAGAAGTTGAATAAGGCAAAGAGGAAATATTCGACCTATGATAAAGAATTATATGCTTTGGTTCTCTCCTTAGACCATTGGAGACATTACCTCATTGCTAAGAAGTTCATTCTCCATTCTGATCACGAGGCTGTTAATTACCTTCAAAGCCAACAGAAATTGCAACCTAGACATGCTAAGTGGGTGGAATACCTTCAAACATTCCACTTTACTATCAAGCATAAAGCAGGGAAGATGAATAAAGGTGCAGATGCCTTATCTAGGAGGTACTTATTGCTTTCTACCTTAAGTCCAAGGTGATGGGACTTGAGTTATTGAAAGAATGCTATGTAGAGGACAAAGATTTTGGTGTGTTGTTTGAGAAGTGCCATAATCTTCCAAGTGGAGAGTATTACCTCTTAAAGGAATTTCTTTTTAAAGGAAATCGCCTATGCATTCCAAGGCACAGTATAAGAGTGTCCTTAGTCAAGGAGTTTCATGAAGGTGGACTTGCTGGCCACTTTGGGATCGAAAAGACTGTTATGCTTGTGAGTGAGTACTTCTTTTGGCCTAGGTTGGCAAGAGATGTGGAGTTTCTGATTAAGAGGTGCTTGATTTGCCAAAAGGCTAAGGGTCATCTACTACCCCAAGGGTTGTTTATGCCTCTTCCTATTCCTCAAGCACCATGGGAGGATGTGATCTTGGATTTCATTACAGGATTACCTAGAACCCAACGCCAAAAGGATTCAATCATGGTGGTGGTTGATAGGTTTTCCAAGATGGCACACTTTGTTGCGTACCGCACTACTAATGATGTTGTTTCTTGTGCTAACTTGTATTTCAGGGACATTGTTAGATTGCATGGAGTGCCAAAGACGATGGTTAGTGATCAAGACCCTAAGTTCCTAAGTCACTTCTGGCTTACACTTTGGAAGAATATAGGGACAAAGCTCAAGTACAGTACCTCTAGCCATCCTCAAACTGACGGCCAAACAGAGGTCACCAATAGGACCCTAGGAACCCTAATTCGACCCCTAGCTATAAAAAGCCCTAAACAATGGGAGGAGATGCTACCTCATGTTGAGTTTGCCTACAATCGAGTTCCTAGCAAGACTACTAGCCTTAGTCCTTTGTGGTCTATGGTCAAAACCCTTGCACCCCTATTGACCTAGCCCCTTTCCCTACCACCACAAAATACAACCATGAAGCCGAAAATAGAGTGAAAGAGATCCAAAAGGTACATGAGTATGTGAGAGGAAAGATTGAAAAAGCTAATGAGAGAACCAAGGAGAGGATTGACGAGAAAAAGAGATATGTCCAATTCAAAGAGGGTGACATGGTTTGGATTCATCTAAGGAAGGAACGTTTCCCTTCTAAACGAAAGTCCAAGCTTAGCCCTAGAGTTGATGGTCCATTCAGAGTGATTGAGAAGGTCAACAACAATGCCTACAAGATCGAGTTTCCAGGAGATGATTTGAGTCCTTTCTATGATGAAGATGACGAGCTACCAAGTTTGAGGTCAAACTCCTCCAAATAAGGAGAGGATGATGGAGGTCCATCTAGCTCCATTGATCCCAAGACTAAGAACATGGTTGCTTGTGTGTTAAGGGATGTTCTGAATTCCCTTAAGTCCTTTGAAAGTGTCCTTGCTTAGTTAATTAATTATTGACTAAGTTATTATCTTTAATTGCTTTATTAGGGAGTCTAGTTAATTAAATGTACTCTTAGTTAATTTAATGTCATATTAGATTAACTAGTAAAGTATTAGTTGAGTTGTAATTTCATTTATGTTAATTAGAGAGTCCGTTAGGGTTGTATGATGGAAGGTTGGACGAGTGAAGACTTAAAATGCAGCAAAATGGTGCCTAACTCAAGAGAAGATCAACTAAGAGTAAAGATAGGAAGGAACATCTATCTTTTAAACAAAATGGGCGGCGAAGCATATAAGATCAAGCAAAAGGAATCATTTTCCCTCCAAATTCTATCTTAGGCGCCTAACTCTATCATTTAGGGTTTTGGTTTCCTACTTTGAAGGGATAAGTGAGTACATCAAGGAAAATGATAGAGAGAGCCGTCCAAAATGATAAGCTAGCAGGCAAGGATCGATTTCAACCCTAGTTAGATAGATTTTAGCTTAATTAGTTTTTAATTATTTTAATTTCAGTATTTATTTTCCTAGAGAGTCAAGGACCTGTATTTAAAGGGCACATTTCATTTGAATAAAATCATTGGACTTTTATACATTTATAACTTTCGAGTTTTACTTTGCTTTGATTAATTCCTAATTAATCTAGGCGCCTATGCTAGCTTGATTTTGAGCTTGAATCAAGTGGTGATCTTGGGAACCTTACTTTGACTTAGTGGTGCATCTGTATCTAAGTTAATTTAAGTGAAGCTTAACTATCATTCCTTAAACATAATCAAACCTATTCTGCCTATCATATAGCCAGAATATAACAATTTATAACCACTATAAAAAATTAAAAGCCTATAATTTTTTCAAAAATAGCAAAAAAATGTGTTTGGAGATATGTTGCACCGCCTGACTTCATCATCACTCCCTACATATACAACTGCAAAATGGAGTTTTGATAATCAAATAACCGATTTTTTAACGCTGATTTTATCTATTTTTGCTAATCCGTTTCGTTTTTCAAATCCGTCGGACTAGTCTATCGTTGAAGTCGGTTACCAACGCTAACCAAAATGGTTCGTTGTAGTATCAGTGCCACCCAAGTTCTCTATATGCTTCATTTTTGTGAGCCTTAAAGGCTATTTCATTAATAAATTGATGGTACTATCAACAAGAGAATAAGAGCTAAAAAGAGAACATTTCAGCAAGATAAAGATAACTAGTTTATTTTACAACCAAAGAAATCAGTTAAAGAAAACTAGTCGTAGTAAATCAGTATCACTCATCAGATACCATACTCTATGACCAACAACAACAACAACACCCTCATCAAATTTTAGAAGTTCGTTTAGTTTTACTACTATATGATGCTCCCAACCCATTTCATGAAATGATCTAAACCTCATGCCTAGTGCTTCACTATTATAGTTATCTTTAGAAGCTTAACTTTTGAATTATAGGAGCCAAAAAAACATCATCCAAGGGAGTGAAAAATAACTAACACTAACTTAATAAGGCAGTAAGAAAGTACAGAAACCGGCAAGGAGCAGACACTATCAACTTATGTAGTGCTTTAGCTACATCAAACTCAGGAAAGGGTTCATGTGCTATTACACCAAAAATAATCAAACCCTAAACTAGGTCGAGTTGGTTCCATTCACATCGGTATAGTACTACATGCTCTTCAACCCCACTTTCTAAATAGTCAATCATAGAACAATTGGCAAATCAACTACTTGGCAATAACTGAATTGTGCTATAAGTAAATCACATAAATAATATTAAGCTGAAAAATTACTCGAAGAAAAGGAAAATTACCCTTATTATCAGAAAAATAAGTGAAAAGTTCTCAATTATATAATCAAGAAGAAAAAAATCATCTCAAGATGACCTCTTTAAGTGCATTATTAACTCTTTCACACATTAGAATTCGTCAAAACAACTCAATTATTCAAAGAAATTACTAAAAATCAGCAAAAACAAACACTTCACAAGCAATTGAAAATGTATCAAATTCTCTCGATTCAGAAACAAACAAATCAAAAAATCGGTATTAACAACCACAAATGAAACTCAAAATCACTTCATAAAAGTAAACACTTAAATTATTTCCACGATTACAAGACTGTCATAAAATTTCTTTGTTAAAAACAATAGGACCAACATCACTAATCATAATTACTCGCGTATCTTCATATAAACTCATGATATTATGGCGAATTATATTGTGCGGAGCAGATGACATTTCGAAAGAAAGTGTATCCGCTTCTTCTATCTCTACTCCTTTTCTCTTATTGTTAAAAAATTTGCTTCAATTAATCAATCGGTCAAAAAAATTAAACCGTACAACTAACAAAATTTAATTTTACTTAAAAATAATTTGCAAAAAATATTTGATATCTGGAAAAGCCTGCACATACGACTCTCTCATTCAATTCAACTATTCTCATAATTAGTCCTATTCTACTTCAAAACTGCAAAGAAATTTTGGATAAACTTAGGTTGACGCAACACACAATTTGTTTCTTTAGAAAAGTTAATTATTATTTTGCGATGTTTTAAAAGAGTGCACTATAACTTTGGTTATTTATTTCTCGCTCAGTTCTAAATCCAGTTGCCTCGGAATCAATATAGAGCAACAAAAATAAAGCAATACATTCTTAATCTTTTGAAAGTGCAAGCAATGTGGACACATTTGCATACCCATAACAATGTCTGATGTAACGTCCGGCGTATATTCCTGTGTTTTAATCGGATCTTTAACCCAATATCATCAACCATCTCCTTCTCCATATTAAGGGTTGTCGAATCATATTCACAAGGATTTTGAACTAAATTTTCCACAACAATGTTTTCCACATAACCGACAGCTACATATTGTATTGTCGCGTTCTCATTCTTGGTTGGGTCTTCCTTACCATCACAAGATATGTTGATTTAATTAATTAATTTACCATACCAACCAATTTAATTAAACTATTCATAACAAATTGTAACATTTAAAACGAATTTAACCTGTTAGTTCATAAGTTGTAGCTTTATTTGGACTTCATAATAGATGATAACTTGTAAGTTCATAGAGATGAATTAGTAACAAATTGTGACATCAAATAAATAATCTCACTTTCAAATTTTTAGTAAGAAAACTTGCAAAATTACAACTTGTAAGATCATAAAACAACAACATTCTTTAAACAATTATGAACTTGAAATAAATATGTCATCTTTAAAGAACAAATAACAACACTAATTATAAGCAAAAATAGCATGTCTAGATAACGAAATATACGCATAAATCAGCCACATACTTGAGAAAAGAGAAACTTACATGTAGTAGAATCATACATGAGTACTTTGCTTGAACATTCAAACACAAACCAAGAACAATGAGAAGTTGTTTTTCGCTGAAACTAAACCATAGATATGTTGGACATCGTGAAGATCAATAGTAATAAAGTTAAGAATACCCCCATGACAATTTATAACCACTATAAAAAAATTAAACGCCTATAATTTTTTCAAAAATAGCGAAAAAATGTGTTTGGAGATATGTTGCACCGCCTGACTTCATAATCACTCCCTACATATACAATTGCAAAATGCAATTTCGATAATGAAATAACCGATTTTTTAACGCTGATTTAATCAATTTTTTTAAATCCGTCAGACTTCTCTATTGTTGAAGTCAGTTACCAACACTAACCAAAAAAGTTTGTTGTAGTATCAGGGCCACCCAAGTGCTCTATATGCCTTATTTTTGTGAGCCTTAAAGGTTGTTTCATTAATAAATTGATGGTAATATCAACAACTTAATAAGAGCTTAAAAGAGAAAATTTCAGCAAGATAAAGATAACTAGTTTATTTTACAACCAAAGAAATCCGTTAAAGAAAACTACTCGTAGTAAATCAGTATCACTCATCAGATACCATACTCCAGGACCAACAACAACAACAACAACAACAACAACACCCTTATCAAAATTGAGAAACTTGTTTAGTTTTACTGCTATATGGTCCTCCAAACCCATTTCATGAAATGATCTAAACCTCATGCCTAGTGCTTCACTATTATAGTTATCTTTTGAAGCTTAACTTCAGAATTATAGGAGCCAAAAAACATCATCCAAGGGAGTGAAAAATAACTAACACTAACTTAATAAGGCAGTGAGAAAGTACTGAAACAAACAAGGAGTAGACACTATCAACTAATGTAGTTTTTAGCTACCTCAAACTCAGGAAAGAGTACATGTGTTGTTACAACAAAGTTATCAAAGCCTAAACTAGGTCGAGTTGGTTCCAATCACATTTGTACAATACGACGTGCTCTTCAAACCCAATTTTTAAATAACTTAATCATATAACAATATACAAATCAACTACTTGGCAATAACTGATAACATTCACAATGAACAATAAGTAAACATAAATAACATTAAGCTGACAAATTACTAGAAGAAAAGGAAAATTACCCCTATTATCAGCAAAATTAGTCAAAAGTTCTCAATTATATAATTTAGAAGAAAAAAATCATCTCAAGTTGACCTCTTTAAGTGCATTATTAACTCCTTAACTCCATAGAATTCGTCAAAGCAACTCAATTATTTAAAGAAATTACTAAAAATCAGCAAAAACAAACACTTCACAAGCAATTGAAAATGTATCAAATGATCTCGATTTACAAACAAACAAATCACGAAATCGGTATAAAAAACCACAAATGGAACTCAAAATCACTTCATAAAATTAAACACTTTAATTATTTCCTCGATTACACGACTGTCTTAAAATTGCTTTGTTAATAACAATAAGAACAACACCACTAATCATAATTACCCGCGTATCTTCATATAAACTCATCACATTGTTGTGAATCATATTGTGCGGAGAATGACATTACGGAAGAAAGTGTATCCGCTTGTTCTATCTATATTGATATGAATGCAACTCCAATGAGAAGTAACATCTAAGTACTCCAAAGCAAAGAACTTAAATCTTAATCTAAGTCCGAATGTTTTTGCATTTTCTTGTGGATATGTTAATTAAAAAGAACACTCCTAAACCTTTTTAATTAACTCTTAATATCCCTTAAACCACTCCTCGAATTAAGTAGATTAACACTAAGCAATAAACAATCCTGAATATCAATTAGTGGGCGAAAATTAATGAGAGAAACAATTAACATTCAAAGTCAAGTTTTTAATCAAATCACACGCTCTCTCTTTTATTGATCATCAAATGAATATAAACACTACAAACGAAATTGTCCCCCAAGTAAACCCTAGGCCGAAAATCAGCAAAGAATCTCAAGAGATTACAATCTAATCAACTTGCTAAGTAATCCCTAAAATCTAGAAGAAAATAAAGGAGAATATAAGGAAATATTCCAATAAGATAGGATCTCCAAATCAGCCCATATTTCCATCCACTTGCCTAGTATGAACACAAGGTGTGAACATATCTCTAGAGAATATTACAACTCAACTACAACTTGCATACTTGGAGTACAAGGACTCAATACTACTAATTATTTACTAATATTCGAAAATACAACCAGATTTTTCGAACTTATTATTTTGCTGAAATAACATGATTTAATAAAAATAATTAAGACTCTAAATGGATTCCAAGACATGGGCTAAGGACGCCCCTCAAAAGCTTCATGGACTTGATCATCTTCAATCCACCTTAACATGGATGAAAAGGTTGCATTCAGCTTAAACTCATAACTCCCATGGTCTTATTTTAAAGAATTAACCATACCCAAAAATTGTGAAGGTCATAGATAGTGATATCTTGGAGTAGCTTCTTCGCTCTTGCATCATTCTCTCCTTCTTTGAAAAAAATTCGACCTCGAATTTGGTCAAATTTAGAGAAATAATCACGGACAAGAACGATGGACCTTAAACAATATGAATTAGGTACTTCTTCAAAAATAGATGGATCTTCAACAATAGCTTCAAAAGGAATAATTTCGTTTTTCTCAACTCCAAAAGTATGATCCATCCAAGTTGGACATTTCTCAAAGCTGGTGTCGAAGCATTTCACATCTGTTTGTCTTGGTTGAGGCATAGGAACATCAATCTCTTCTATTTCATCAGCAACTTCTTCAACAATTTGAGGTAACTCTAGAGTAGACTCGAAAAAAGTAGGAAAAACATCAATCTTGACTTTTTCGACTAGTACTTTGGGAATCAAGATCGATTTTTCAAGTTTTTCCATAAGTTCCTTAAATTCCTCTTTCCTTTGTTGCTTTTCTAATTTTTTTTCTTTTGTCTTCAAGTTGTTGCGCATAGATTAGAACAGATAATTCCCTTTCCAAAATTCTTCTTTCAATATTTGTGCGAAAAGTATTTGCAATGATATCTTCTAGTACCATAATAGCATTCTCAAAACCAAGAGTATGAAGGGTCTTAAAGTATTTAGACCAGTCCCTCATGATTCGTGACAAAACAAATTCTCTAAAACTGTCCAGAAAAACCCAGAAAAACTGACCTAATTCAATAATAAGCTGCAGATTCCACAAGTTGAAAAATATTACCAAATTTAACACAAGTAATTATTGGATGTTAAGGAACATATCCAACTGGAATCACTCGAAAATTCAAAGTAGGCTGCTCTCAGTATTTTTCCTTACTCAGTCGCGCCAGATTCGCACCAAATCAGCACGTTCCACAAAAACAGTCTCGAAACTATATCAAATGAACTCCAACTTATACAAAATTTTAGGAAAGTAAACTACAATTGAGATAGACCAGTTTAGGCTCAAGTAACACCTAAAAAGAATTCTTCAATCGGGAGAATGAATTGAAACAAAACGTACCTGAAAACTGTTTGTACTCGGATGAACAAAATAGCCAAGAACCTTCCCTTACTCGTCAAGCTCTGATACCACTTGATATGAATGCAACTCCAATGAGAAGTAACATTCAAGAACTCCAAAGCAATGAACTTAAATTTAATTTAAGTCCGATTTTTTTGTATTTTCTTGTGGATATGTTAATTAAAAAGAACACTCCTGAACCTTTTTAATCAACTCTTAATCTCCCTTAAACCACTCCTCGAATTAAGTAGATTAACACTAAGCAATAAACACTCCTGAATATCAATTAGTGGGCGAAAATTAATGAGAGAAACAATTAACATTCAAAGTCAAGTTTTTAATCAAATCACACGCTCTCTCTTTTATTGATCATCAAATGAATATAAATACTACAAAAGAAACTACTTGTCCCCCAAGCAAACCCTAGGCCGAAAATCAAAAAAGAATCTCACGAGATTACAATCTAATCAACTTGCTAAGTAATCCCTAAAATCTAGGAGAAAATAAAGGAGAAGTTAAGGAAATATTCCCATAAGATAGGATCTCCAAATCAGCCCAAATTTCCATCCACCTGCCTAGTATGAACACAAGGTGTGAACATATATCTAGAGAATATTACAACTCAACTACAACTTGCATACTTGGAGTACAAGGACTCAATACTACTAATTATTTACTAACATTCGAAAATACAACCAGATTTTTCGAACTTATTATTTTGCTGAAATAACATGATTTAATAAAATAATTAAGACTCTAAATGGATTCCAAGACATGGGCTAAGGACGCCCCTCAAAAGCTTCATGGACTTGATCATCTTCAATCCACATTAACATGGATGAAAAGGTTGCATTGAGCTTAAACTCATAACTCCCATGTTCTTGTTTTGAAGAATTAACCATACCCAAAAATTGCGAAGGTCATAGATAGTGATATCTTGGAGTAGCTTCTTCGTTCTTGCATCATATACTCTTTTTTTCTTATTATTGCTCATATTGCTCATATATATATATGAACAAATATTTTGATTCAATTAATCAATCGGTCAAAAAAAATTAAACCATACAACTAACAAAATTTAATTTCACTCTAAAATAATTTGCAAAAAGATTTGACATCTGGAAAAGCCTGCACATAATACTCTCTCATTCAATTCAACTACTCTCATAATTAGTCCTAGTGTACGCTAAAACTGCAAAGAAATTTTGGAAAAACTTATATCCACTCCACATACAATTTTTTCTTTAGAAATGTTCATTATTATTTTGCGATGTTTTAAAAGAGTACACAATGACTTTGGTTATTTGTTTCTCGCTCAGTTCGAAATTCAGCTGCCTCGGAATCAATCTAGAGCAACAAAAATAAAACAATACATTCTTAATCTTTTGAAAGTGCAAGCAATGTGGACAAATTTGCATGTCCATAAAACGTCCGGTGTAACATCTGGCGTATGTTCCCCTGTAATCGGCTCTTTGAACCCAATATCATCAACCATCTCCTTCTCCATATAGAAGGTAGTTAAATCATATTCACATGGATTTTGAACTAAATTTTCCACAGCAATGTTTTCCACATAACCAATAGCTAGATCTTGTATTGTCGCACTCTTGTTCTCGGTTGAGTCTTCCTTACCAACACAAGATATGTTGGTTTAATTAATTAATTTACCAGACCAACCAATTTAATTAAACTATTCATAAAAACTTTTAATATTTAAAACAAATTATTTTACCTGTTAGTTCATAAGTTGTAGCTTTATTTGAACTTCATAATAGATGATAACTTGTAAGTTCATAGAGATGAAATTAGTAACAAATTGTGATATCAAATACATAATGTCACTTTCAAATTTTTAGTAAGAAAACTTGCAAAGTTACAACTTGTAAGATCATAAAACAGTAACATTCTTTAAACGATTATGAACTTGAACTAAATTTGTCATCTTTAAAGAACAAATAACAACACGAATTATAAGCAAAATTAGCATGTCTAAATAACGAAATGTACGCATAAATCAGCCACATACTTGAGAAAAGAGAAATTTACCTATAGTAGAATCATACATGAGTGTTTTGCTTGAACATTCAAACACAAACCAAGAACAATGGAAAGTTTTTTTTGCTAAAACTAAACCAAAGATATGTTGGACATTGTGAAGATCAAAAGTAATAAAGGTAAGAATACTCCCATGACAATTTATGACCGCTATAAAAAATAAAACGCCTATAATTTTTTTATAAAAATAGCAAAAAAATGTGTTTGAAGATATGTTGCAGCGCCTGACTTCATATCACTCCCTACATATACAAATGCGTATTGCAGTTTTGATAATCACATAACCAATTTTTTAACGCTTATTTATTCTAATTTTTAAATCCGTTTTGTTTTTCAAATCCGTCGGACTACTCTATCGTTGAATTCAGTTACCAACGTTAACCAAAAAACTTCTTTTGTAGTATCAGTGACACCCAAGTTCTCTATATGCTTCATTTTTGTGAGCCTTAAAGGCTATTTCATTAATAAATTGATGGTACTATCAGCAATAGAATAAGAGTTAAAAGGAGAAAATTTCAGCAAGATAAAGATAACTAGTTTATTTTAAAACCAATGAAATCAATTAAAGAAAACTACTTACAGTAAATCAGTATCACTCATCAGATACCTTACTCTATGACTAACAACAACAACAACAACAACAACAACAACACCCTCATCAAAAATTAGAAGCTTGTTTAGTTTTACTGCTATATGCTCCTCCAAACCAATTTCATGAAATGATCAAAACCTCATGCCTAATGCTTCACTATTATAGTTATCTTTAGAAGCTTAACTTCAGAATTATAGGAGCCAAAAAAATATCATCCAAGGGAATGAAAAATAACTACCACTAACTTAATAAGGCAGTAAGAAAGTACAAATTCCACCAAGGAGCAGACACTATCAACTAATGTAGTATTTTACCTACATCAAACTCAAGAAAGAGTATATGTGCTATTACAACAAAATTATCAAAGCCTAGACTAGGTAAAGTTGGTTCCATTCACATCTACATACTACTACATGCTCTTCAAACCCACTTTCTAAATAGCTCAATTATAGAACAAATGGCTAATCAACTACTTGGTAATAAATGATAACATTCACAATGCACAATAAGTAAATCACTAGAAGAAAAGGAAAAATACCCATATTATCAGCAAAATTAGTAAAAAAAGTCTCAATTATATAATTTATAAGAAAAAAAATCATCTCAAGATGACTTCTTTAAGTGCATTATTAACTCTTTAACACCTTAAAATTCGTCAAAGCAACTCAATTATTCAAATAAATTACTCAAAATAAGCAAAAACAAACAATTGAAATGTACCAAATCATCTTGATACAGAAACAAACAAATCACAAAATCGGTATAAACAAACACAAATCGAACTCAAAATCACATCATAAAAGTAAACACTTTAATTATTCCACGAATACAATACTGTCATAAAATTGCTTTGTTAATAACAACAATAAGAACAACACCACTAATCATAATTACCCGCGTATCTTCATATAAACTAATCATATTGTTGCAAATCATATTATGTGGAACATATGACATTACGGAAGAAGGTGTATCCGCTTCTTCAATTTCTCTTTTTTTTCTCTTATTGTTGCTCATATATATATATGAAAAAATATTTTGATTCAATCAATCAATCGGTTAAAAAATTAATTCATACAACTGACAAAATTTAATTTCACTCTATAATAATTTGCAAAAAGATTTGATATCTGGAAAAGCCTGCACATAAGACTCTCTCATTAAATTCAACTACTCTCATTATTAATCCCAGTGTACTTGAAAACTGCAAAGAAATTTTGGATACAATTATGTCCACGCAACATACAATTCTTTTCTGTAAAAAAGTTAATTATTATTTTGCGATGTTTTAAAAGAGTGCACAATGACTTTGGTTATTTGTTTCTCTCTCTTTTCGATATTCAGTTGCCTCGGATCAAAATGTGGACAAATTTGCATGCCCATAACAACGTCTGGTGTAACGTCCGACGTATGTTCCCCTGTTTTAATCAGCTCTTTGAACCCAATATCATCAACCATATTCTTCTCCATATTTAGGGTAGTTGAATCATATTCACAAGGATTTTGAACTAAATTTTCCACAATAATGTTTTCCACATAACCGGCAGCTAGATCTTGTATTGTCGCCCTCTCATTCTCGGTTGGGTCTTCTTTACTAACACAAGATATGTTGGTTTAATCAATTAATTTACCATACCGACCAATTTAATTAAACTATTCATAAAAAATTGTAACATTTAAAACAAATTCAACATGTTAGTTCATAAGTTGTAGCTCTATTTGAACTTCATAATAGATGATAACTTGTAAGTTAATAGAGATGAACTTAGTAACAAATTGTGAAATTAAATACATAATCTCACTTTCAAAATTACAACTAATTAGATTATAAAACAGTAACATTCTTTAAACGATTATGAACTTGAAATAAATTTGTCATCTTTAAAGGACAAATAACAACACGAATGATAAGCAAAAATAGCATGTCTAAATAACGAAATGTACTCATAAATAGCCATATACTTGAGAATAGAGAAACTTATCTGTAGTAGAATCATACATGAGTGCTTTGCTTGAATATTCGAACACAAACCAAGTACAATGGGAAGTTTTTTTCGCTAAAACTAAAGCAGAGATATGTTGGACATTGTGAAGTTCAAAAGTAATAAAGGTAAGAATACCCCCATGACCATTTATAACCGCTATAAAAAATTAAACGCCTTTAATTTTTTTAAAAATAGCGAAAAATGTGTTTGGAGATATGTTGCACCGCCCGACTTCATCATCACTCCCTACATATACAACTTTAAAATGCATTTTTTGTAATCTTAACGCTAATTTAATCTTGTTTTTCAAATCCGTCGAACTAGTCTATCGTGTAAGTCGGTTACCAACGCTAACCAAAAAAGTTCGTTGTAGTGTGAGTGTCACCCAGGTTCTCTATATGTTTCATTTTTGTAAGCTTTAAAAGCTATTTCAATAATAAATTGATGGTACTATCAATAACAGAATAAGAGCTAAAAAGCGAAAATTTCAGCAAGATAAAGGTAACTAGTTTATTTTACAACCAAATAAATGAGTTAAAGAAATACACTCGTAGTAAATCAGTATCACTCATCAGATACCATACTTCAGGACAATCACCACCACCACCAACAACAACAACACCATCATCAAAATTTAGAAACTTGTTTAGTTTTACTCCTATATGCTCCTCCAGACCCATTTCATGAAATGATCTAAACCTCATGCCTAGTGCTTCACTATTATAGTTATATTTAGAAGCTCAACTTCATAATTATAGGAGCCAAAAAAACATCATCCAATGGAATGAAAAATAACTAACACAAAAGATGGAGGTCCATCTAGCTCCATTGATTCCAAGACTAAGAACATGGTTGCTTGTGTGTTAAGGGATGTTCTGAATTCCCTTAAGTCCATTGAGTCCTTTAAGTCCTTTTAGAGTGTCCTTAGCTTACTTAATTAATTATTAACTAAGTTACTTTCTTTAGTTGCTTTATTAGGGAGTCTAGATAATAAAATGTACTCTTAGTTCATTTAATGTCATATTTGATTAACTAGGAAAGTATTAGTTGAGTTGTATTTTCATTTATGTTAATTAGAGAGTCCATTAGGGTTGTATGACTAATGTTCGACGAGTGAAGACCACAAATGCAGCGAAATGGCGCCTAAATCCAAGGAAGCTTCCAAGTAATCATCTAGGAGCAAAGATAGAAAAGGAATCTCTATCCTTTCCATAATATGGGCGCCCAAGCTAAGAAGATCAAGCAAAAGGAATCATTTTCCCTCCAAAGAAATCATTTTCCCTCCAAAGCTCATCTTAGGCGCCTAACCTTATCATTTTAGGGTTTGGCTTCCTACTTTGAAGGAATAAGTGAGGAAAGCAAGGGAAATGGTGTGAAGGCCGTCCAAAATGGTAGAGCAAAGAGCAAGGATCGACTTTCAACCCTAATTAGATAGAGTTTAGCTTAATTAGTTTTCAATTAATTTAATTTCAGTATTTATTTTCCTAGTGAGTCAAGGACATGTATTTAAAGGACACATTTCTCATTAATAAACATTCATTGGACGTTTAAACCTTAAAACCTTGTGTTTTACTTTGCTTTGATTAATTCCTAATTAATCTAGGCGCCTATGCTAGATTGATTTTGAGCTTGAATCAAGTGGTGATCTTAGGAACCTTAATTTGACTTAGTGGTGCATCTGTATCTAAGTTAACTTAAGAAAAGCTTAACTGTCATTTCATATTCATAAGCAAACCTATTCTGCCTATCATATAGCCAGAATATAACATCTTGGTATCAGAGCCAACACATATCCTAGCCTAAATTACCCAAACACAAACCGTAAACACCATGTCTGGAACTAGCCAAACCAACGAACAGTTACAAGAGAGGATCATAATGATGGAGGAAGAAAAGCGTGATAGTGAGGCTATAATGGTCTTGCTTCAAGATCAAGTGAAGAGAATGTCATTAAGACTGAGAAAACAAAGAGGAGATGAATTCTATGGGGATTCTGAGGGAGAAAGTGACGATTCATCTAGGGTTCCATCCATCCAAAATGGTCAACAAAGTTTCAATGACTTTAAGGTGGATCTTCCTGAGTATGATGGTAGATTAGATGCAGATGAGTTTGTGGAAGGTTAAGGACTGTGGAGAGAGTCTTTGACTAAAAGCAAATTCCGGAGGATAGGAAGGTTAAGCTTGTTGCTCTCAAGCTTAGGAAATATGCATCAACATGGTGGGCTAGTAAGTGCAGCAAAAGAGAAAGAGAAGGGAAGGAAAAGCTTCGAGATTGGACTAAGATGAAGAAACTACTCAAGAAAAAGTTTCTTCCTACCTACTATGTCCATGAGAACTTTTCCAAGTTCCATCATCTACAACAAGGTTCGAATTCAGTGGAGACTTATGCAAGGGAATTTGAGTCATATCTCATGAAGTGTGAAGTACATGAGGATGAACCTCAATCTCTGGTAAGATTTCTTGGTGGTTTGGATCTTAAGATTGTTAACATAGTTGAATTGCATCCTTTTTCTACTTTAGAGGATTTGATCATCTTGGCTCACAAGGTGGAGAAGCAACAAAAGAACAAATGAAAGACTGAAGTAGCTCGTTCTTACCCCAAACCTAACACCTACTTTAAACCAAACACACCTTTTTCTAAGCCTACCCCAAATCCGATCCAGAAAACCCCAAACACCCCTAATACTTTCACCCCAAATCGATCTACTAGGAAGTGTTTTAGGTGCCAAGGAGGAGGACATATTGCTTCTGAGTGTCCTAACAAAAGATTTGTAACCCTAGTAGAGTATGAGGCCCTAGATGAGACAGATGATGTAGTCATGGATACGTGTGAAGAGGAGGAATATGGAGAAGAGATTGTTGGTCCTGATGAGGGTGAATGCTTGGTTGTTAGGAGATCTTTGAGTGGAGTGGTAGATGAAGAGAAGTCACAACAAAGAGAGGCCATCTTCCATACTAGATGTACTGTTGGGAACAAGGTGTGCACCTTGATTATTGATGGAGGGAGTTGTACCAATGTGGCGTCTCAAACTATGGTGGACAAGTTGAAGCTTTCAACTACGCCTCATCCTAAGCCATATGTGATTCAATGGCTTAATCAAGGTAAAGGTATCCAAGTTACTAATCGTTTACTATTATCTTTTAGTATTGGGAGTAACTATAAAGAGGAGATTTGGTGTGATATTATTCTTATGGATACTTGTCATGTGCTGTTAGGGCGTCCATGGTTGTTTCATAGGAGAGTCATTCATGATGGTTACAAGAACACATATTCATTCACTAAAGATGGCAAGAAAGTAACCCTAACCCCTATCATGTCTATCCCTACTTCTAAACAACATTCCACGAAAGAAAAATATCATTCACTCACTACCCTATTAAAATCTGATTATCATGAACTTAGTCCTTTTTGTGAATTATTGTTAAATATAGATCAAAAGGAACAAGTTGATAGTAATCTAGATCACCCTTTGCTTGTACCATTGCCTGAAACCTACAAAGATGTCTTCCCCCATGAAATACCTCACGGCCTACCCCCTAAAAGAGACATCCAACACAAAATTGAACTAATTCCTGGAGCTATGTTATCTAATAAGCCTGCCTATAGAACAAACCCTAAAGAAACTGAAGAGATAAGGAGGCAAGTGAATGAATTATTGTCTAAAGGCATGATTAGAGAGTCTTTGCGTCCTTGTACAGTTCCAACTCTCTTAGTTCCAAAGAAGAATGGTGAATGGCGCATGTGTGTGGATAGTAGAGCTATTAATAAGATCACTATTAAATACAGATTTCCAATTCCAAGATTGAATGATTTATTAGATGATCTTAATGGTTCCAATTTGTTTTCCAAGATTGATTTGAGAAGTGGATACCATCATATTCGAATTTATGAAGGGGATGAATGGAAGACTACCTTTAAGACAAAGGAGGGATTGTATGAGTGGCTTGTTATGCACTTTGGTTTGTCAAATGCTCCAAGTACTTTCATGCGCCTAATGAATCAAACTATGAAGCCTTTTCTTGGCAGATTTGTAGTTGTATACTTTGATGATAGATTGGTCTATAGTCTTAATGAACTTGAACATGCAAAACACTTAGAGCAAGTGTTTAGTGTGTTGACGAATGAATGCTTGTATGGTAATTGGGAAAAATGTCACTTCTTTTCTAGTCAAGTTGTGTTTCTAGGTTTCAATGTCTCTAGAGAAGGGATCAAGGCTGATGAGAAGAAGGCCCAAGCAATCAAGGAGTGGCCAACTCCTACCTCAATGCAGCAAGTTCGAAGCTTTCATGGACTAGCTTCCTTCTATAGTAGGTTTTTTCGAAATTTCAGTGCTATTATGACCCCAATTACAGAAATCACAAAGTTAAAGAAGTTTGAGTGGAGTAATCAAGCCAACAAGGCGTTTGAGGAGGTAAAAGCTCAATTAATTAGTGCTCCTATTTTAGCTTTACCTAACTTTAATGAGGTTTTTGAAGTTGAATGTGATGCATCTGGCGTGGGAATTGGAGCTGTTTTTATCTCAAAATGGAAGGCCTTTGGCCTACTTTAGTGAGAAGTTGAATGAGGCAAAGAGGAAATATTCGACCTATGACAAAGAATTCTATGCTTTCGTTCGTGCCTTGGACCATTGGAGACATTACCTCATTGCTAAGGATTTCATTCTCCATTCTGATCATGAGGCCCTTAAGTACCTTCAAAGCCAACATAAATTGCAACCTAGACATGCTAAGTGGGTGGAATACCTTCAAACATTCTACTTTACTATCAAGCATAAAGCAGGGAAGATGAATAAAGGTGCAGATGCCCTATCTAGGAGGTACTTATTGCTTTCTACCCTAAGTCCTAAGGTGATGGGACTTGAATTGTTGAAAGAATGCTATGTAGAGGACAAGGATTTTTGTGTGCTGTTTGAGAAGTGCCATAATCGTCCTAATGGGGAGTACTATCTCCTAAAGGGATTTATTTTTAAGGGAAATCGCCTATGTATCCCAAGGCACAGTATGAGGGTGTCCTTAATCAAAGAGTTTCATGAAGGTGGACTTGCTGGCCACTTTGGGATTGAAAAGATTATCATGCTTGTGAGTGAGTACTTCTTTTGGCCTAAATTGGCAAGAGATGTGGAGTTTTTGATAAAGAGGTGCTTGATTTGCCAAAAGGCTAAGGGTCATCTACTACCTCAAGGGTTGTTTATGCCTCTTTCTGTTCCTCAAGCACCATGGGAGGATGTGAGCTTGGATTTCATTACAGGATTACCAAGAACCCAACGCCAAAAGGATTCAATCATGGTGGTGGTTGATAGGTTTTCCAAGATGGCACACTTTCTGGCGTGCCACACTACTAATGATGATGTTTCTTGTGCTAACTTGTATTTCAGGGATATTATTAGATTGCATGGAGCGCCAAAGACAATGGTGAATGATCGAGATCCAAAGTTTCTAAGTCATTTCTGGCTTACACTATGGAAGAAGATGGGGACAAAGCTCAAGTTCAGTACCTTTAGCTATTCTCAAACTGACGGCCAAACAGAGGTCACCAATAGGACCCTAAGAACCCTAATTCGAGCCCTAACTACAAAAAGCCCTAAACAATGGGAGGAGTTGCTACCACATGCTGAGTTTGCCTATAATCGAGTTCATAGCAAGACTACTAGCCTTAGTCCATTCTTTGTGGTCTATGGTCAAAACCCTTGCACACCTATTGACCTAGCCCCTTTCCCTACCACCACAAAATACAGCCATGAAGCCGAAAATAGAGTGAAGGAGATCCAAAAGCTACATGAGTATGTGAGAGGAAAGATTGAGAAGGCTAATGAGAGAACCAAGGAGAGGATTGACAAGAAAAAGAAAGATGTCCAATTCAAAGAGGGTGACATGGTTTGGATTCATTTAAGGAAGGAACGTTTCCTTTCCAAACGAAAGTCCAAACTTAGCCCTAGAGCTGATGGTCCATTCAGAGTGATTGAGAAGGTCAACAATAATGCCTACAAGATCGAGTTGCCAGGGGGTTATGGAGTTTCAGCCACGTTCAATATTGCTGACTTGAGTCCTTTCTATGATGAAGATGAAGAGCTACCAAGTTTGAGGTCAAACTCCTCCAAAGAAGGAGAGGATGATGGAGGTCCATCTAGCTCCATTGATTCCAATACTAAGAACATGTTTGCTTGTGTGTTAAGGGATGTTCTGAATTCCCTTAAGTCCATTGAGTCCTTTAAGTCCTTTGAGAGTGTCCTTATCTTAGTTAATTAATTATTAACTAAGTTACTATCTTTAATTGCTTTATTAGGGAGTTTAGATAATAAAATGTACTCTTAGTTAATTTAATGTCATATTAGATTAACTAGGATACCATTAGTTGAGTTATATTTTCATTTATGTTAAATAGACAGTCCATTAGGGTTGTATGACTAATGTTGGACGAGTGAAGACTTTAATGCAGCAAAATGGCGCCTAAATCCAAGGAAGCTTCCAAGAAATCATCTAGGAGCAAACATAGGAAAGGAATCTCTATCCTTTCCATAAAATGGGCGCCCAAGCTAAGAAGATTAAGCAAAAGGAATCATTTTCTCTCCAAAGGAATCATTTTCCCTTCAAAGCTCATCTTAGGCGCCTTACCTTATCATTTTAGGGTTTGGATTGCTACTTTGAAGGGATAAGTGAGGAAAGCAAGGGAATTGGTGTGAAAGAGCAAGGATAGACTTTCAACCCTAATTAGATAGAGTTTAGCTTAATTAGTTTTTAATTAATTTAATTTCAGTATTTATTTTCCTAGTGAGTCAAGGACATGTATTTAAAGGACACATTTCTCATTAATAAACATTCATTGGACGTTTAAACCTTAAAACCTTGTGTTTTACTTTGCTTTGATTAATTCCTAATTAATCTAGGCGCCTATGCTAGCTTGATTTTGATGCAGGAGCGAAGAGGCTTATCCAAGTTATCACTATCTATGACCTTCGCAATTTTTGGATATGGTTAATTCTTCAAAGCAAGGTCATGGGAGCTACGAGTTTAAGCTCAACACAACCTTTCCGTCCAGATTGAAGGTGATCAAGTCCATGAAGCTTATGAGGGGCGTCCTTAGCCCATGTTATGAAGTCCATATTTAGTCAATTGAGTCCTTTAAGAGACTTATGTCAAGTTTGTTTAGACTTTTAATTAATGTTAGTTAAATAAAACTATGGACGAAATTATGACTTGTATAATTCGTTTATAGGAGTTGTTTTAGAGTCCTAGTTGGATTTCTAATTCCTTAATATAAGAATTGATCTTTTAGCTTAAGATAAGGGAAGATAGGCGTGTGAAATAAGATAGAGATGGCCGAAAAATCCATGCTCATCTTATTAGGATTCTTCCTTATCTTTTAGCAATATTTATCTTTTCCTAACTTCTAGGGATTAGATCTAAACCTTTTCTATATAGAGTTTGGGTTTCCTAGTCATACTAGAACATTGTACTAGTATAAATAGGCGCCTAGTTTTCATTAATAAAGGTAGACATTAAGTAAGTATTGATTCATTGAGAATTTTCGAGTATTTAATTGTTGTTCAATTAAATTCGCCCATTCATATAATTTTCATGAATGATTATTATTGAGTGCTAATCTACTTATTCTAGGTAATGGTTTAAGGGAGATTATAGTTAATTAATTCTTTCAGGAATGCTTGATTTAATTATCATATCCAAAACACAATAACACATAAACACTGGTATTTTCGGACTTGTTTAGATTTTAAAGACCTTTGCTTTGGAGTAAATTGAATGTTATTCTTTCATTAGAGTCACATTCATATCAGATTTTGAGCTTGAATCAAGTGGTGATCATAGGAACCTTAATTTGACTCAGCGGTGCATCTGTATCTAAGTTAACTTAAGAAAAGCTTAACTATCATTTCATATTCATAATCAAACCTATTATGCCTATCATATAGCTAGAATATAACAACTAACTTATTAAGGCAGTAAGAAAGTACAGAAACCAACAAGGAGCAGACACTATCAACTAATGTAGTATTTTAGCTACATCAAACTCAGGAAAGAGTACATGTGTGACAGGCTAAAGTCGTATCACAGATAAATCTTATGTCCTCTAACAATGATAGTCAAGGAAAGTAGGATCGAATCCACAGAGAGACGGAGATATCCAGCTAAACAGCTACTTCAGACAAGACCTGGGAAAAATCAGCTGAACTATTAATTAAACACTATAACGCAACATAAAGACGGGATTTAATCTTTGATTTAAAGGTATAGGGAATTAGTTCGATCCACCATGATTATACCAATCAAAGGATCAAACAACTATTAGAACCTAGGTCAAGAATTGATAGATTAGAGCACGTGTCAAGCTATGGGTAAGTTTCAACGCCCATAATTCAACATATGCACCATGTTCACAAACATAATCAGAATTACTGATGTGTACTAGGCCTCTAAAAGTAGGACGGGTCTGTGCAAACAATTATTAATCTCAAGCAATCAATGAAACTGCGCAATAACATTAATTACTCATCAAAGAACAAATCACACCATAATTAATCTATCAAACCCTAGAAACTAATAGCAATTTAATGAAATCAAGATATAAATATGGCTTCCCTCCCTAAATCCCTGGAAATTAGACTACTCAGACATGACTGAATCAACAATAATAAATTAGAAATAAAACCCTAATCATAACATCATAACTCAATTAATAATTAAACTAAGCAATCAAAAGTAATTAAAAGATTAAAAAAGAAGAACAATACCGAATGACGAAAAACAATAACCTTTATTGAAATCAAATCTAAGGTTCAATCACCCCTTGAACTAATATAAAATGTTTAATCTAATAAAACTCTCTAAAAACTAAACTAAGAGCAATGAAAAATGAACTAGAATAAAAGTTGTGTCTAAAATAATGAGGGTTAGCTTTATATAATAGACCCAAAATCTAATTAAAAACGACAATTAAAAGATAGATTTTCGGCTCCGCGGGTACGTGACCTGGTCGGTCCAAAAGCCCGCCCGATTGGGTCCACACAAAAAATGAGTGACTTGTCTTCCCTTTGTTCTCACGCAGCAGCAAAGCAAAGAGGGGGGTTTGCTGGCCTACTCGATCACCTGCCCGATCGGCTCAAGGTTCGGGTCAAGCACAAATGGCCAAGCACTTACTCTTCCTTGGATGCACGCAACAGCAGCAGTGCCATGTTGATGATTAAGGCCTACCCGATTAGGTGGGCAGTGTGGCACGATCAGGTGGCCAGCAAACTGGCCCAACACATCTTCTTCTTGAACGCATAAGAGCAGGCATCATTTTTATATTGTGGGCCTGCCCGTTGGGGTGGGCCTTGCCCAATTGGGTAGAGCCAAACTTAACTTAACCATTTTACTTCACTTCTTCCCCCGATTAGGTCAGGTAATGTCCGCCCGATTGGGTATGAAACCCTACCACCCGATCAATAAATCGTCGCCCAATCGGGCCATATTTCGCCCGATGAGAGTACGAGGAAGCTCCATTTGACTCTTTGACTATCAATTCTTCACGTTCAGAAGTCTTGGGACCTCCTAAACTATCCATAAAGCTCGTGACTATTCCTACGTGCCTCATAACAACTCGTAAAGACCATATATAATCTCATCCATAATCTCATCCCTGCAACAAGATTGTTCAAGCATAGGTGCCTTAACAACATTGGTTAGTTTAAAAATTACTTTATCATCACCAAAACTCAGAGTTAAAGACCTAGACTTAACATCAATGACAAGACCAGCAGTACACAAAAACGGTCTACCCAGAATAATGGGAATCTGGGCATCCTCATCCATATCTAACACCACAAAATCAACAGTAATATAGAATTTCCCGTCCTTAACAGGAACGTCCTCTAAAACACCTAGGGGTTTTTTATAGAATGATCAACCTTCTGTAAAGTGATTTGTTTGCATTTAAGTGCTCCCATATTCAGTTGCTTATAAGCAGATAAAGGCATAACAGAAATAGAAGCACCTAAATCACACAAAGCTTTATCAATAAAAATAGGTCCAAGATGGCATGGAATGGAAAAACTAACAGGATCTTTCAACTTAGGTGGGGTGTTATTCTAAATAAAAGCACTACACTCTTCAGTAAGAGCGACACGTTCTACCCCACCAAAGTCTCTTTTCTTATTGATCATGTCTTTCAGAAACTTGACATAAACAGGGACTTGGGTAATTAAATCTTTGAATGGAATCATTACCTCAAGGTTTTTGACCATAGCCAAGAACTTACCAAATTGCTGATCAACCTTTGATTGCTGCATCATGTGAGGAAAAGGTAGCCTTGGTGTGAAAGGCGCTTCCGAAACCTTCTCCATTTTCTTCCTTGTTTGTTCAACTTCCTCAGATAAGTCGACTTCAGACGTCGAACTCTTCCCTTTTCCCTTCTCTACCAACTTCTTCCCCTCAGTTTGGGCAACATCATCAATGGGAAATGGAGGAGCGTCATAAGCAATGCCACTACGAAGAGTGATGGCATGCACGTGCTCCCTCTGAATGGTTTGCCCAGGCAATTGTCGCTGCTGTCTCCGAGCATTATTTTCTGCTAATTGGGCAATCTGGGTTTCGAGAATTTTAATGTGCTTCTCTTGGGCTCTTTCTTCCTCCTCATTGGCTCTATGCATAGCTAGCAAATGCTTCTCTTGGGCTCTTTGCGTCTCCTCATTAGTTTTTTGCATGCTCAACATCAGTATCATCAATTCAGATGTGGTAGACTCTTGGAGGGATATTTGTGGCGGTGGGGTTTAGAAATTTTATGGGGATTGGAAGTTATTAGGTGATGGAAATTTTGTGGCGGAGGTCTCTAAAAATAAGGGGGTTTTGGTAGTATGAGGGTTTAGGATCATTTTGTGGTGTGGGTTAAAAGTTTTGTGGATTTTGGTAGTTATGTGGATTGTGGAGGGGGAAAGTTTTGTGGTCTTTGTTGAAAGGCGTTTTCCTACTCCATATGATGTTGACTGAACTGACAGTCATGCCCAAAATGACCCTAACACCGCATACCTTGCAGTAAGATGAGGTTATGGGTGACATGACAGACATACCGTTAATACTTAAAGGAGGGGGTGTCGAGGTAGAAGATCTCAAGGTGTCATTCTTCTGGCTTAGTTTCGCTATCTGCGAAGTCAGCAGTTTTAGGGCATCTACCTCCAATACTTTCTTTGTAAGGCTTCGGGAAGTGGAATGATCATTGGCTGCAAGGTTTGATAAGAAATAATATACTACGTCCACTTCCTTGCCCAGAAAAACTCCTCCCGCAGACGAGTCAACAATACTCTTCGTCTGATGCTGTAGACCATTGTAAAAGGTATATGTCAACAACCATTTGTCCATGTTGTGATGTGGAAACTCTCTCTGCAAGTCTCTAAACCTATCCCAAGCTTTCCAAAGTGTTTCATTAGGCTCTTGGGAAAACGTGGCTAGCTTGTTTCTGATATATGATGTCTTTGTAGGTGGATAATACTCTCTCAGGAACGCAATAGAAATCTCCGACCATTTAGACACTTTAATGTCGTTGAACCACTTCTGAGGTATTTCTCGGAGTGAAAACTCGAATAACATGACCTTCACTTGATTAGGTGTGACTCCTTGATGCTTTACAGTTCGAAGGAGTTACTAAAATCTCTGAAAATGATTGGCCGGATCTTCATTAGGATGGCCACCAAACTGATTTTGCTGAACCATGCTGATGACTCCAGATTTAATTTCAAAGTTTGCTGCAATGATGGTGGGCATCGTGGGTCCAGTGGAAAGACTATCTGGGTTGTGCACCCCATATGAATTCAATGATTTAGATATGACTAAACTCGAGGTGTCTGATCCAGAGGTGTTCAGCTGAACAAACTGCTTTTCTCTCCGAATTCTCTTTCGAATCTGCCTGATTGTCCTTGTAAGATTGGGATGCGCTGGTATGGGGCAACTGTTTCTTACAGCCTGGGCATATAAAAGAAACAAAAAGAAGCAGTTGAACGTACCTCAAATGGAACAATGAAGTTCCAATGAGGCACAGAGAAGTAGACCAAATAACCAAACTTAAACTTAGAAAACTAGTCGTCTCCCCGGCAACGGAGCCAAAATTTAACACTAAAGTCGTATCACCTAATCAAAGATAAATCCTAAGTCCTCTAACAATGATAGTCAAGGGAAGTAGAGTCGAATCCACAGAGAGACAGAATTTCTAAGTTAATATTCAGCTAGACAGCTACTTCAGACAAGATCAGGGAAGATTCAGTTGAACTACTAATTGAACACTAGAAATCAATATAAAGAGAGATTTTAATCTATGAAATAAAGGTCTAAGGAATTAGTTCGGTCCACCATGCTTATACCAATCAACGGATAAAACAACTGTCAGAACCTAGGTCAAGAATTGATATATTAGAGCACGTGTCAAGCTATGGTTAAGTCTCAACTCTCATAATCCAACATATGCAGCATGTTCCTAAACATAATCAGAATTACTGATGTATACTAGGCCTCTAAAAGTACCTACACCACATGGCCTCACAAAACGTCTGCACGCTCATTTGAGCTTTGTATTCTGCTAGATGGTCGCGCAGGATCGGTAGTGCCTGAGTAATGCTCTATCGAAGGGATTTTGACTTCGCCCAGGTTAGGGGTCTCCATGATGTGTTGGCTGAAAGGAGATTTATGTGCCACTGCTGAACCAACTCGAAAACCTAATTCAGCTATCTATTCGGGATCCTCGATGTGTTGCGGGTTCCCTATTCTCAGTGTGTGACGGTTAGTCACGGGTGAGACTGTCATGTGGTTCGTGTGGCTACTGAGTATTTCGAATTTCCTCCTTGGGACTGTTCTCTTCTATTTTCAAATTTCCTCATCTATTTCTGCTGTATGATGTGTCGAGCGTCATCTTGGTTTGGCGACATGATATATTTGCCTTTCGAAGCAGCAGGTATCCTCTTCGGGGGGCCAGCAGAAGCGTGCTCGGTTAGGGCACGTTTTGGTTGTGCTGCCCTTCGATGAGCCTGCGGCTGATCTAGGACTGTCCCTCGGTCAGGGGGTGTAGTCTGTTGAGTCTTCATGACTGAAATAAGCTGTTGCATGAAAGTAGTCATGTGCCTTTCCATTCGGAGTTTGAGTTGTCGAAGGTTCGAGTAAGTCACTGCTGCTGGTGGTGCTTCAATGGTTCTGTCAGCCTGGCTTCCAGTAATGGGGATGTCAGTTTCGTCCTCCACAATAGCACCTCCTTGATTCAGCAGAGTAGTCTGCGCATTCTTAGAGGTAGTCCTGCGAGCAGTAGAACCGCAGTTACCTTGTCCTCGTGTCATGGTGTTCGAAAATGCAGCTGTTATGTTAGATCCCCACATATGGCGCCAACTGTTTCGGGTACAAGAAACACAGTAGAAATATGTAGTTCGGGGGAGTCCAAATCCAGCTAGGGTAGTAACCAGTAACAAGTCCAAGGTCTTCGAGTTTCCGGTACCTGCAAAACCGAGCACCGTGAACTACCCCGGGGATGTTCCCTGGATCGGCTCTCTGATACTTAAGTCAGATCTGATCTCAAAAGTCAGAGAGTAGTACAAGTAAATACTTTGGAATGTGTGTAAAAACGTACCTGAATGATCAGATGAGAGTACTATTTATAGGTAGTACTGAAGTGACGTCATCTGGTGAAGATGGTGATGTCATGAAAGCTTTTTTGTCAGTGAGCCTGACTGAAGGCATGTACTTTCTAGCCTGAAAGATCCTTCGGGGTAAAATGGTAATTTTGCCCCCTAAGGGTATTTTAGTCATTTCACCGGTTAGGTGGGCCATGACTGGAAGGGGCCCAAACAGTGAGAATACCCCCATGATAATTTTTAACTAATATAAATAAATTAAACGCCTATAATTTTTAAAAAAATAGCGAAAACATGTGTTTGGAGATATGTTGCACCGCCTAACGTCCTCATCACTCCGTACACATACAACTGCAAAATGCAGTTTTGATAATTAAATCAACGATTTTCTAATCTATTTTTTAAAATCCGCTTTGTTTTTAAAATCCGTCGGAATACTCTATCGTTTAAGTCAGTTACCAATGCTAACAAAAAATGTTCGTTGTAGTATCTCCGCCACCCAAGTTATGTACATGCTTCATTTCTGCGAGCCTTAAGGTCTATTTCATTAATAAATTGATGGAACTACCAACATCAGAATTAGAGCCAAAAAGAGAAAATTTCGGCAAAATTAAGATAACTAGTATATTTTACAACCAAATATATTAGTTTAAGAAAACTACTCGTAGTAAATCAGTATCACTCATCAGAGCCATTGATTACTTTCCTTTTGGGTGATCTGATTTTTTACAATATAAACAGACTATTTCTGCTGCTGTTTGATACACACAAAAAACATTCTCTTATCTTCTTCTCTCTTATTCTCGTGGGCATGTGCTTTATCTCCAAAGCTTTCCTTAGTTAGTGGTAACTTAGTAAGGATGTTGTGTTAATATTGGGGAGCTTTCCGACCAGTATCGATTACCATTGTTGTCAGGCCGTAATTGCTTTGAAGTCAGTGGTCTCCTACCACGGCACAGCCTTAAAATATTTTTGTATTCCTCCATTGCATTCTATTAGTTTCGAACAATTTGAAAGCAATTATTTTATTTGCAATGGCTGAAGTTTCTAACAATGTCTCATCTGTCCAAGCTCGAGTCCCTTGACGGAAACAACTACAAACGTTGGTCTTCCAAACTGTTGATGTTTTTTGAGCAATTGGACATTGACTACGTCCTATCCAAGGACTGTCCTATTGCGGTTACTGCTATAAGTGATTCATCCTCTTCTTCTTCTGCTACTGAGATTAAGAAGAATGATGACGAAATTGCAAAATATTAAAAGATAATGAAATTGTCCGTTTCCACCTCCTCAATCTGATGATCAATAATCTGTATGATTTATTTATGGTTCATAAAATTTCTAAACTGATTTGGGAGGGCCTTGAGAAAAAAATATGTAAAAGACACATCAAGGCCGACAAAAGGGAGGAAAGGAAGAGGGAGATAGCAGCGCAAGAGAGGAAGGATAACATGAATTCGCGCCACCGTGTTCAGCCGTTTGCGACCAATTTTCAGGCGAATAAAGAGGAAAATAAATAGAGAAAGTTCCAAAATACGAAAAGCCTCTATCTATTTCAGAGAATATGCTCAAAATTAGAGGTTTTCTTTAGAGGGATCAAGGAGCGCGCGTGAGGATGGCCACGCGAGTCACTAGTGACCACCACTGCTGTTCTTCCACCACACCACCACCACTCATGCTCTTAGTACCTAACTTGGGTACTAAACACTTTCACATTAAATTTCTATTTTCTGATTTACTAGATTGAGTCTACATACTTAACAGATTTCTGAAATTTTTTATGAATTATGTGAAGTTTGTTTATGATGTTGTTATTGAATTAAGGAAAATTAAGTTTTGATTCTATGTTTGTGGAAATTAGTAGTAGATTGATTTCCAATATAGAATTGTGTGATATTATGTCTCGAATTTGGGCTCCATTAGAGTTTGTATCTCTTGATGTTAGTGACGTTGATATTAGACTCTGAACTCTGAAAATCAATAGAGGGTTGGTTTAAGGTATGAATTCTTTTAATATTAGAATAGATGACTCAAACTAGTTTTGGTTGAAAGTTTATGGGATGTTGTGATTCTGGGAATTGGAAGAGGAGTGGGAGACTTGCGTTTTGTCTAGTTAGTAGCGAGGACCAGAAGTGTGAATCGAAAAGAATGAGTGGTTAGGCTACACTACATGTTGTATGATTTCAAGGTTATTAAAAAGGCCTCGTGATCCTTTTACAAGTAAATTGGTGATACTAGCTCAATCAGTTCCACAAATGTTATCTAATATACTCAAATTTGTTTAGTTTTAGTAAATAATCTGAGGTGCCATATATACCAGAAATCGGGTCAATAATCAAATCTAATGATCAATAAGTTGTTGAAATAAGATAGATTTGGAACTGAAGATCTGAATAAGACATTCGGCCAGTCATATTGCAAAACGACCTAAATTGGTTTATCAAGCTAAGTTAACTGGTTCGAGTATAAAGGAATTGGGGGAGTTAATTTTAAAATAAAAGCAATATAAGTTGGTTCAAGGATTTTTAATTGGCTGATAAAAGAACTTAAGATAAGAACTATTTGTTAATTATAAGCGATTCCACGTAGATGTATGTATAGTGTTATAACATTAAAACTCTATGGCCACTAGTGGGTAATTCGATTTAAAAATAAGGATAACTAAAGTTATTAATGTAATCTGGAGCATGAAGAAGGAATTGGTCTCTTTAGATTATGTTAGGAAAATTTTAAATATTATTAATGATATTAAGATTAGTTTTCAATGGTTTAAAAGCTAATTTGACCAATGGTAATCAATTAGTAACGAGCTAAAGTCTAATGTGATACTGAATCAATAAGTTCATTAATTGTGGTGAGGTTCTAAGTAAGGAATTAAAATATGAAAGCTTGAAGAATAACTGTTGTTGTATGGCTAGAATAACTTGACATTAGTTTTGATTAGTGCATGAGAAATTTGTAAAAGCTATAGCTAATGTAAGTGAAGGTTTTATGAACTATGTAACAAGATGCCAAAGTAATTCACACTGATCTTTGAGAGTTTAAGTCATTTTTCTTAATAAGTTCTTCTTTGAATAAAAAAAAGTTTAAGAATGTCTTAGTGATGATTATAATTTTGTAATCAATTAGGGTTTAGTTATTTAGTTCACTTAAAGCGAAACCGTGAAAGGAACTTAATCCATTACCTTGACAATAGGTAATGAGTGTAAGTTACTTCTGATGTTGTTCCCATCAAGGTCCTGGGATAAATATCGATCTTATGAGAGTAGTACATCGTATGTTTCATAAGAAGTCTTTTTCATTTGTCGGAAGATTAAATTAGCTATACTTGAGGATAGTCTATTCTTACTCAACTAAGCGTATTGGCATGTGATGAAAAGCCATTGGAGATATATTAAGTTTAGAACGGGAACCCTTTGGATATGTTATGAGCTTTTGGGATATATAACAAGGTTATATGTATGTTATTATGTTTTCCAAAGCCTATTTTTGTAACGTGAAACTTCATCTATAAAGTAAAGCGTATTTTATCGTGTGAAAGTGCTATGAAAAGTGTGTGAAAGTGTGATTTGTGTAATATGGTGAAAGTCACCAATGTGCATATATTGAAAATAATATTATTAATGGAGCAACGTGTGAACATGCACCCGAGTTAAGGCGGGTAGAGTCCTTAGCTGTTGCCTTCTAGGATGGGCGAAATCATGGCGTTATAGGACATGTCCGGTTTAAGTCTTGCAAGCAGAACAATAAAAGGTGGGGTGATGACCCTCAACAGTTTGGAGACAGTTGGCACTGCGTGGTACCCCTCTCCATTCGCATTCATACCAAGATAATAAATAACAATGAGTGTTTCATGTAAGAAACTTAAATGTTGTGGAAGTAAATTTAATTTACAAACATATATTATATCAATGATATACTTTGTTGTGAAATACTATTTTGATAATGAATAATATAATGTTTTCATAATTCGTTTCAGTAAATGGTTCGAGGTATACATGGTTATATGAGTTAGTTGTTATCATATGTGATGAGTGCTTTAAACAAAAACCACCAAAGCATGTTTTACGGGTTTAGTACTCAGCGCGTTGCTGATGTGAGTAAAATGTTTGTTTTGTCATTTCTATTTTTCCGTGTGATCCTTTTACAAGTAAATTGGTGATACTAGCTCAATCAGTATATACAAGAAATCGGGTCAATAATCAAATCTAATGATCAATAGGTTGTGGAAATAAGATAAATTTGGAACTGAAGATCTGAATAGACATTCGGCCAGTTAGATAGAAAAACGACCTATATTGGTTTATCAAACTAAGTTAATTGGTTCGAGTATAAAGGAATTAGAGGAGTTAATTTTAAAATAAAATAAATATAAGTTGGTTCAAGGATTTTTAATTGGCTAATAAAAGAACTTAAGATAAGAACTATATGTCAATTGTAAGAGATTCCACGTAGATGTATGTATAGTGTTATAACATTAAAACTCTATGGCCACTAGTCGGTAATTCGATTTAAAAATAAGGTTAACTTTTAAATATTATTAATGATATTGAGCTTAGTTCTAAATGGTTTAAAAGCTAATGTAACCAAAGGTAATCAGTTAGTAACGAGCTAAAGCCTACTGTGATAGTGAATCAATAAGTTCATTAATTGTGATGAGGTTCTAACTAAGGAATTAAAATATGAAAGCTTGAAGAATAAGGGTTGTTGTATGTCTAGAATAACTTGACATTAGTGCATGAGGAATTTGTAAAAGCTATAGTTAATGTAAGTGAAGGTTATATGAACTAAGTAACAAGATACCAAAGTAGTTCACATTGATCTTGGTGAGTTTAAGTATGTGATGGGTAGTTTAAACAAAAACCACAAAAGCATGTTTTACTTGTTTTACGGGATAAGTACTCAGTGCGTTGATGATGTGAGTCAAATGTCTGTTTGGTCATTTCTGTGGCTTGTCACTTGGGTGGGTGGCAGTACCGTATTAGTTTCAGGTGGATGCAGGGAAGATGTAGAAGCTTTGTTGCGAGGATTCTTATCACAGCTATCCTTATATGTATTGAGGCGAGGATGATTGACTTTGTAACAGTGTTAATGGAAGAGCGAAAAGGCTACTCCGAGATATCACTATCTATGACCTTCGCAATTTTTGTCTATGGTTAATTCTTAAAAGCAAGGACATGGGAGCTACGAGTTTAAGCTCGATACAACCTTTTCGTCCATGTTAAGGTGGATTGAAGATGATCAAGTCCATGAAGCTTTTGAGGGGCGTCCTTAGCCCATGTTTTGGCGTCCATTTGAGTCCTATTGAGTCATTAAAAGTCTTAGTTAATTTTATTAAGACTTTTATTCAGCGCTTTATATTCTGTTAATAATAGCCGAAAATATGCTTTGTAATTTCGGTTATTAAAAGTCCTAGTTGAATTGTAATTCCTTAAAGATAAGATTAGATTAGCGAAGAGATAAGGATGATAGTAGGCGTGTAAATAAGATAAGGAGGGCCGAAAATCCCTATCCTATCTTATTAGATTATCTTCCTTATCTTATCTTTATCTTTTACTAAATTCTAGAGATTAGTTTCAAATGCTTTCTAGATAGAATTTGGATTCCTGATTATGCTGGGAATAGCCTAGTATAAATAGGCGTTCATATTTTAAATAAAGGTAGATTATTTTTGAGTTAAAACTTTCGTTTAAGAGTTAATTATTTCCTTCAATTAATTTCGCCACTGAATAATTTTTAGGAGTGTTTATTATTGAGTGATTTATCTACTTATTTCCAGGAGTGGTTTAAGTTAGATTGAGAGTAAACTAAAACGTTCAGGAGTGTCTGTTTTAGATTACATATCCGTTCCTTTGTGTGTGAATTTCGGACTTAGCTTCAAAACTTAAGATCATTTGCTTTGGAGTTCTTGGATGTTACTTCTCATTGGGGTTTCATTCATATCAAGTGTAGTATTTAGTTATGTTTTAAATAGTTTCAAAATAGGAATTTGTAATGTACAAGTTGGGAATAGGTTCTGGAAATATATTAAAATGATATACATGTTCCTAATTTGGATACGAGTCATAAGTTAAATTTTAGGCTGTCCGTATTTCAAACGGAACTCTGTCTAATTTTCTGTAGACCTTTATTATATTATTAATATCATTCATTTAGTCTTAATGTTTGATAATTAATGTTTTAAAAAGTTCAGGTTTTTTGGATTCTATACTCTTCGTTTTAGGATGATGAGTGTGATGGTAATAGTCCGGATTATGTTTTCCGCAGTGTTTAGCTCTAATTAAGTTGGTTGGTGAATCCGGGTTGTTACATAGTTTCTGGTGCCTTGTTGAACAAAGCTGGTTTGAAAATTGTTTTTGAGGTTGACAAGGTTGTAATGACTCGTGGTAGGGAATTTGTTTGGAAAGGGTATTTAAGTGGGGGTTTATTTATTCTGAACGTTGCTTCTTCTATTTTTGTTGATTTTAATAAAATTGTTTCCGGTTCTGCTTATGTTATTGAGTCTTTAAATTTGTGGCATGGTAGATTAGGGCATGTGAATGTGGCTTCTATTACGAAACTAAGGACCTTAGCTTTAATTCCTAATCTGTTTCGACTACTGAGTTTTCTAAGTGTCCAGTTTGTGTTGAAGCAAAATTCACTAAGAAACCTTGTAAAACTGTGACTCAAAGGACCACAAAACTTCTAGAGTTGATTCATACGGACTTAGCTGATTTCCATAACACTATAAGTAGAGGAGGAAGATTCTGGTATATTTCCTTTATTGATGATTATTCGAGGTACACTAAGTTTACCTTCTCAAATTCAAAATTGAGGCAGGGGAAGCTTTTATTAAATAAATGGTTGAAATCAAAAACCAACTTGATAGGAAAAGCAAGAGGGTTAGATCTGAGAGAGGTAGAGAGTATGAGAATAATTCTTTGAATGACCATTGTGTGAAATTGGGTATCATTCATGAACTTAGTGCACCTTATGTACCTCAACAAAATGGTATAGATGAACGGAAAAATAGGTCTTTGAAAAATATGATGAATGATATGCTTGTAAGTTCTGGGTTGCCTGATGAAATGTGGGGGAAGCAGTCCTTTCATCCTGTCATGTTCTTAACCGTGTGCCTCACAAAAAGTTAGATAAGACTCCCTATGAATTGTGGGAGGGGTTTCCTCCAAACTTGAGCTTCTTGAGAGTGTGGGGGCGTTTAGCTAAAGTTGGGTTACCTAACTATAAAAGGTTAAACAATGGACCCAAGACCTTTGATGCAGTATTTATTGGTTATGCTCATGCTGCCTATAGATTCATGACTTTGAGTGATAGGTCTATTTGTGAGTATAGAGATGCTGAGTTCTTTGAACATATTTTTCCGTTGAAAAAGGGTGATGTTGCTTCTATGCCTTCATGTTTTTCTCCTTCTGTTGATTTACCTACTTGTTCTACGCATGATGCTGATATACATACTAGTGTTACTCCTGCTGATTTAACTTTAAGTAGTACTTCAGTTGATCTGCATACTAGTAGCTCTTGTGTTGTAGATGAACCTAGGAGAAGTAAAAGACCTAGAGTAGCAAAAGACTTTCGTTCTGATTTTGTGACTTCTTTTCTGTCTAAGAGTTCTTGTATTGACCTGTTGAGTGATGAACTAATCTATGCTTTCATGATAGAAGAGGACCCAAAGACTTTTGAGGAGGCAATGAGGTCTGTGGATTCTAGTTTTTGAAAGAGGCCATTATGAGTGAGTTAGATTCCATAGTGTCTAATTCCACTTGGGAGTTAACTGACTTACCTAAGGGATCAAAGACCATAGGTAGTAAGAGGATCTTTTAAAAGAAGTTGAGATCTAATGGAACTATTGAGAGGTTTAAAGCCAGACTTGTCATTAGGGGCTTTGCTCAAATGAAAGGACTAGATTACTTTGACACTTATTCTCCTGTGACTAAAATAGCCACCATTAGGACCCTGATAGCTCTTTCTACTATTCATGACTTAATTATACATCAGATGGATGTTAAGACTGCTTTCCTAAATGGTGACTAAGAGGAGGAGATTTACATGTCTCGACCTAAGGGTTTCGTGGTGCAAGGTCAACAAGATAAACTGTGTAAGTTGAGAAAGTCGTTATATGGTCTGAAAAAAGCACCAAAACTGAGCAACTTGAGCCTCGAGAAGTTGGATGTACTTCTCTTGGGCCCTCCTTGTTTCCTCTTGGGCCCTCCGTGTTTCCTCATTTGCCTTTTGCATAGACAATATCAGTTTCATCAGTTCAGAATTGCTAGGCTCTTGTGGGTTATGGTTTTGTGGAGGTGGGGTGGAAAATTTTTGTGGAGTTTGGAAATTATTGTGGTGATGGAAGTTTTGTGGTGGTGGTCTTTGGAAATGTTGTGGGGTTTGATGGTATGAGGGTTTAGGATAGTTTTGTGGAGGTGGAGGTTGATAGTTTTGTGGATTTTGGTAGTTATGTGGAGGGGGAAGGTTTGTGGCCTTTGTTGAAAGGCGTTTGCCTGCTCCATCTGAAATTGACTGAACTGACAGTCATGCCCAAAGTGACCCTGAACACCACATACCTCGCAGTAAGATGAGGTAATGGGTGCTACTGCAGACATAGCATTGATACTCATGGGTGGAGGTGTCGGACTAGAAGACTTCATTAGCTGCTGAGTTAGTTGCGCCATCTGAAATGTAAGCAATGAAATAGCGTCAACTTCAAGTACCTTCTTAGTCAAACTCCTAGATGATGAATGGTCATTGGCTGCAAGATTTGATATGAATTCATAACCCTCATCAACTGCCTTGTCTAACAACACTCCTCCTGCAGACGAATCAACAATACACTTCGTCTGAGGCTGCAGACCATTGTAGAATGTCTGCGTCAAGAACCATTTGTCCATATTGTGGTGTGGACACTCTTCTGTAGATCTCTAAACCTAGCCCACGCTTCCCTTAATGTTTCATCATGCTCTTGGGAAAACGTGGCTAGTTTATTTCTGATTTCTGCTGTCTTTGTGGGTGGATAATATTCTCTCAGGAATGCAGCAGAAATCTCACTCCATTCGGTTTCCTTCACATCATTCAACCATTTCTGGGCTCTATCTCTCAGTGAAAACTCGAACAACATGACCTTGAGTTGATCTGGAGTGACGCCGGCATGTTTAACGGTTCGACAAAGTTGTTGAAACCGTTGCAGATGATTTGCCGGATCTTCAGTAGGATGCCCACCAAACTGATTTTGCTGGACCATGCTGATGAGTCCAGGCTTGATTTCGAAATTTGTTGCGGCAATGGTGGGCATAGTAGGTCCAGTGGAGAGACCATCTGGGTTGGGCACCCCATATGACTTCAGTGACTTTGACATGACTGAACTCAATGTGTCTGTTCTAGAGGTGTTCAGCTGAACAGACTGCTTTTCTTTCTGCTTTATCTTTCGGATCCGCCTGATTGTCCTAGTATGATCGGGGTCCGCTGGAATGGGGGAACCGTTTCTTTGGGACCTGGGCATACAAAAGAAATAGAAAGCAGCAGAAAGGGTACCTCGATTGAAACAATGAAGTTCCAATGAGGTACAGAGAAGTAGACCAAATAATTAAATAAAAACTTAGAGAACTAGCCGTCTCCCGGCAACGGCGCCAAAATTTGATAGGCTAAAGTCGTGTCACCTAATCAAAAATAAACCTACGGACCTCTAACTAGGTAGTCAGTGGAAGCAGGGTCGAATCCACAGGGAGACAGAGTTTCTAAATCAATATTCAACCAATTCAGCTACTCCAGATGAAATCAGGAAGGAATTAATTAAACTAAAGAATAGACTATAGAAGACGGAATAAATTGAGGATTAAACTATGGAATAAAAACCTAGGGTATTAGGTCGGTCCACCATGCTTATACCAATCAAACAAGGTCAACAACTATCAAAACCTAAGTCAAGAGTCGGGGGATTAGAGCCTATGTTGAGCTACGGTTAAGACTCAACGCTCATAGTTCAACATACGCCGCATGTTCACTAACGTAATCAGAACTACTGACGTGTCCTAGGCCTCTAATCGTAAGACGGATCTGTGCAAACAACTATTAACCACAAGCAACCAACGAAACTGCGCAATAACGTTAATTACTCAATAAAGAACAAACCACATCACAATCACCCTAATCAAGCCCTAGAAATTGATAGAAATCTAAATCGCAATCATGGTATAAACATGGCTTTCCTATCTAACACCCTAGAAAGAGACTACTCAGACATGATCGAATTAACAACGACAAAACTATTATAAAACCCTAACAATTGCATCATGAACAATTAAATAAATAAACTAAGCAATCAAGAATAATAAAAGAGATTAGGGTAAGAAAGAATACCAATTGACGGAAAGCAGGAACTTTATTGAAATTGAAATAGGTTTGATCACCTCTAAATTAATCTAAAGTGTTTGAATTGAACTAAGAACAATGAAGAATAAAACTAGTCTAAAACCTAATGAAAGATGAATAGAAGATGTCTCTAAATAATGAGGAAAAGGTATTTATAATACCCCTCAAGTTTTATTAAAAACGGGAAACGAAAGTCGAAATTTGCGTATAAATGTACCAGACCCGATCGGGCCCGTGGCACCCACCCGATCGGGTCAAATACCAAAAGTCTTCTTTTGCTTCTCGTGGTCCATGCAGCAGCCCAGCAAGCTCAGGGTGAAAATGTGGCCCACCCGATCGGGCCTTGGGCAGCCACCCGATCGGGCCAAGCGACGACATGTACCAGCACGCTCCCCTAATCCGCAGCATCATGATGAGATGTAGCAGCCCCCAGCCCGATCGGGTCGGGCACACTACGCCCGATCGGGTCTGGTGCATTGATGCTCCGCCCGATCTGATCGGGCACGCCTTGCCCGATCGGGTCCGCAACTTTCATACCAGATCATAAATATTTCGCCCGATCGGGCCATTTCTGCCCGATCAGTGCACGGAAACCTCATTTGACTCTTTGGCTCTCTAATCTTCACGTTTAGGGGTCTTGGGACCTCCTAAACTATCCATAAAGCTCGTGAGCCATCCTACGTGCCTCGTAACATCTCGTAAAGCCGTGGTTGCTTCCAAAAGGCTCGGGAATAAGGAGAAAACTCCATAAAACCTGCAATTCAATACTAAAACACGAAACCACAACTACATACGATAGTTAGCACAAAATAGCTCCCAAGAGCTCCAATGACGCACAAATTAGCTTGTAAATAAGGGAGAAAACTCTATATAAATACGTGATATCAGAAAGTCATAGGTAGTTTGATGCACCTCATGAACTGTACTCGACCTGACATAGCTTATGAAGTGAGTAGACTGAGTCGGTATACTGATAACCCTAGTAATGAACATTGGAATGGTCTTCATTGTTTTCTTAGATACCTGAAAGGAACCGTTGATCTATGTTTGCAGTATTCAAAATTTCATGTTATACTTGAAGGATTTTGTGATGCAAACTGGGTTTCAAGTAATGATGAGATTAGTTCAACTAGTGGTTACGTGTTTATCCTTGGTGGTTGTTGTATTCACTGTTTTAATGATGACAAATAATGTTTTTGGACTTTATAATAAAATGTATATAAATCGTTTTTATCATTTTATGTGTTAGATTAATAATTAGTTTAAGTTTAACTTGTGAAGAAATGGTTAAGAGTTTAACCTAATAAAGTTATTTAAATTAATTATTGTACTCACTCAAATAAATGTATCAGAATCTAGGTTTTTATTTCTTTATGTTAGTTTGGTATTTTGTAGACTTAGGTTTATTTCGTAGAGTTAGATTTTATTAAGGATTTAATTTTATATTTATCTGTTCTTTATTTATTTTGTGACTTATGGAATTAATTAATTTAATCATGACTTGTGGAGAAAAGGTTATGAGTTTAACCTAGTCAAGTTATGTTAAATTAATTATTAAGCACTCAAAAATATATGTTATAATTTGCTTTAAATTTGCTTAATAACATGGAATATTATTTTAAATAAAATAAATTACATGATATTAGATGGAGTATTTCTTGAGCTGTTTATGCAGATTTGACTTACGAGTCAAATCTAGAGTAACAAACACTATGTACATGCACTTGAAGAAGAAAACTGTCCAGCCAGGTTGTTCCTGAAATCTAGGAAATCAGTTGACTGACTACTAAGTCAGTTCTTATAATCTAGGAAGAGCAACAACCAACGTATACTAGATTGTGGAGGAAGTGTTAACTGAATGTGTAACAACATAACAACAACATGCTGATTATAAGGAACGTGTAACAACCCATGCATACTCAGCAACAAAATGGTTCAGCTGCAGTGCCTAAAAATCAGGAGGATCTGACTGGCAGTTAGTCAGTTCCTGATATCTAGGAAGCCCAAAAACTTCCTAGTCTTCAGCTCAATAACTAAGTAATTGCTAATTTCTTGGAGATTGTGGCTGCTGGCGGCAAGGAGTGAGTAAGAGATAATCATGCACATAACGACCACTTAATAGGCGGATAATGGGCTACATTCATGGACCCATAACCGCCTAGTGGAGCAAAATTAGGGCCGCTGTTATCTCTTATAAATAGCGCAGGAATATGAGAATGAAGAGTAAGACTTTCCAGACTTTCAAGTTCAAATATTTAGAAAGTTTTCATTCTATTTACTTCTCTTCGTAGAAAAAACATTGTATTCGTTTTTGAATGTTGGGTGAGAGAAATTACAAGTGAGAAACTTGTGCAATCAAGAGAGAAAGATAAAGAGAAGACTTTGAGAGAAGTCAAGCGAGAAGACTTCGAGTGAAGTCGAGTGAGAACGTCACGTGTTCAGGGGGAACAGGGTCAAGTTCGTAGAAGAACAGAGTGAGAAGATATTTATAATAGGTTGATTCCAATTGATATGAATGCTGCTCCAAATAGAAGTAACATCCAAGAACTCCAAAGCAAAGGATCTTAAGATCAAGAACTAAGTCCGAAAATTCACAAGTAAGTGGATATGATAATTAAAACTAACACTCCTGAAAGTTTTAATTAACTCTTAACCTCACTCAAACCACTCGTGGAATTAAGTAGATTAACATTCAATAATAATCACTCCTGAAAATTATTAAATGGTCGAATATAATTGTGAAAAACAATTAAACTCACTCGAAAATTTTAACTGATTCAAAAACTAAACTTATTGAAAATATGTGCGCCTATTTATACTAGGATACTCCCAGCATAATCAGGAAACCGAATCCTACTCTAAAAATTGCTTAAAAACATATCCATAGAATTTAGGAAAAGATAAAACTAATTCCTATAATTTAGGAAAGGATAGATCTAATAAGATAGGGTAGATTTTCAGCCCCTATCTTATTTTCACATGCCTACCTTCATCCTTATCCCTTAGTTAATCTAATCTTATCTTTTAAGTATTACCACTCAACTACTACTAGAACAAGGACTCTTAATAACCGAAATTACAACCATATTTTCGGCTATTATTAACAGAAAATAAATTGTTGAATAAAAGTCTAAATAAAAATAACTAAGACTCTTAAATGACTCAATAGGACTCAATATGGACGCCCCATAATACTCTTCAATGCTAGGATCATCTTCCCAAGAAATCATTGACACAAAGGAAGAGTTTGAATTTAGCTTAAATTCAAAGGCTTCAAGAACTAAGCAAATAGGCTCATCTCCAAGTGTTGACTTTTCTTCTAGACTTGGACCTTGACTTATATCATAGGTTGTACTGAGTTGTAAACGCTATTATAAATAAGAGAAGCCAAGGTTTCTTCCTAGAGAAGTTTGGAATAATACCTTGATAAAAGTATCTCTCTGAGTTCCTACTCTTTGTTCCGATCCTATTCTTTTAGCATATTCTCAATTGTTTATTTAAGAGTTTTTATATTCCGCAAAAAGTGTTTAAAATCCCCTCAACTACAATCCCCCCCCTCTTTTAATTGATCTAGTGTTCATATTATACTAACAATTGGAATCAAAGCTTGTTCCTCCAAAATCAGCTAACACTGAAGAGGCAGTTCCTGACAGACATGAACACTATGATAAAAAGTCAGACGAAGGATACTCAACCCAACCTCCACCTATGTTTAAAGGCAAACACTATCTATACTAGAAAAACTATCAAGTATGGAGAGTCAATGAACAAGGTCACTTTGTAGTGACAAAGAAAAACGAAAAGGGTGAAATGATTCCAAAATCACTCAAAGATTATGACAAAAATGATTTTGTCAAGATCGAGATGAACAATATGGCTAAGAAGGAGAAGGGCAAGGAACAACAAAAGTCTTTCTTAAAGACTTATATGATATAGGCCATGATAGCAGCATGGGGGAAATCTGACTCAGACAAGGAGCTAGATCAACCTGATGAGGTAGCTGCAAATCTGTCTCATGACAAAGATCGATGAACAAGAGGCACCATCTAACCATAAGGTATGTTAAAATTCTATTGAAGAGGAACTAATAGAATTTGGTAAACTTCTTAATTTATTAATTGAGACATTAGATGATTACCAAGAAGTTTTCTTAAAAAGGGACCAAGTTGAACAAGTGTTAAATGTTACTAAAGAACACACTACTTGCCCTAGAGACTTGAAGTCTTATAATGAGAAAAGATTTATTGAGCTTTTTGACAAAAATAGAATTATTCAAGAAGCTTTTGAAAGTGTGAAAAATGACGATTTTATCTTGAATATGGAGTTGGTAGAATTGAAATTCTTTGTTCCTGAAGGAACAACCCCTTCTCCTAGTACCAGACTGAATTTTGAAAAAATCATACTTAATTATGAGATTGCATTAAAAGAAAAAGGTACCGAAGAAGGAACTGGGATCCTCCAGGAACAGGGACAAACTTCCTAATGTACTTAGTTGGATTTATAAATTTCAAAAAAAAAGGAAAGGAAAGTCTTGGTTTCAATCATAAAAATAGGAATAAAAAGAAAATATATATTGATTTGCCAAGTAATAAAGTATGTTCCTTCTATGAGAAAAATGGTCATCTAGTGACTGACTATTCCTCCACGAAGGAACGAGTTGATAAATATTCTAACTTTGTTAAATAGATCTGGAAAATAAAAAATGACTCAAGTTTTAGAAAGGAACCAAAGTCTAACTGGGCTCCTACCACTAACTAGTTATTGTGGATGCAGACTAAAGTGAGGGGGAACAACATGTGGTATCTCGATAGCGGTTGTTCTAAGGTTATGATTGGTAACTAAATAAAGTTTCGCTCACTTTTAGTTCACAAAAAGAGGAACTGTGAACTTTGGTAACAATCTTATATGTATTACAGTAGTAGTAGGTAAGATTGAAAATCTCAGTCACATTCCATTTATTTTTATCGAGAGTTTATAACTTAGTTTACGTATTTTTATTTCTGTGACAAAGGGAATATTATGAAGTTCACTAAAGAGAGTTGTGTAGTTCGCAATAATTGTACATGTACCAAGATATTGGAAGGAACAAGGAAGGGAAACACTTATGTTGTTGAACTAAACCTAGTTCCCAGGAATAATCTGACTTGTCTAATTGTAATAGAAGACGAACCATTCCTTTAGCATAGAAGGTGTGGACATGCAAGCATTACACTACTTCATAAACTAAGTGGTAAGGACTGGTAGTTGGTCTCCCAACAATCAAAATTCTAAATCATGGAGTTGGTGGAGCATGTGTGAAAGGAAAACAAGTCGTATCCTCGTTCAAATCCAAGAAAATGGTAAGCACACAAAGTCCACTTGATTCAAATGGACTTATGTGGCTATGTACGCATCCAAAGTAGATCAGGTAAGAGATATGTATTGGTTATTGTTGATGATTTTTCGAGATACACTTGGGTTATCTTTCTTCATAGCAAAGGTGAAACATTGATGAATTCGTAAATTTTGCTAAGAAAGTTCAATGGATCAGTGGTTTTAAATTGAAACATTTGAGACTAACCATGGTACGGAATTTGAAAACTCCAAGTTTGATGATTTTTGCAGCAATGAAGAATTAGATCAGAACTTTTCTACTCCTAGGACACCACATCAGAATGGTGTGGTTGAAAGGAAGAACAAGACCTTAGAGGACATGGCTAGAACAATGCTTATAGCTAGCAGCCTTCCAAAGAACTTTTGGCAGAAGTAGTCAACACAACTTGCTACATCATCAATAGGGTCATGCTAAGACCCATTACCTTGAAAACTCCTTATGAGTTTCTCGAAGGAAGAAAACTCAACATCTCTTATTTTCGAGTCTTGGGATATTGATGTTTTTTACACAAAAATGGTAAAGATAATTTAGGAATATTTGATGTTAGAAGTAATGAAGTTATTTTTATAGGAATATGCTTTAAATAGTAAATCATATAGAGTATATAACAAAAGAACAATGTGTCTTGAGGAAAGTGTCCATATTATTTTTTATGAAACTAACTCTCTGCAGGAACCATGTTATGATAATGATTTTGAAACAGGATTGACTCATTCTGAAGTGTCATTCAACCTTAATGAGGAACTAACACCTGCAGGTACTAACAGAAAGCATATTCTTGCATAGGAGATGATTATTCCTGATCCTGATCCTCAGGGGGGAACAGGCAGATGAAAGAACTCTTGATGAAGGAACATAGGTAGAAGAATTGCATCCATAGAATAAAACAACTGAAGAACCTCAGGTTGAAGTAACAGGAATAAGTAGGTCTGAACCAAAACCTTGGTAGCACAAAATCCCATCCTTTGGAGTTCGTCATAAGTGACATTGAGAATGGAACTCAGACGAGATCCCAGCTCCAAAATTTCTATGCATTCCAAGTCTTTTTGTCCATGACAGAAGCTCGAGATCATAATGAAGCCTTGCTAGAGTTTGACTGAATAAATGCCATGCAAGAGGGACTGAATGAGTTCTAGAGGAACAAGGTTTGGCCTTGTGAGACCAAGCCTAAGAACCAAAAGGTAATTGGGTTGAAATGGTCTTTAGAAACAAGCTAGATGAACATGGCACAATTGTAAGGAACAAAGCCAGAATTGTACCTTAAGGGTATAATAAATAAGAAGGTATTGATTTCGATGAAACCTTTGCTCTTGTTGCTTGAATAAAAGCAGTTAGAATTTTGATTCCTTTTGCAGCATTTATGGGTTTTAGGTTGTACCAAATGGACGTCAAATGTGCTTTCTTAAATAAATATTTAATGGAAGACGTTTATGTGGAACAACCTCCTGGATTTGAAAATTCTGATTTTTCTAACCAAGTCTATATGCTAGATAAAGCTCTTTATGGGCTAAAATAGGCTCCTAGATCTTGGTGTCAAAGACTTTTAAAAATCTTGCTTTCATATGATTTTGTTAGAGGCAAAGTTGATAAGACCCTATTCCTTTGATCTAGAGGAACAAACATTCTAGTATTACAACTATATGTTAATGATATAATATTTGATGCTACTAATGAATCTCCATGCAAGGAATTTGTTGATCTAATGAGTAGTGAGTTTGAAATGAGTATGATGGGAGAATTGAACTTATTTCTTGGATTAAAAATCAAGCAAACTGAAAGAGGAACAATAGAAATATGGACTGGAACAAGCAAAGACCAACCATACTCCTATAGGAACATGAACTCGGTTGGATGAGGATCCAAGTGGTAAAACCGCATAACATAAACTATATAGATGTATGATTGGATCCTACTTTATCTAACTGCTAGTAGACCTGACATTGCTTTTAGTGTTGATTTATGTTCTAGACTCCAATCAAATATGAAGGAATCTCACATGATAGTAGTCGAGAAAATTCTTAGGTATTTAAAAGGAAGAGATGGTATATGTTTGTTCTATCCTCGAAGTGATATATTTGATCTAGTTAGCTACTCTGATGCTGACTATGTTGGGGACTTGGTAAATCGCAAGAGCGCCTCTGGAATTGCTCTGTCCCTAGGAACAAGCTTCATTTGTTTGCACTATAGAAACAGAACATTGTTGGTCTCTCCACAGTAGAAGGATGAAGCAATAAGTACGTGATTTTGGTATTAAATACAAATATGTTCCTATTTTCTATGATGATATAAGTGCTATATCTATTTCCAAGTATTCATGCACCATTCTAAGGTTAAGCATATTCATATTAAGAATCGTTTCTTTAGGACACTGTTGAAAATGGTTTAGTTAAAGTTGTATTTTGTCCTACTTGAAATAAAATTGCTATTATCTTGACCAAACCTCTCTCTGGAGGAAGATTTGAAAAGATTCGCTTGGAACTAGGGATGATCAGAATAATATTAAAGTGCATGTGTTTATTGACTCTCTATTTAATATTCATTTCTATGTGTGCCCTGTAACCTTCATGAATTTTTATGCATACACCTCTAGTTACGGATAAGGGCTCAAATTAATCTCTATAATATTCTCCTTATTGTCCTCACTAGCACATTGAGTAAATAATAATGAAGCATATGTATTTTAGTTTGAAGTGTATCATTTCCAAGAGTTCAAATTTTCTTTGATACATTTTCTTTCTGTTTCTTTTCTTCTTTTATTTTCATCCATTTTTCTTTTCTTTATTTTTTGAACTCTTCTTTTTCCATTCCCACTTTATTCATTACAATGGTTCAACTAAAGATTAAGTTCAAAGCCTTAATTCAAAATTTTAATGTCTTAAGAGAAAGGGAAAAGCCACAAAATTAAGTTCTTCATAAAACCTCCCAAATATCCCATCATCAAACCCCTCACTCCATCATTTCACTTTACCGCAATTTACTTTTTTCTCAAAACCATCAACTCCAAAGAAAACCATCCATCTTCTTCTCCAAGCTACCAAATCCTTCACGAATGGCACCTAAACGAAAAGAAAACGAAACCTTCCGTGTTTCTGATAGGGTTTTGTGTTGACATGGCGTGGTGTGTAGATGAGGGTTTGTATGACACTACTAGAAAACGCGTCCATTCTCGACACTTTGTCCTTGGCACAGCCTAGTAGCGCTGGGGAGCAGAATTGGATAAGCGACGCTTTTATGCGCCGAGATACTTTTCGACACAGAAAAGCGCTTATAGTGCACATGAAGTGCACGTGATTGCTATATTGCCCGCAAAAACAAAAAATTTCAAAAGAAAATAATCTACCGCACATACGTAGTCGACCCAAAAATCTCGCCGCCATATCAACTGCTTTCATCTAAATTGCTCTCTACATGGAATTCAACCTAGCTACTTCACCCTTTCTGATCTAGCCGCATAATTGGATTCTCTCATCTCATCAATTGCTCAATTGGAATTCCAGACGGTTCAATTCAAGGTATCAATTTTTTCATATTTTGCTTGATTATGAAATAAAAGTTATTTTTTTGGTTTTCCTAATTTCATATTTCGCTTTGACCTTCGATTCAAAGGCTCGATTCAAAGGTTTTCCTAATTTCATATTTTGATTGGAGTACTTTTTATCTCCTCGCTCAATGCGTTCAGTTCAAAGAGGCAACAACTGCTTGATTGACTTTTGTTGTTTTGTTGCTCAATTCTACTGGATTTTGTGGCTTGATTATGAAATAAAAGTTAATTTTTTGGTTGAAATTGTCGAATTGTAAAAGATTAAATCTTTTAACAAGTGTTGGTGAGTTGAGTTATCGTTGATTATCGTTTCTATTTCTTCAATTCTATCTTTTTTAACTTTATTTTTTTTAGGCTTTGTGTTCTTCTTGGTAATTTCAGTTGTATTTCTGATTAAATAAAGTAATATTTGGTAAATTTATTGGGTTAAAGGAATCTGATTAAGTTTGCATCATGAATGTGGGGCCTACTTACCACAGTCTGATTTTGGGTGGATAGAATATAGATGATAGCTTGGATGGTTTTGAGGATGACCAGCAGGCGGTTTCTTTTGCTGGAATGATCTTACTATTATATTGCACCTTTGTTTTGCTCCTGATTTTTGTCATTGAAACTTCACGACCTTTACCTGGAACTTTGAATAATTCGAAGTTGAGCGTAATTTGAGTCGAGTTCGAGTGCAGGTTGTTAAGTTGGGATGGAGTTTAGTGTCACTCAAGCAAAGCTTAACTCGCATCATAATCATAATCATAATCAGTTAGTTGTAAATTTTTAATGCTTGATTTTTGTTGTTGTTGAGTACAATTAGCCTGCCATAGTTTTGATTATGACTTTGTTTTTGAGTATACTATTGCATTTGTATTATGACCCTGTTCTTTAGGTCTGACTTTTTTGTACGAAGTACTTGAGTTCGGTTTAGATACATTTTAGTCATTTTTTTACACTGCAAACTGAGTTTAGATAAAACAAAACGAGTTTTCTCCATTTCAACTCCCAACTCGTATTACTTTTTCTGCCATTACTCCTAGATTTGTGTGTGAATATTTGTTAGTGGGTAAACAATAACACCCACTGTAACAGCCTGACCCCCGAGCTGCTAGCTTAACATGCTTAGCAATCTCATACTTCAATGAACATGGAATCAATAATAATCAATAATACTTTAGATGGAACTTGCAGCGGAAACAACCTTAAATACACGATCCTGGACCTGTGGGTTATGGGCCCACAAAACAATATCCTTTATTTTGAATCTCAAGTTACACGATGTCTCTAACTCAAGTTCCAAGAATAGTACAATAAACCAATGATAATTTATACGAACTATGTTAGCTTAAGCCTCAAACTACAACTTGAACTTTATTCTACAACTCTTTAAATGGAAGTTTTCAGCATCCCGATATCTCCAAACCATTCCGAGCTTTCGAAAATATATACCTGAAAATAACAAAAAGAAATAGAAAACAAGGAAAACATCCAAAATGAGTGGAAAACTTGTAACTCTTAATTCAGCCCGTTAAAAACATTTTCATTTTAAATCGTTTTACCACTTGGAAAATGATAATCATTCTTGTAAATGTA
>CANSGD010000596.1:0-208255 GCA_947645195.1 Patellifolia procumbens
GGATTTGGATGCTTTAAGCACCTTCACAATATTATTATTTACTTATTAATAAAAATATATATCTTCTGATCTATGAATTAAACATTAACAATGGATGATTGTCTATATTTGCTCCATTGCAATGCTTTTAAAGTGCAACAACGTTAATTATTTATGTGTCCCTATAGTAGCTAGATTCAATTAACTGTTGATAAGCACTTTATTGTGCTTAATTGTAGATCATTTTTAGTGTCCTTGCATGTAGTTTAGAGCATTTAATTCTAGTATTGTATGATTTTGGTCACCTTTTGAGTTACATTGTCGTTTCATTATCTGTTTATTTGTTTTTGGATGATTTCCATGCTAACTAGCAGGTAGACCTGGTAAACGTGTCGTGTCGTGTCATGGCCTTGGTGTTACCCGCTACATAAACGGGTTAAACCCCATCAACCCTAACCTGACCCGTTTAATAAACGTATCGTGTCGTGTCAACCCGTTTACTTAAACGTGTCAAAGAGCTTCGACCCAAACCCGTTTATTCCGTGTTGAATCTGGCGTTAGCATGTCATATCGTTTTTACATACAATAAAATTGAAAAATGAGTAATTTGTGTTATGTCGTGTCAACCCGCTTAGTTAAACGGGTTGAACCTCCAACCTTGACCCGACCCGTTTATTAAGCGTGTCATGTTGTGTTAACCCGTGTACTTAAACGAGTCAACAACTTCGACCCAAACCCTCTAATAATCGGTCGATTTTGTGTCGAGTTGGCGGGTCGTGTCAGTTTTCAACACCTCTACTAGCAGGTTTTTGAAGCCATATGATCATTGGAGGATTGGTTGTGGATTTGGGGACCCGCGAGTGAAATAGTTGGCTAAGGAAGCAATGAAGATAGAGTACACAATGAGAAATAGAGCGCTTGCACATGCCCCATGCCCGCTCGCACAAAGGAGCACATAACGCAATGAAATCTTGTAATGGGAACTTCAGCCACATAACTTTTGTTTTTTAAATTGGATGAAGGTAATTCCAATTGGAGGTGTTAGTTCGCTTTGATAGATTTCCAAAGATGTATTATATGTCACAATGAGAGCAACAGAGCAGGATTTATGACCGTTTGAAGTTGAGTTGTCCGCTGTTCACAAGGCACACGCCCGTGTTGAAACGGACACACCCATCTTGGGTTTTTTCCATGAAGGCAGTTTTCTGCCTTATTGTTGCTTGCCTATTGATTTGAGAAAATCAGGCCAACACGCCCGTGCGTCTAAATTTTATGGAAATGTACCCGCCGTGAAGACTTAGCTGAATACGTTGATTTTTAGAGAGTCAGGTCTACACGTCTGTGTCGTTTTTAACACGCCTTGTAACGTGTAGTTCAGGGTTTTTCCCAATTTTCCGTCTTTATTTTTGGGAATATTATAAATAGGTTAACCGTTTTTTTGTAACAGTCGACACTTTAGCATTCTAAACACTTAGTTATTCTTTTTAAACACTCTCAAACACTTGTTCTCTTACATTGTTACTTGAACTGAAGATCTGATTGCTATCTTAATCCAAGTATACTTCATTTAATCTCTACTCTCTATTTTTATTACTTTTGTTAATCATGTTTAATTCTTGTTAATCTCTTTTATTTAGAATCCATGGTTAGTGAGTAGTTCATTATCTAGTGGTAATGGGCGAAAGTATGAATTACGAGCTTAATTACCATGTTCATGTAATTGTGTTTTCTATTGATTATTGTGCATTGATCTTGGTAAATTGATATCGTAGGGTGGATCTTGATCACGTTTATGCATAGGGTTTTTAGATTTCCAATTCCTTTTAATTGATTATTGATTTCTTTGCCATTCCCTTGAATCAACTTAATTTCTTAAACCAAGAGATTGAATAGAAATTAAGAGGATCCTCGTATTAGGGGTTTTTCATGCTTATCAATCCATAAATCAATTGACTAGAGACCATTCGAGAGAGGATCTAGTTGATTAATTAATTAATTATTTTTGAGGGCCATTCGAGAGAGGACCCGAGTAACTTAGAGGAGAACTTAACTTTGCAATGATATTCGCCTTTGAACTATAATTGCATTGTTTGTTGTCGTCTAGCCCGAATTCATACGAGTAGCCTGAACTCTAGTGTTTGCCTTATTATATTTACATATCTTACTTGATTGTTAGTTGTTATTCCTTAGCTAGTTATTAGTTGATAGTTAATCAATCCTTCACACCCCCAAATATCTTTCATACTTAGGTAGTTTTATACTTAATAGACCTTAGTCAGTCCCTTTTTCCCTGTTGTTCGACCTTTGACTTTGTCGTTACTACGTCTTCATAGTAGTTGCTCGTTAGGTTAATAAATATTGTTTGGAAAGGGTTATTATTAGTGCCGTAACGACACACTAAAAACCTCTTATCAACTATACAAATAAATTGGAGGGCGACACTTGAGAGCGTGGTAGGTATATCACGACGCTTTGTGAAGTATTAATAAGCGAATGAAATTTAGCGACGCTATATTTGGGTTGGTGCAAACACTTACAAAAACATTGTAACAGGGTGTAGCAACATGGGATAAGCAAACACTTATAGAAGCATCTGTAAAAAGCTTTTACGACGCTTTTTAGCATCACAGTAAGCTTTCTTGTAGCGTCGTAATAGCTCTAGTTTCTAGTAGTGCTAAGAGGTGGGAAGTTTAGAATAATTAGTCCCTCGCCCAAATGATTTAGTACACGTATAACAAGGACTACTAAAGGGTACCCCAATAAGGTTTATGCTTATACTCTAATCCATTAAATCATATCATCCCCTTATTATACCAAAATCAGCTCGGATTTGTGTTCCAAAAAATCAACTGGTTTATATACCCTAATACCAAACATGAAATTTAGCCTACAAGGTTCAATGCAAAATTGTTCCAGCCCGCTTTTCTTTCATACACAAAAAGTGTTCCATACAAGACAAAAACATGTCATTCATTACAACATCTAATATCTTACAGATTATAAATATTAGGTTAAAGACTAAGAATTAATTTCGACAAATCAATCAAGTAGCACCAATGAATCACCTCTAGACACCGTACCATAGCATCATAACCCAAAATAAACTAGAGAGGTCGAAAAAACATTGATTCGGCCACTATAACTACATTTTGGTTTCAGAAATAAAAACAATAATAGGATGATGGTTTTTAATAAGCCATTTGACATATGGTACCGCAAGGTTCAAATTACCACCTAATACCCTCACATTAGACGATGTCATCTTCATGGGCACATGCGTGGTGTGAAGGGTGACCAGTGAGGTGTAGCCTCACTTTTAGGGTACAGTTTAAGTCTCATTTAGGTCATTTGCATATATATTCACCCCTTTTCCCCATATTTTCATTCATATTAGTCTTTTGCGTGCATTTGGGGTATTTGCGTCTAGTTAGGTTCATTTGCATTTAGGGTAGTCCTTGCTGTTATGTATTGACAGGCTAAAGTCGTATCACCAAATAAAAAGTTAATCCTGAAGTCCTCTAACAACAATAGTTAAGGAAAGTAGGTCGAATCCACAGGGAGACAGAGTTTCTAAGTCAATTTTCAGTCAAACAGCTACTTAGACAAGTTCAGGGAAGAATCAGCTGAACTACTAATTAAGCTAAACAAAGCAATATAAATAATGAGATTAAACTATGGATTAAAGGTCCACGGCATTAGGCTTCCGTCCACCATGCTTATACCAATCAAAAGTGGTCGAATAACTAATAATATCTAAGGTCTAGTGGTCAAACAATCATAGCTAGTGGTAAGCCTATGATCAGGTCATAACGCTCTCAATTCAACATATGAAGTAAAATGTCTCACATAATCAGAATCAATAGTGTGTTCTAAACTTCTAAAAGTAAGCCTACAATCGGGTCATACTCAAGTTGCCAAACATAGTCCATGAAATGTGTACCACTGACATAAACCATTAAATAAAGAACGAATCACACTACAATCGAAATAATCAAAACCTAGAAATAATATGAATCAATGTACTAAACATGGTCTTCCTTCCTCAAACCGTAGAAAGAAAACTACTCAGACATGATCAATCAACAATAATAAAACCAATGTAAAACCCTAATCTTTGCATCATGAATTAATTAAATAATCAAAACCATGCAAACAAGAAATAAAAGAAGGGATTAAGAGTAAGAATAATACCAATTGACGGAAAGCAGAAACTTTTATTGAAAATAATCAAAGTTTGATCCTCTTTGAATCTACTCTAAAGTGTTTAATCTAATAAAACTCTCTAAAAAAACTTAACTAAGAACAATGGAAATAAAATAGAATAAAATATGTCTCTAAAAAATAATGAAGTTAGCTATTTATAACAGCTCATAAAACTAATTAAAAAACGAATAAAATAAAGATAGAATTTCGGCTCTGCGAGCTCGGTACCCGATCGGGCAACGGGCCACCCCCATCGGGGCCACACAAAAATAATGCCCAAGCTAAATTTCCTTCTTGCAGACGCACAACAGCAACCAACAACTTGTGAATGCTTTGGCCCACCCATCGGGTCGGGCGCTCACTGCTCGATCGGGTGATAAAAGGTTTTTAGTGTGTCGTTAAGGCACTAAGAACCGCTTAGCAAACACAATTTATAAACCTAATGAGCGACTACTAAGAACGTAGTAACGGCAAGTCAAGGGTCGAACCACAAGGAAATCGGGATCGACTAAAGTCCACTAAGTCCAAAACTACCTAAGATGAAGGGTTTTTGGGGGGGTTTTAGATTGAATAGATTACCAACTAATCACTAGCTAATGAATACCGACTAAAAAGCTAATGAACACCGACTAATAATTAAATAGGAGAATTAATAATGATAGAGAAAACACTAGAGCTTGGGTTACTCGCATGAACTCTTGCAAGACACGACATAAATGCAACTACGAGGATATTGAGAATAACGTGCAAGGTTAAGTTTTCCTCTAAAGTCCTTGAGTCCTCTCTCGAATGGTCCTCAAGAGTAATCAATTAATCAATCGACTAAATCGTCTCTCGAATGGTCTTTAGCCAATTGATTAATCGATTCAATTTGATTGGAAAACCCCCTAAATAGGATCCTCTTAATTTCTACCCAATCTCTTGGTCTAGAAATTAAGTTGATTCATGGGAATGACTAGACAACAACAATCAATTAAGAGTAATTGAAATCTAAGCCCTAGCATAAACTTGATCAAGGTCTACCCTAAGGTGTCAAAACACCAAGAACAATGCAAATTAGACATGAATAAAGCAAATACAAGAACATCTACATTAAGCCCCTAATTCATGCTTTCACCCAAACCCAAGATTAGAAACTACTCACTAATCATGGATTCTAAGCAATTAAGATTCAATAAATTAAACATCATAAACAAAGCAAAAAGATTAAAGGAAAGAGATAGAAGAGAAATTACTTGAATTAATTAACGAATTCAACCTTCAATAATGAAACAATGGAGAAAACTAGTGTTTAGAGAGAGTTTAGGGCTGAAGAGAGAGTTAAATAGAAACTAAGTGTTAAGTAATTATCGAAAACTAAGCTCAGAAAACTAATTAATAGACTCATTAATGTTTGACGGACAAACGGGTCAAAGCCCGAAGCAAGTCCACACGGTCGTGTCAAAAACGACACGACCATGTAGACCTGTTACACAAATTCCTCAGCGCCCTTACAAAGTTACTGCTTCAGTGTAGAAACTACTACACGGTCGTGTCCAAATCGACACGACCGTGTAGCCTTGGCGTCCAAATCTTTCACAAAGCCTTCACAGCTACTGATTGTGTGCTCAAAACACTACACGATCGTGTCCAATGTGACACGACCGTGTAGACTTATGCTCCATACTCTTCTCAGGATGACCAAACCCACTGCCTGCGTACCCAAATGACTACACGGTCGTGTCCAAAGTGACACGACCGTGTAGACCTGATGTTCAACATCCTGCGCTTGGCAGTTGCAAACTGTTTCCCCAAATGAAAAGCTACACGGTCGTGGCCAATTCCACACGACCGTGTAGAGCTGCTTCAATGCCTTCCAAGCTCTAGCTTCCATCCACGGGTCTCTAAATATCCAAAATGCTCCAAATACCTGTTAGTTAGTCTGAAAATCATCCAAAATAACTAAACGAGTAGTGAAGCAATCATTAAGCTCAAAGTAACCAAAACCATGCAATGCAAGACTAAAATGCTCTAAATCTATATGTATCGACACTAAAAATGCAACATGGATAAGCACAATAAAGTGCTTATCAAACTCCCCCAAGCTAGTCCAATTGCTTGTCCTCAAGCGAACAAACAATAGACATAGGAAAGAGTTCAATGACCTCCTAACAATGATACGCATGCCAAGATTTATAATATAGACCTTCAAACGTTTCCAACATCAAATGCAAAACACTATCAAGCCTCAAAGTTTATGGCACAAGGAAAAGCAACCGATCTTACCACAAGTTCTCCCCCAAGCTTGGCTCAGTCATATAGATAGTGGCTCTCACTTTAGTCGTGCGCACTTCTCTCGTGTGTTTAAATAGGTCAAATGAACGCTCAAGGCTCAATTCCATCGACTATATCCTACCATAAGCTTGCATATCATCTCACTCTCCATCGCATAAGGACCAAAGTTTGCATCAAGAATCAAGAGGACTTAGTCAAGGTTGTAAAGTAGGCTTAAGGTGAGGGTGTGGTAGCATTTGGGATCATGGTGTTAAAGAGGGGAAAGTGAAACTTCCAACTCGGCACTGTTCCAAGAGAACAAAACCAACCCTACTCAATTGTAGACACTCAACACAACCTATTTCAAGCACTCCTTCAATTATAGCATCCCACTCTCCCTTATTGCACATTTTGAACACACCACCAATCCTTTTTCTTTGATTTTTCAATTTCTTTTGCATGAAGGATTTTTAAAATTTTCCCCTTTTTTATTTTTTTTTTTATTTTTGTGGATTGTGGTGATTAAAGAAGGAAGGAGGAAATGGGAACTCAAATAGTATGGGAAGGAGGCGAACTCAAACAGCACATGAGTTCTAGCTAAAACAAAGCCGAACAAATCACAACAAGTCACAACAAAGCCGAACACCAACACCAAGTCATCTCTCATAACACCCATCAACCTGTATTACCTCATCTAAGTAGCTTCACAATTCCCTAGGTAAGGAAATAAGTAATAGGCTAAAGATGTGGTTAACAAAGAAAACAGGCTTAGGCTCACAGGGGCTTCAAAGAAGGATAAGTATGTGTGGGTGGCCTTTGGCAATGTAGCTCAAGTAACAAGAAAGCCTCAATCATATTCAAGATGCACACAAGTCAAGCAAATTCAAGGAGAATCAATGCAAGTTCTAGAGGATATTCATCAAGGAAGAGCAACACACAACAAGCAGATAAGACTAAAAAGATGTCAGTCTATAAGGCTATAAAACATGCTCTCACAAAGGATAAAGCTACCAACATCAGTCGAGCCGCACAAGAGGGAGACCAATCATACCACAACCCGACAATTCCTTGGCCTACTAGAGACTATCAAAGCATTTCCTTTTTTTTATTTTTGTTTTCAGGTCATCAAAAAGAACACATGCGTATCGAGGGCAGGGTCCAGTCCTAAATGCAATCTATATGCTCATGCAATGCTAGAGAAATAATCTACATGCACCCTAAACATGATACTAAAAATACAACTAATGTAAGCTATATATACATCCTCCCCCAAGCTAAACTATACAGTGTCCTCACTGTGAAAAGTCTAATGAAATCATAAGCAAGGGGGGGAAGAATCCCGACTCACTGGTCGAGAGGGAGGTGGGAGCTAGAGCTACCGAAGTACCAACCACTATGCCTACCCCAGTCCTGCAGATCAGAGCGAAGTCCTCGGAACTCCGAGGTCATCGCAAAGACACTGTCCTGCAAGGACAGGTAGTACTGCTGGGTGGTGGTCTGGGACTCCTGTAGAGAATGGACCTATGACCTGAGGGACTGAAAGTCCGTGCGTAAACTGCTCATCCCCTGTTGGAGGTCAGCCAGCTGCTGCTCCATAGAAACAAACGCCCCTTGTGGGGCCTGAGCACCATGTGCTCTCTCTCCTGCTTCTTCTCCTTCTTCTCCTCTTCCATCAACTTCCATCTCGGCCTCACCACCCTCTATGCCCCGTGGAGGCCACTCATAGTCAGGCTCAAAAATCCAGTTTTCCTGATCATAGATGGGGGTTTTGGAAGGATCCGGAAGGATAGCATAATTGTGATGATTAACCTTCCAGATATACCCTCCATTCGGGCCCAATGACGAGATCCACCCCATAGTCTGGAATGAACTGAGGTCAAGCAAAGTGGATCCTGGGACAGGCTGAAGACCTGCACAATCAATGCCACGGGAAAGAGCAATCAGAGTAATCATCCCCCCCACCAATATGTCGCCGGTCGCCCTCCGGGCTACATCCTCAAGGTGCTCCATCAACCAAGCCCCGAGGTTCAACCTAGTGTCTCCTATAGTCATGTGGTAGAGGAAGTACAGCTCACGTCCGGTAACTACACCCATGCTATCCCCCTGGCAAAGATGGTGGTGCTAATCACCCTATGGGACACCATAAACCCAGGACTCACAACATGGGAGGCCTTGGCCGAGCTAGGGATGTAAGGACAATGGGCGGTCAATTGTTGCCAAAAGAACTGCTCATTGTAGGAAGACACCCACGCACTCTTGAGACCTATTACCCCACCTTTGGGCCACCCAAATGCGTTATTTACCTCCCCTATGTTCATGGTATAGGTCCGGCCAAGGAGGTTGAATGTCATGGTCCTAGGGTTTCGGCTCCCTTCCGCTCTACGGACGGAAAGAGTGGAGAGGAACTCCAAGGTGAGATTTTTGTAAGTGTAGGCGTGTAAGTTGAGCCAATTCGTCCACCCAACCCCATAGAATAGTTGTTGAACGTCACCTAGAACCCATAGGGCCGCGGTGGCGTTCGCATCATAAAACTTGGTTGGGCGAATGTTCCTCCTAGAAAGTCTCATGAAAGCTCTTAGGTGGTCGGGGTTTGTGAAGTTAATCCCGAGGGTGTCAATTTGTGGAGGGTGAATGGGGGGTGGAGGTGGTGGTGGTGATTTGTTGCGAAGATTTGAAGTGCTAGTTTACCTTGCCGGGTTCCTACGGCTGCTAGAGGCCATTATGTCAAAGCAATGTCAAGCAAGTGGTGAAACAATCACACAAAGCACAACAAATCTCAACAAGTCACAACAAACCCCAACAACTCACAACAAGTCACAACAACAACCCACAATAAGATGAACTTCACCAAAGAGCAAACAACCCAAATCAATTCAAACCCAATCTAATGTCAACTAGCAACAAACCACAATTTACAACCAATCTTCAATGAATTTCAAACAAAGAGTAAGAAATCGAGAGTGGAAAGTGTATACCTATCTAAAGGTGGGAGTAAATCCCGCAAATGAACTTCCGGCAGTGGTAGATGATGGGGTTGAGTGTAGATTTTCCTCCAATTGCAAAGAAACCACTAATCAAGCACTTTCCCCAAATTGGAGAAGTTAGGGTTTGTGAAATTTTGGTTTGTGGAGGAGAAAAGGATGAATGGAGGTAAGTGATGAAGGATTGAGAAGCAATTAGTGATTATAATGGTGGATTGGAGGTGAGTGAGTGAGTAATGAGGGAGATTGGAGTAGAGAGGAAGAGGGTTTAGTGAGAGAGAGAAGGGGGGTCGACAATATTGAGAGTTTGATATGAAGAACTTGCCTTCTCCCCGTGTTTAGTACCCGGAACATCAGGGCTACACGGTCGTGTAGATATGGACACGACCGTGTTGCTCAATTTTTCATCAGGCAGTAACTATTGAACTGCAGAGCTACACGGTCGTGTCAACTTCGACACGGTCGTGTAGACCTGCAGTTCCCATTTCTCTCGTTCATTTTTTTTTGCTTTGCCTCCCCTTTTTTTTCTTTTCTATTTTTTTCTTTTTTTTAAAGATGTAAACTAAACTAAAATATATATATATATATATATAATTAAAAAAATAGAAAAACAATTTAAAAAAATGAAAGAAAAGAAAATAAAACTACCTAGTCCTAAGAGAAATGCTTGGGTTGCCTCCCAAGAAGCGCTTCTTTAAAGTCATTAGCTTGACTAAGAGGAGTCACCTATCAATGATGGTGCTCGGGTGAGCCAAGTATCAAACATCCTACGAAACCAATGACATGGTTGTCGTGGTAGAGCTTCAAGCGTTGGCCGTTAACCAAAAAGGGCCGCTCATCCCCCACAATCTCATATGCTCCATAGGGGGTAGTCTTCACTACTTCAAATGGCCCCGACCACTTTGATTTAAGTTTTCCGGGGAAGAGCTTAAGCCTTGAGTTAAACAACAAGACTTTGTCCCCAACCCGAAATTCCCTTTGTTGTATCCTTTGGTCGTGCCACTTTTTTGTTACCTCCTTGTACAAACGCGAACTCTCATAAGCATCAAAGCGGAGCTCCTCTAGTTCAACCAACTTCTTCTTTCGAGCCTCCCCCGCCAAAGTAAGATCCATGTTGAGCTCTTTGATTGCCCACCAAGCCCGATGTTCAAGTTCAACGGGCAAGTGACAACCCTTACCATACACAAGACGATAGGGGGTGGTGCCTATAGGGGGTTTTGAAAGCGGTGCGAAGAGCCCAAAGTGTATCATCTAGCTTCAAAGACCAATCCTTCCTAGTCTTGTTCACCACTCTCTCAAGCACATTCTTCACCTCACGATTCGACACCTTAACTTGGCCTTGAGTTTGGGGATGGTATGGAAGTCCCACCTTATGATTGACCCCATATTTCTTCAACAGAGCTTCCAATTGCTTCTTAGCAAAGTGCGAACCTCCATCACTTATCAACACACGAGGCACCCCAAATAAAGGAAAAATTATCTTCTTCAAGAGCTTCATGACGACCTTGTGATCGTTGGTGGGGGAAGCGATCGCTTCAACCCACTTGGTCACGTAGTCCACCGCTACAAGAATGTACATATTCCCCATAGATGGCACGAAGGGTCCCATGAAGTCAACTCCCCACACATCAAAGGGCTCAACCTTAAGAAAATTTTTTTGCGGCATCCCGTTCCTCTTGGTGATCCCACCGCTTCGTTGACACCTATCACAACTCAAGACAAATCCCCTAGCATCCTTTTGCATGTGAGGCCAAGTCAAGCCACTTTGGAGAGCCTTAGCAACAGTTTTGCGCGCTCCACCATGTCCTCCACATGCCAAAGTATGGCAATGATTCAAAACAGAATGAATCTCATGATTGGGCACACACCTCCTAAAAACCGAGTCGGCACATCTCTTGAACAATAGAGGGTCGTCCCAATTATATCTACATACCTCCTTGAAGAACCTCTTCCTTTACTGAGAAGTAACACCATGAGGTTCAATCCCACAAGCCAAGTAGTTCGCAAAATCCGCGAACCATGGGACCTCATTATTTATGATAGCAAAGAGGTGTTCTTCCTTCAAATCGTCATTGATGGGGGCCTCCTTTAGATCCACATCTCTCTCATCAAAGGAGAGACGAGAGAGATGGTCAGCAACCAAATTTTCCGTCCCCTTCTTCTCCTTCATCTCAAAATCAAATTCTTGAAGAAGTAGGACCCACCTAATGAGCCTTGGCTTTACATCCTTTTTGCTCATCAAGTATCGGACCGCAGAATGGTCCGTGTAGACAATAGCCTTATTGAAAGTCAAGTACGAACGGGACTTATCAAATGCAAACACTATGACCAACATCTCCTTTTTCGTAGTGGCATAGTTCCGTTGTGCGTCATCCAAAGTCCTACTTGCATAGGCTATCACATGGAGCTTTCCTTCCTGTCGTTGACCAAGTATAACTCCCACTGCAAAGTCACTAGCATCACACATTAGTTCAAAAGGCAAGCTCCAATTAGGAGCTCGCAGAATAGGAGCAGAAGTAAGGGCTCTTTTTAAAGTTTGAAAAGCCTCCATGCAAGACTCATCAAATCGAAATTCAACTTCCTTTTGAAGTAGATTCGTCAATGGTTTGGCAATTTTAGAGAAATCCTTGATGAAACGCCGGTAAAAACCCGCATGTCCAAGGAAAGCACGAACTCCCGTCACCGAATTTGGTGGCGGGAGTTTCTCTATTACCGAAACCTTTGCCGGATCTACCTCAATGCCCTTACTAGACACTTTATGACCAAGCACAATACCATCTTTAACCATGAAATGACACTTTTCCCAATTCAATACTAGGTTCGTCTCTTGACACCTTTTCAACACAAGTTCAAGATTAGCAAGACATGTGTCAAAAGAGGAACCACACACACTAAGATCATCCATGAAAACCTCAATAGAGTCCTCCAACATGTCGGAAAAGATCGCCGTCATACACCTTTGAAAAGTAGATGGGGCATTACACAAATCGAAAGCCATCTTTCGATAAGCGAATGTCCCATATGGACAAGTAAAGGTGGTTTTCTCTTGGTCATCCGGATGAATCGGAATTTGAAAAAATTCGGAATAACCATCAAGAAAACAAAAGTGTGAATGACGGGCAAGCCTTTCCAACATTTGGTCAATAAAAGGGAGGGGGAAATGATCTTTTCGAGTGGACTTATTTAATTTCCTGTAATCAATACAAACTCTCCACCCAGTCACAATTCTAGTAGAAATAGAGTCCCCTTTCGCATTCTCAACAATAGTCATGCCTCCTTTCTTACGAACCACGTGAATCGGGCTCACCCATTTGCTATCGGAAATAGCATAGATGATTCCCGCGTCACGCAATTTCATGATCTCCTTTTTCACCACCTCTTTGAGGTTGGGATTAAGTCTTCTTTGAGGCTAAATAGAGATGGATACGATGCATAGCAAGAGAGGGACTTATCCCCTTAAGGTCATCAATCGAGTACCCAATGACATCCCTATATTTTCTCAATATCTCAATCAACTTAGATACAGAGATGTCATCAAGTGCTGGATTGACAATAACGGGATAAGCACATTCATCATCAAGGAAAACATATTTAAGGGAGGGGGGAAGGGGTTTGAACTCTACCTTGGGAGGAGGCTTAGAACTCTCCTCCTTAGCAACGGAAGCGGCTAGGACCTCAAATCCCGATCCAAGTGTGTCCTCAACGGTAGCACCATCGAGGACCATAGAGAACTCGTTCACCTCTTCCATATCTAAGCTCGGCTCCTCAGTGATAGATGCATAGAGCTCATCCTCAATGTGTACTTCCCTCTCAAATCCCTCCAAATCACTCTCCATATGACTAACTCGGCACACCCTCTCAATCATAGGTTTCCTCAATGCCTTGGAGAACTCAAAGACAACCTTCTCATTGGCGACCTCAACAGTGATGGTGTCATTCCTACAATTATCACGGCGTCCAATGTCTTAAGAGCCTCCCTTCCAAGAATGAGAGCAGTTTCGGGATCCTCCTCCATATCCATGACCACAAAATCACAAGGCACAAACACATGCCCAACTTGGATTGGAACATCTTCCAACTCCCCATGCGGGACCCTAACAGTTCGGTCCGCCAATTGAATCGTCTTCCTCGAAGGAAGAAGAGGGAAATGAAGGTTCTTGGCTATGGAGAGAGGCATCAAACTCACACTTGCCCCCAAATCGGCTAACGCACCCTTAGGCTCAAACTCTCCTATCTTCACGGGCAATGTAAAACTTCCCGGATCTCTTTGCTTATTGGGCATAGCACGTTGCACAAGAGCACTCACTGGGTATGGCAACGTAATGAGATCATCCTCTAGCTTCCGCTTATTGGAGAGGATCTCCTTTAAGAACTTTGCATAGGCCGGCATTTGAGACATGGCCTCAAGGAATGGGATGTTGATTTGAAGGCTCTTCATGACGTTGAGGAACTTAGTGAACTTGTCGCTCAACTTCCTCTCCACTAACCTTTGAGGATATGGGACCGGTGGCACATAGGTCTTAGGTGTAGGAGGTGTTGCCAATGGAGCTTTGTCAACATCTTGCTCATGAGTCTCCTCCGTCTCCTTGTCCTCTTCTCTTCTTTCTACATCAACTTCATTTCTCTCTCCATTTCATCCCCTTGAGCATCATTCTCAACCTCCTCAACTTCATTTCTCTCACACTCATCGGGCATCTTGGGCCCCTCATAGTTCGTCCCCGACCTCAAATGGATGGCTTTGGCTTGATGAAGGTTAGGGTTGGGAATGGTTTGGCTTGGAAGTTGGTGTGTGGGGTTAGAAGGGTTCTTCTCGGCCACTTGAGCTAATTGGTTTTCAAGCATTTTGTTGTGAGCTTGTAACTCTTGAAACCTTTGGTCATGGCTTTGAAGAGCTTGGCTTTGTAGACCAAGGGTTTGGGTGATGGTTTGGAGTTGTTGGAGGATTAGGGAGGTAGGGTCGGAGGATGTAGTAGGTTCGGGATTTTGTTTAGGAAATGGTGGGTTTTGAAGGGCCTTTTGGAAGTTGGATCTGTGATGAGGGGCTTGGTAAGTGTTAGATTTTTGAGAGGAGGATCCACCTTAATTATAGCTCTGAGTAAACCCTTGTTGAGGTTGACTAAAGCCTTGTTGAGGTTGATTCCACCCTGATTGAGGTTGGTTGTAGCCTTGGTTGTAGCTTTGTTGAGGTTGTCTCCACCCTCCTTATTGATTGCTCCTATAACCTTGGTTACCTTGGTACCTCTCTCCTCTACTATTCATTGCCGCCACATGCTCCGACTGAGATCCTCCACAATAAGAGGTATTGTGGTTTGTACCACCACAAATGTCACAAGAGAAAGCATTCATATGTGAGGAACTAGATGATCCAAGGGTGATCTTCGAGAGCTTCTTGTCAAGTTGATCCATCTTCGCTTGAATTTGGTCCATTGGGTCCAACTCAAACTTTCCACCCTTCTTCTGTTGATCACCTCTCCTTCTTCCACCCCATGAGTAATTCTTGATCACTTCTTCTATGGTGGCCTCTAATTGGTCTTACGGGATCTTAGAAAGTTGACCTCCCGCTCCAGCATCGAGATTAGCACGTGACATAGGGTCAAGGCCATCATAGAAGAACCTCATCAGTAGGTTTTGATTGAACTCATGGTGAGGGCACGAACGAATCAATTCCCTAAACCTTTCCCAAGCCTCCGCAAGTGTCTCATCACAATCTTGCTCAAAAGTGGAGATTTGCCTCCTAATATCTGCGGTCTTTGACTCTGGGAAATACTTCTTCAGAAAAGCCAATGTAACCTGCTCCCATGTAGTGAGGGAGTTAGCAGGCAAACTCTTGAGCCAAGACTTCGCCTTTCCGGAAAGAGAAGACCGGAAGAGATGCATCTTGATGTAATATGGAGAGACATCATTTGTTGTTATCATAGCACAAATCTCAAGATATCGATCAAGATGATCAAGGGGATCCTCATCCGACCCTCCACAAAATTGCTCTGCTTTCACCATCCGTGTGAATTGAGGGTGAATGCTGAAATTTGTAGTGGTTGTGGGGAGTCGAATTCCACCCTGTAAAACATAGGACCCCGGATTTCCGAAATCCCTGAAAAATTGTCCATTTTCCTCACCCATATGTCTGATTCACTTTCACTTGTAGAACTTGAGATTGGTGAAGCTGGCGCAGAACTCAAAGTCAACCATTCCAAACCTCCCCGAAGCTTTCGCAAGGTGCGATTGATTTCCGGATCTAAAGGTAAGATGGGTGAACCGTGAGCTCTCCTTCTCATGTAACACAACAAAGCTAAGCAGAGGGTTAGCAAATAACAACACCGTCTAAACAAAAGAAAAAAATCACTCAAGCAATACTAAACTCAAGTAAACTTCAATCAATTGCACATCACCCGGCAACGGCGCCATTTTGATAGGAGGTTTTTAGTGTGTCGTTAAGGCACTAAGAACCGCTTAGCAAACACAATTTACAAACCTAACGAGCGACTACTAAGAACGTAGTAACGACAAGTCAAGGGTCGAATCACAAGGAAATTGGGATTGACTAAAGTCCACTAAGTCCAAAACTACCTAAGTGAAGGGTTTTTGGGGGGGGGTTTAGATTGAATAGATTACCAACTAATCACTAGCTAATGAATACCGACTAAAAAGCTAATGAACACCGACTAATAATTAAATAGGAGAATTAATATGATAGAGAAAACACTAGAGCTTGGGTTACTCGCATGAACTCGGGCAAGACACGACATAAATGCAACTACGAGGGATATTGAGAATAACGTGCAAGGTTAAGTTTTCCCCCTAAAGTCCTTGAGTCCTCTCTCGAATGGTCCTCAAGAGTAATCAATTAATCAATCGACTAAATCGTCTCTCGAATGGTCTTTAGCCAATTGATTAATCGATTCAATTTGATTGGAAAACCCCTAAATAGGATCCTCTCAATTTCTACCCAATCTCTTGGTCTAGAAATTATGTTGATTCATGGGAATGACTAGACAACAACAATCAATTAAGAGTAATTGAAATCTAAGCCCTAGCATAAACTTGATCAAGGTCTACCCTAAGGTGTCAAAACACCAAGAACAATGCAAATTGGACATGAATAAAGCAAATACAAGAACATCTACATTAAGCCCCTAATTCATGCTTTCACCCAAACCCAAGATTAGAAACTACTCACTAATCATGGATTCTAAGCAATTAAGATTCAATAAATTAAACATCATAAACAAAGCAAAAAGATTAAAGGAAAGAGATAGAAGAGAAATTTCTTGAATTAATTAACGAATTCAACCTTCAATAATGAAATAATGGAGTAAACTAGTGTTTAGAGAGAGTTTAGGGCTAAGAGAGAGTTAATTAGAAACTAAGTGTGAAGTAATTATCGAAAACTAAGCTCAGAAAACTAATTAATAGACTCATTAATGTTTGACGGACAAAACGGGTCAAAGCCCGAAAGCAGGTCCACACGGTCGTGTCAAAAACGACACGACCGTGTAGACCTGTTACACAAATTCCTCAGCGCCCTTACAAAGTTATTGCTTCAGTGTAGAAACTACTACACGGTCGTGTCCAAATCGACACGACCGTGTAGCCTTGGCGTCCAAATCTTTCACAAAGCCTTCACAGCTACTGATTGTGTGCTCAAAACACTACACGGTCGTGTCACTGATGCTCCATACTCTTCTCAGGATGACCAAACCCACTGCCTGCGTACCCAAATGACTACACGGTCGTGTCCAAAGTGACACGACCGTGTAGACCTGATGTTCAACATCCTTCGCTTGGCAGTTGCAAACTGTTGTTCCAAATGAAAAGCTACACGGTCGTGGCCAATTCCACACGACCGTGTAGAGCTGCTTCAATGCCTTCCAAGCTCTAGCTTCCATCCACGGGTCTCTAAATATCCGAAGTGCTCCAAATACCTGTTAGTTAGTCTGAAAATCATCCAAAACAACTAAACGAGTAGTGAAGCAATCATTAAGCTCAAAGTAACCAAAACCATGCAATGCAAGACTAAAATGCTCTAAATCTATATGTATCGACACTAAAAATGCAGCATGGATAAGCACAATAAAGTGCTTATCATCGGGCCACGCACAAAAATAGGCCCAACCTTCTCTCTTCCTTGGCGAAGTAGCAGCAACATCTGAATAAAGCTTGGGCCTGCCCGATGTGATCGGGTTGGTACTAAGCTCATCAGCCTTGATTGCTCGCCCAAAAACATCTAGATAAGCATTTGATTCCACCCGATCGGGTCGTGTAAAGTGTGCCCGATTGGGCCCGAAACCGCATCACCCGATGCATAAATCTTTGCCCGATCAATGTACGGGGTAGCTCCTTTTGACTCTCAATTCTTCACGTTTAAAGGTATCGGGACCTCCTAAACCATCTATAAAGCTCGTAATCATTCCTACGTGCCTCGTAATAAGTCGCAAAGTCGTGGTTGCTTTCAAATAGCTCGAAAATAAGGATAAAACTTCCTAAAGACTGCAATTCAAAACTAAAACACAAAACCATGACTATATACGATAATTAGTATGAAATACCTCCGAAGAGCTCAAATGACGCACGAATTAGCTCATAAATAGGGGAGAAAACTCTATATAAATATGTGATATCAAACTCCCCCAAGCTAAACCTTTGCTTGTCCTCAAGCAAATAAAACATGAATATGGAATAAATTGCCTCACCCTATAGATAAAACATTTAAAGCTCAAAAAACATTTTCAAGACAAAGAATCGTTCAAGTAGGAAAAATTCAAGTTCGGCTAATAAAATCCATCCAACTACCAATCATCCAAGCAATTCATCAAATTCAACTCATCTACATGGCGTGCAAATCCTAAAAAGGTGCTCACAAAGGTGTCACTCCTCTCAATTTTATGGCAGGCAAAGAATATGCCCGAACACTCACCAACCCGACCATAATTGCCCTTCCCACTCACACTCTCATGTGTTTAAGAAGGTTAAATGACGCTCATCCTAGCCAAGTCGACTCAATCAGCAGACATACTCTTTAACTATGACAATCAGACTCGAAATCAATCCAATAAACATTACACACACGAGCTCAAGAGGACTTTATAGGGTTGTAATGGGGCTTAGGCAAGAGGTAGGGGATATTTTTAGGAAATGTCGTGGAAAAACCGAGAATGGGGGCGCATAAATCACTCGAAACAAGGCCAGAGATGGCAAAAACAACTCCCAACAACACCATATAACCACGAAACATAACCCAACTCTTATAAATCGATGAAAACTCACAACAAACCCAATTTCCAAGCAATGTAGCATATTTTTCTTTATAAGCAACGTGAATGAAGGAACTTTGAACTCATTTGAACTTATATTTTTTTTTCTTTCATTTTACGAACCAATCATTCATGCAACTCAACTTTGCCTTTTGTTTTCTTTTTCTCACACTTAAACCACATCAAATACACTTTAATTCCCAAAAACCAAACCAAACCACAAAACCAATTTCATAACTTAACCCAACAAACGCTCCCCCAAGCTAGGCTTGGAAATAGAATCGAAATAAATGCCATGGGCTTATAATAAGGGTTTTAGTAACACGAAACAGCTCATTATGCTCAGCGGGCTAAGGAGGATAAAGGTATATCAAAAATTCACTCTGAGGCTTAAGAATCAGACTAAAGAACGCCTCTATCACAGCAAATGCTACAAGTCATCGAATATAGACGAGTACAAGGTCAAAGTCAAGATCAATCCACTAAAGTGGAACTAACACACAAAAATAGACTGGATAATCATATGAATTCAATAGGGCCTCACAGTCTAACCAATTCAGGTATGCAGCATTGCCAAAGACCAAGACTGGCAATGATACTATTTGGGTGATTGTGGATCAATTGACTAAATTCGTCGTCTTTATTCCGATCAAAGAGACGTGGAAGAAGAAGCAACTTGCAAAGACTTATATCAAGCACGTTGTGAGACTTCATGGTGTGCCGATGATATGACTTATTTATATAGAGTTTTCTCCCCTATTTATGAGCTAATTTGTGCGTTATTTGAGCTCTTCGGAGCTATTTTATGTTAACTATCGTATATAGTTGTGGTTTTGTGTTTTAGTGTTGAATTGCAGGTTTTAGGGAATTTTCTCCTTATTTCCGAGCTAGTTGGAAGTAATCACGGCTTTACAAGTTGTTACGAGGCACGTAGGAATGATCACGAGATTTATGGATGGTTTAGGAGGTCCCAAGACCTCTAAACGTGAAGAATTGAGATCAAAGAGTCAAAAAGGAGCTTCCTGTACTCTGATCGGGCAGAAAATGGCCCGATCGGGCGCTAAAGTTTCGCACCCGATCGGGCGAACATCACCCGACCCAAGCAGGTGGAAAAGCAAAGAATTTTAGTTGGGCAAAATAAGGCCCAACCCGATCGTGCAAGAATGCACCCGATTGGGTAGGCCCTAAGACCATGATATGTGAAATGTTGCTACCGTTCTGCTGTGAAGAGAAGTGTTAAGCCCAAGGTGCACGCGGCCCGATCGGGTGGTTGTGGCCCGATCAGGTGGGCCTTGATTTTCCCATTGTGTGCTGCTGCGTACGTTGAATAAGCCACAAGCAACTTGGCCCCTATTGGTGTTGGACCCGATCATCAACCCAATTGGGTGGGCCAGCTCTTGCCACTTTTGTTGTTGTCCTGTTGCGTGGAGTCCAAGAGAAGTTGGTGCACATTTTTATTGTGGGCCCGATCGGGTGGCCCATTGCTCGATCGGGTCCCGCACTCGATTCCGCGATTTTCTATCTTTTACTTTTCGTTTTTAATTAGATTTTTGGGCTATTATAAATAGTTCTCCCTCATTATTTTAGAGACAACTTTTATTCTAGTTTATTTCCATTGTTCTTAGTTTAGGTTGTAGAGAGGTTTTATTAGATTAAACACTTTAGATTAGTTTAAGGGGTGATTGAACCTCAGATTTGATTTCAATAAAAGTTAATGCTTTCCGTCATTTGGTATTCTTCTCTACTCTTAATCTCTTTAATTACTTTTGATTGCTTAGTTTAATTATTGATTTGATTCATGATTTTAGGATTAGGGTTTTATTTCTATTTTATTATTGTTCATTCAATCATGTCTGAGTAGTTTAATTTCTAGGGATTTGGTGAGGGAAGCCATGTTTATACCTTAATTAATTGAATTGCTATTAGTTTCTAGGGTTTGATGAGATTGATTATGGTGTGAATTTGTTCTTATTGGGTAATTGATGTTATTGCGCAGTTTTATTAATTACTTAAGGTTAGTAATTATTTGCACAGACTCGTCTTACTTTTAGAGGCCTAGTACACATCAGTTATTCTGATTATGTTTGTGAACATGCTGCATATGTTGAATTATGGGCTTTGAGACTTAGCCATAGCTTGACACTGCTCTAATCTATCGATTAAAATCCCTTTTTACATTGCTTTCTAGTGTTCAATTAGTAGTTCAGCTTATTCTTATCTGATTTTGTCTGAAGTAGTTGTATTGCTGAATATCAACTTAGAACTCCGTCTCTCTGTGGATTCGACCCTACTTTCCTTGACTATCATTGTTAGAGGACTTAGGATTTATCTTTGATTAGGTGATACGACTTTAGCCTGTCAGTCGAAGGATATTATTTCAGATCGTGATTTGAGATTTCTCTCGAAGTTTTGGCAGAAAGTTCAGCAGAATCTTAGAACTACGTTGAAGATGAGTACGGCTTTTCACCCTGCGACAGATGGTCAGACTGAGTAGACCAATCAAACTATGGAGGACATGTTTAGAGCATGCGCGATTGATTATTAAGGAAGTTGGGAAGACCAACTAGATTTGATTGAGTTTTCATACAATAATAGTTACCATGCGAGTGTAAAAATGGCACCATTTGAAGCTTTGTATGGACGGAAGTGTAGAAGTCCTATTTGTTGGAATGACTTTAGTGAGAACATAGTCCTAGGGACTGAATTCATTAAGGAGACCGTCAAGAATGTGAATTTGATTCAAGCTAGAATCCAAGCTGCCCAAGATAGGCAGAAGAGTTATGCTGATATGAAGAGGCATGAAGATGAGTTCGCCGTTGGCGATAAAGTGTTTTTGAAAGTTTCACCGACTAAAGGTGTTATGAGATTTGGCAAGAAAGGCAAGTTGAGTGCCAAGTATGTGGGTCCGTATGAGATTTTGCAACAAGTTGGTAAAGTAGCGTACAAGTTGGCTTTACCGATGGAATTCGAGAAGATGCACGATATGTTTCATATCTCGCAGCTTGAGAGGTATATTCCTAATGAGAATCATGTTCTAGAACCCGAAAGAGTTCACATTGATAGTAGCCTCACGTATGAGGAAAGACCTGTGAAGATTTTGGACAAGAAGGTACATAGTACACGCAATAAGGATGTGAGTATCGTGAAAGTACTTTGGTCTAACCCTGGGTCCGAGGAGGCAACATGTGAAGCCGAGAATGATATGAGGAAGAAGTATCCTTATTTGTTTGTTGAGGTGAGTTTTATATGTTTTTATAGTAAAGTTGAAAACTTTATTATTCGAATTATTAAAAATTTGATTTTTATTTATTATGAATATAAATTATAATTTCAGATTAATTGTTTATGGTTTAACGTGAGTTTTTAGTATTAAAGTAATGATTTTTGAGGTTTTAAAGTATAGGTTTCTGAGTATTATATTAAAGGTTTTTAAAGTTGGAGCTTTAATGTATTTGAAGTATTTTAAAACGAGTTTTGAAGCGCTTTAAAATAAATTATATTGCTGTGAATTAATTAGAATATTAATTCATTGTTGTATCATTATTTTGGTAGGCAGAGAATTTACTTTAGGCGACTTCTAGAATTCTAAAGTGGCCTCTCACTTTGTCTACACAAGGTACGTACATGTCCTTATGTGTTAGGCTAGTATCATGTCCTAAGGATTATGATTATTTATAGTATCATGTATAGGGAACCCTTTTTATGGTTCACAAGGTACGTACATGTCCTTAATTGCCTTTATGTTTTATTACATGATTGAATGGATGTTTGATTCAAGCATGTTTGGAAGGGAAGTTTATTTATTAATTCACATGAGGGATTAATATTATTTTATTCTTGGATTGTGGATTTTGGTATTATTTCCCTTATTGGATATTTTTATTACTTCTCAAGGGCCGATGACTTTGTGAATAAGTTGGATTATTATTGGTTTGCAAAGACTGAGGGCTTTGTAGGGTATGTATATTTATTGTCATTGGACTTTCAATTGTTTATTTAAGTCAACAAATAAATTGGAGGATTAATTCTTGGTCAATTGGAATTGTTTGATCACTTATTTAATCCTAAGATAAAAGAGGAATATTTTGTTGTATCCATGTTATGTGTTGGTTGTTTGTTTAGAGTCCAACATCGACTAACTTACTAATACTTAAAGTGGAAGTGAATAGCAATAGCTTTAGACTTGTGCACTTCTGAAATTCTGGACTAGTATGAGTTGGAGTACATGGTGGTATCCCATGGCTTTTCTTGGGGTCGGATTGAGCATCGTACCCTATTTTTATTTCTAAAGGTTCCTTGACATCGTTGGTAAAGGGGTTACGGAGTCGCGCCCGTAACTCGGTCTTTCATTTTGAAGACTGGTTTTTGGTTGGACAACTCGATCCATTGTCTATTCAAATTACTAAATATTTATCATGTTGTGTGTCTTGTGAAGCCAAGTCTTATTTTACGAGTTGAGGTCTTGAGGTATTTTTATTGATCATGTTTGTTTGTTTATTAGTATCATGATTAGGTTTCGTGTTTTATTTTATTTATGTATGTACTCAGCTTTGCTGAATACGTGCTTTTCTGTGTGTCGATCATGGTTGTGCCTATTGATTCTGTGATGGATTAAAATTGTTTATGGATTATTTGTTCTTAAAATGTTTTAATTAGTTTTGAATCGCTTTCGAGGTTTGGATTATGGTTTGACAATTATTATATTTTAAGTATTTAATAAAGTATATTTAATGTTTTTCAGCTGCAATACTCTGAGTAAGCCGATACGTTTTCACACGGGCGATAATGCCTTGATGATTCTCTATTTTAGTTGGGAAAATATATGTTTTATAAAGGGAGAATTGTCAGGGTGTTACAGTCATGGGAACCATTTTTTTATTTTTTTCAGTATTTTTCGAAAGCAATAAATCTATCCTAAAAAGCAGTGAAAGAGATAGAGAATACAAATAAAAATCATCCCCCAAGCTGAACTTGGCAGTGTCCTCTATGCCAAAAGGTGAACAAAAGACGATGCAAAGAGGAAAAGCAGCTTTAGTGCCTTCACTCTCTCCCTAAAAAAAGAAAAAGAAAAATAAAAAGAAAAAAGGGAAATTACGAGTTGCCTCTCGCACAGAGCTGGTTTATAATGGTCTCGCACGACCATAATACCTCCATTTCACAAATGGGAGGGGCTTGGCAGTGAGTGCGACCCTCAGCAAACATCTATCTTCTCCAAATGTTCTTGATAATACCTCCAGTTTGTGAGGCAACCTTAGGTGCATTTTGAACCTTCTCTACACCTACCTCATCCAAAATCTCAGCCCTGCAACAAGATTATTCAAGCATAGGTGCCTTAACAGCATTGGTTAGTTTAAAAATCACTTTATCATCACCAACACTCAGTGTTAAAGACCCAGACTTTACATCAATAACATCACCAATAGTACACAAAAACGGTCTACTCAGAATAATGGGAATCTGGGCATCCTCATCCATATCAAGCACCACAAAATCAACAGGAATGTAGATTTTTCGACCCTAACAGGAACGTCCTCTAAAACAGCTAAGGGGTATTTTAGATCATCCATCTGTAGAGTGATTTGTGTGCATTTAAGTGCTCCCATATTCAGTTTCTTATAAACAGATAGAGGCATAACAGAAACAGAAGCACCTAAATCACACAAAGCTTTATTAATAAAAATAGGTCCAAGATGGCAGGGAATAGAAAAACTATTAGGATCTTTTAACTTAGGGTGGGGCTTTATTCTGAATAAAAGCACTACACTCTTCCGTAAGAGAGACACTTTCTACCCCACCAAAGTCTCTTTTCTTAGTGATCATGTCTTTCAGGAACTTGGCATACACAGGGACTTGGGTAATTAAATCAGTGAATGGAATCGTTACCTCAAGATTCTTGACCATAGCAAGAACTTACCAAATTGCTGAATCTTATGAGGAAAAGGTAGCCTTGGTGTAAAAGGCGCTTCAGAAACCTTCTCCTTTTTCTTCCTTGTCTGTTCAGCTTCCTCATATAAGTTGACTTCAGACATCAAACTCTTCCCTTTTCCTTCCTCTACCACCTTCATCTTCCCCGTAGTTGGGGTAACCTCATCAATGGGCAATGGAGAGCATCATAAGCAGCGCCACTATGAAGAGTGATGGCATTCACGTGCTCCCTCTGACTGGGTTGCCCAGGCAATTGTCCCTCCCGCCTCTGAGCATTGTTTTCTGCCAATTGGGCAATTTGAGTCTCGAGAAGTTTAATGTGCTTCTCTTAGGCTCTTCGTGCCTCCTCATTAGTTTTCTGCATGCTCAGTATCAGTTTCATCAACTCAGATGTCTTTTAGGGGGTTTATTTGTGGAAGTGGGGTTTGGTAATTTGTGTGGGGATCGAAAGTTATTAGGGTGATGGAAATTTTGTGGTGGAGGTCTCTGAAAACTAGGGGGTTTTGGTAGAATGAGGGTTTAGGATGATTTTGAGGTGAGGGTTGAAAGTTTTGTGGATTTTGTTAGTTATGTGGAGGGGGGAGTTTTGTGGTCTTTGTTGGAAGGCGTTTGCCTACTCCATCTGATGTTGACTTTAACTGACAGTCATGCCCAAAATGACCCTGAACATCGCATACCTCGCAGTAAGATGAGGTAATGGGTGCCACGACAGACATAACATTAATACTCAAGGGAGGGGTTGTCGACGTAGAGGAGCTCAAGGTGTCAATCTTCTGGCTCAGCTTCACCATTTGCGAAGTCAGCAATGCAAGAGCGTCTACCTCCAATACTTTCTTTGTGAGGCCGCGGGAAGTGGAATGATCATTGGCTGCAAGGTTTGACAGAAAATCGTAGCCTACATCCATTTCCTTCTCTAAAAAAACTCTCGCAGACGAGTCAACAATACTCTTCTTCTGAGGTTGCAGACCATTGTAAAATGTCTGCGTCAAGAACCATTTGTCAATGTTATGATGTGGACACTCTCTCTGCAAGTCTCCAAACCTAGCCCACGCTTTCCGAAGTGTTTCATCAGCCTCTTGGAAAACATGGCTAGCTTGTTTCTGATTTCTGCTGTCTTTGTAGGTGGGTAATATTCTCTCAGAGCAGCATAAATTTTTTGCTCCATTCAGTTTCTTTCACGTCGTTCAACCACTTATGTGCTCTATCTCTCAAGGAAAATTCGAACAACATGACTTTCAACTGGTCTGGAGTAACGTTGGCATGTTTGATGGTTCGACAAAGTTGTTGAAACTGCTTCAGATGATTTGCCTAGTCTTCAGTAGGATGCGCACCAAATTGATTTTGTTGAACCATGCTGATGAGTCCAGGCTTAATTTCAAAGTATGCTGCAACGATGGTGGGCATAGTGGGTCCAGTGGAAAGACCATCTAGGTTGGGCACCCCATATGACTTCAGTGATTTAGACATGACTGAACTCGAGGTGTCTGATCCAGAGGTGTTCAGCTGAACATACTGCTTTTCTCTCTGAATTTTCTTTCGAAGCTGCCTGATAGTCCTTGTAAGATTGGGATCCGCTGGGATGGGGGAACCGTTTCTTTAAGACCTGGGCATACAAAAGAAATAAAAAGAAGCAGTTCAACGTACCTCAAATGGAACAATGAAGTTCCAATGAGGCACAGAGAAGTAGACCAAATAACCAAACAAAACTTAGAAAACTAGCCGTCTCCCCGGCAACGACGCCAAAATTTGACAGGCTAAAGTCGTATAACCAAATAAAAAGTAAATCCCAAAGTTCTCTAACAACAATAGTTAGGGGAAGTAGCGTCGAATCCACAGGGAGACAGAGTTTCTAAGTCAATATTCAGCCAAACAGCTACTTCAGACAAGTTTAGGGAAGAATCAGCTGAACTACTAATTAAGCTAAACAAAGCAATTTAAATAATGAGATTAAACTATGGATTAAAGGTCTAGGGCATTAGTTCCGTCCACCATGCTTATACCAATCAAAAGGGTCGAATAACTAATAATACCTAGGTCTGGGGTCAAACAATTAGAGCTAGTGTTAAGCCAATGATCAGGTCATAACGCTCTCAATTCAACATATGGAAGGGATTAAGAGTAAGAATAATACCAATTGACAGAAAGCAGAAACTTTTATTGAAAATAATCAAAGTTTCGATCCTCTTTGAATCTACTCTAAAGTGTTTAATCTAATAAAACTCTCTAAAAACTTAACTAAGAACTATGGAAATAAAATAGAATAAAATATGTCTCTAAAAATAATGAAGGGGGCTATTTATAGCCCCCAAAACTAATTAAAAACGAATAAAATAAAGATAGAATTTCGGCTCCGCAAGCCCGGTACCCGATCGGGCAATGGGCCACCCGATCGGGTCCACACAAAAATAATGCCCAAGCTAAATTTCGTTCTTGCAGACGCACAACAACAACCAACAACTTGTGAATGCTTTGTCCCACCCGATCGGGCGCTCACTACCCTATCGGGCCACGCACAAATACAGGCCCAGCCTTCTCTCTTCCCTGGCGAAGCAGCAGCAACATCTCAATAAAGCTTGGGCCTGCCCGATCGGGCATGATGTGCCCAATGTGATCGGGTCGGTACAAAGCTCGTCAGCCTTGATTGCTCACCCAAAAACATCAAGATAAGCATTTGATTCCACCCGATCGGGTCGGGTAAAGTGTGCCCGATCGGGCCCGAAACCGCATCACCCGATGCATAAATCTTTGCCCGATCGAGCCATATTTTGCCCGATCAGTGTACGGGGTAGCTCCTTTTGACTCTCAATTCTTCAAGGTTAAAGGTATCGGGACCTCCTAAACCATCTATAAAGCTCGTAATCATTCCTACGTGCCTCGTAATAAGTCGCAAAGTCGTGGTTGCTTTCAAATAGCTCGGAAATAAGGATAAAACTCCCTAAAGACTGCAATTCAAAACTAAAACACAAAACCACGACTATATACGATAATTAGTAAAAATACCTCCGAAGAGCTCAAATGACGCACAAATTAGCTCATAAATAGGGTAGAAAAACTCTACATAAATACGTGATATCAAGTATCGAGTCAAAACGGCAGTGACCTTGTAGGATGGATCCCCTACTTGTATTTGGTGCTCGGGGGTGAATCATTTATGGTTATCCAACTTGGGGGTGTGTACACATTAATTTTGGTTTCAACTAGCCCGGAGTTAGCTTTGTATTCCATGTATTTCAAGGTGATGAGATATGGGTCGGCCAACCCAATGTATCTTGGTCTTACCGTCATAAATACTTAACTGGAGGTTTACAATTATTTGGGTATGGTCATGGTTGTTTATATTGACTAATGAGATGAGATTTGAGAGTCAATTGTTGTTAGTTGAAGTTATGAAGCATGTTTGACATAAGTTCTATGGTATGTACTTAATATAGCCAATCCGTATTTCGCTTCTTTTGTTTTTGTTCTTGATCATTGCTTGTTTTTATGATGATCCTATGATGACGCATTTGGAATCCGTCCATATTGCTGAGCAGTTAGGACTTCATAGGCGGTTGCATCTTAGGTGATTGTTCGTGGAGTCTAGGGGTGTTAATGAGCCGAGCCGAGCCCGAATAGTGGTAGGCTCGGCTCGAGCTCGTTAGTTTGAGTTCGAGGCTCGGCTCGAGCTCGTGGCTCGTCGAGCTTTAAAAAATGAGCTCGGCTCGAGCTCGAGTCATAAAACAAAGGGCTCGGCTCGAGCTCGGCTCGTTTGTAAAGGCTCATTTTGAGCTCGTTATAAGGCTTGAGTTCGACTCGTTTGTAAAGACTCAATTTAAGCTCGTTTAAGTCTCGAGTTCGAGCTCATTATAAGCTCGTGTCCCTTTGCTTTGCAATCTCCAAATTCCAAATATGCTCAAAACTAACATGAATATTACATAGAATTTGTCACAAATCTTACAATTTTACGATTTAACAATCAATAAACTGATTTAAATAAGTTCAAAAATTAAAAATAAATATTTACCTGTTGGTGGGTCGCTCGCCATTGCCGGAAAAAGGAGCCGACGAAGATTGTTGCAGAGGGAAGAGGACGAGGAAGAGCAGAGGGTGGCGGACTGGTGGTCGTCGGTGGCCTGATGCAGAGGGAAGAGGATGAGGAAGAGCAGAGGGTGGTCGTCGGTGGCCTGATGCAGAGGGAAGAGGACGGGGAAGAGCAGAGGGTGGTCGTAGGTCGCCTGATGCAGGGGGAAGAGGACGAGGAAGAGCAGATGCCGGTCGTCGGTCGCCTGAACTGAAGGTGGCGGACTGGCGGCTGAGCTGCAGATGGAAAGGGGTGAGGAAGAGCAAGCGCAGTAGAAGAGGAGGGAATGTTAGGGTTTGAAATTGAAGATTGGGTTTTGAGATTAGGAGGATGAGGGAATGAGGGAGTGAGGGTAGGCGGTTTTTATTTTATTTTATTTTTTTGTTTTTTTGAAATTTTTAATATTTTAAAATTTAATAATATCATTTAAATATTAAATTTATTTCGAGCCGCTCGCGAACTTTTCGAGCCGAACTTATCCTAGCTTGTGTATCGGCTCGTTAACTCTCGAGCCGAACCCAAGTTCAAGCCGAGCCCTACCGAGCCGAGCTCTGGCCGAACTATGACCGAGCCGAATCCGAGCAGTTTGCGAGCAGGCTCGGCTCATTAACACTCTATCATTCATTGGGGAATCGAGAAGAACGTAATAATGGAGCTTTCTTACGATAATATTACTTTATTTCATTTGCATATGGGTATATGAATATTATTAGTATTGTTTAGAGGCCATATGGTTGGTCCTCGAACTTTATTATTTAAATTGGTTTGAGGTTAAATTAAGTTAATTTTCCACTGCAATTGACTTTGAAGGTTGTGACTTTAAGGTTTAGACTTTTTTAAAGTTGAGTTCACTTTTAAAAATGTTGACTTTTCAAGTTTGACTTTTATCAAATGCTGACTTTATTTTGGTTTGACTTTGAGGAAGTTTAGTTTCAACTAAATCCACATTCCTGTTGTTTTAATATTTTAGTTTTGTTAAACGGATATCTGGAAGTGATCAAGTTTATTAAGTATTTAAAGGTTGTACTAGTTCGAAAGGAAGTGTATTAGTGTATGTTTCCGCCAGTAACACATTGGGTTTTTCCTCGTCGAAAAGTCAGGGTGTTACAAGGGGGGCTCTCCTGTCATGGAGAGATCACTCCATTTAACGAGGAGCGACAACTCTTATGTGATTCCGCCAACCTTTGTTTTGTTTATTACGGATTTACCCTTAGTCATTACAAAGGCAAATAAGCCCGTATATGTAATTAGAGAACTCAAACTAGTTTTGATATTCTGAAAAACTCTAGCATAGAGAGAGAAGTAAAAACCTAGTGAGAGAAAGTAGATTTAGAAGTTTATTTTGGCGTTAAAGCTTCGATTTTGTTGTTGAAATCTACTTGAATCTTCTCTACATATGAGTATTGATCTTCTCCCTGTTGTTGATTGTCTTTAATCTTAAGTTGTTAATGTTTTTTATTAGGATAAATTGTGAATAACCTCCTGTCAGATACACCAATTTCAAAATAACCACCCCAAATTGTTTTGCATTTAAATAACCACCTCTACTTATGTTCACGTTTTGAAATAGCCACCTCTTAACGGAAAATCTTAACACCGTTAGTTTTAGGGCTCAACTTTTTTAACTCCCTCCAAAATTTCACTAATTACCTTACTAATCTATAATTTGACTGGTCAAATCATGATTAACATTTTAAAAATATTTTTTTATTCAATTTTACAATTTTTTAAACTATATATTTTTGATATATGACAAGGTAATGGACACAAATTTCGAGACAATATTTAATCGCGTTTTTAATACTCAGGACGACGTTTTTTCGAAAAACGGATACCACCGTACGTCCTTAATGGGCACGAATTTTGAGATTCCCTACAAAACGAGTACCTACAAGCCGGATTTTCGGGCACGTACTCGAGACAATTTTTTTGGATTGAACACGTTTTTTTGAAAAACGGACACCGCCGTACCTACTAGTCGGTGTCCGTTTTTCGAAAAAACTTTGTATTCTGTCAGAAAAAGGCGTCTCGAAGTACGTGCCCGAAAAGTCGGCTTGTAGGTACTCGTTTCGTAGGGAATCTCAAAATTCGTGCCCCATAAAGGGCATAAGGTGGTGTCCGTTTTTCGAAAAAACGTAGTCTTGAGTATTAAAAACGCGACTAAATATTATCTCGAAATTTGTGTCCATTACCGTGTCATATATCAAAAATATATAGTTTAAAAAATTGTAAAATTGAATAAAAAAATATTTTTAAAATGTTAATTATGATTTGACCAGTCAAATTATAGATTAGTAAGGTAATTAGTGAAATTTTAGAGGGAGTTAGGATAATTTAGTAAAAATTTGGGCATCACACTTAACGGCGTTAGAAAATTCCGTTAACAGGTGGGTATTTCAAAAAGTTAAGGAAATGAGAGGTGGTTATTTAAACACAAACAAAAATGGGGTGGTTATTTTGAAATAGGTGTATCGTGCAGGTGGTTATTCACAATTTTTCCTTTTTATTATTTGTTTCATGTTTAACGTTGAAATATCCATTGGTGATCTTATGATATTGATTGAAGCTTTCTCTCTCCTAGTTTCTATGATCAGTGAGTAGTTCCTTACTAAGGAAGAGGATGAACCTTTGATCATGCCAAAAAGTCAAGCTTGAGGGTTAGCTTTAGGTGAAGTTTTGGTGACAAACTTATGTGATGATTAATGTTTAATTAATTGATCATTATTTAAGCATGATTTGGGTTATCTAGATGAAGGATTGAGAAATGAAGTATGGGGTTGACCATAGGTTATTTTCTAGGTCGCAAAGGCTATGAAAATTGACAAAAAATATTAAAAGTCACTTTTCTAAATTCTATAAATTTGAGGGAAAATGGGCAATAAATACCTAGATTTAACCTCTTTTTTGAAATAAATACCTAGGTTCTTTTTTATTATGTTTAAATACCACACTTGCTTTATTTTAAAAAAAAATCAATACCAACTAACGGATTAGCCCAAAAAATTAATGAAAATTGACCAATTTTAACAGATAGATTGGACATGGTAGTTGGAGAAATGAATGAAATTAAGTATAGTTATTTATAATTGGCGTCGTGGGACCCTTGAGCATGGAATCTCTGCTGAAATTGGTCAATTTTCTATAATTTTATGGGCTAATCCGTTAGTTGGTATTAATTTCAAAAAAAATGAAGTGTGATATTTCTATATAATAAAAAAGAACCTAAGTATTTATTTCAAAAAAGAGATTAAACTTAGGTATTTATTGACAATTTTGAGTTGCTTTACTATAAGACGGTCTTACGTTAAGCCTTAACCTCAGAACAGCCCGATAAGGCTTAGAGAAGCTCATGACACGCGCCATGCGCTAAGCAGCCCAGCCAAGTTGATGTTTTTAAACTTTTCGACCCAAAACCTTAATTTTTTGCGTGTTTAACTTTTCGCTCTAAAACCTTAACTTTTGTATAAAAATCCATAACTAATATCATATGTGGAATTGCTAAAATTGTTAACTTTTAAACTTAAAAACTTAACTTTTGAACCTAAACCTTGAACTTTTAAATATTAACATAATTTATTTTGTTTAAAAGTCTTACATAAAGCTTCATGTAAGACTAATCCAATAAGCCCAATAGGCATTTTTTCAAGTCAGCCTGTTTCCCACCACCCCCGCCAATCGCTTCACTCCATTAGCCCTATTAGTTATGAATTTTTATCCAAAAGTTAAGGTTTTAAGTTGAAAAGTTAAAAAAAACGCAAAAGTTAAGATTTTAGGTCGAAAAGTTAAAAAATCAATTTGTCTGGACTCCTTAGCGTGTAACACGCGTAATTGAGCTTTTAATTGACTTATTAGACTGATCTTATATTAAGCTTAATATAAAACTGTTTTTTATAAGACTTTGCCGCCAATTTTTCCTAAATTTAATTTTGAATGGACAAAAAAAAACCAATAACAATCCTTCGATTTTGTCGAGAAACTATTGGTAGCAATATGGTGGAGTCCAAAAAGACTCCACCACACAAGAAAATTGGCGCCAACAGCACCAACTATTAGTTTGGTGCACAAAACAACACAAACTAAAGAAGGTGCAGTACACAACACAAACTTTATGTGATGGGTGCACAAAACAACACAAGGATATTTTGGCCTGAGATTCTACTTAGAATTCATGTTGTTTTGTGTACCCATCACATAGAGTTTGTGTTGTGCACCTACCACAATATTCGTTTGTGTTGTTTTGTACACCCGTCACATAAAGTTTGTGTTGTGCACTGCACCTTCTTTAGTTTGTGCTGTTTTGTGCACCAAATCAATAGTTGGTGTTGTTGGCACCAATTTTTCTTTAAAAAAAGGTAAATGAAATTAGGTGGGGTAAATGTAAAAGAAAAAAGTGGGAACCAACAAAAAGGTACGACAAGCAAACTTTTTCTTTTCTTTTCAGCAAAAAGTGTAGAGAGACAAAAGTTTACAAAAGCTAGAAAACTCTGTTTGGCAGGGAGATTGGCGGGAAGCAACGGCAAGGAAGAAAAGAGGAATCTATTTTTGAAGCCATTTTTGAAGCCATAATTCCTCATTTTATTGTCTTCCATTGAAGAAATTGAACCCCAATTTTTTGTCTTCCATTGAACCGATACTCCCATTGAAGAACAAATCTGCCATATTCAAAGAAATTGAAGAAATGGACTTGAATCTGTCATATTCCATTGAAAAGAACATCAACGATTTGCAAATTATTGGTGAAGGTAGCGAGGTATGTGTCTTAAAGTTTAGATTTTTGATACCAAAGCATTTGATTATGATTAATTTTTACAAAATCTATTTTCGTTCTATTTTTTAACCATCAGTTTGGAATATGACTTTATTTAATTTAAGTGTTTGGGAATTTCTGCAAATGAGTATTTCAATAGGTGTATGGAAAATGTGGGGAATTGGTAATTATGATGTATGGAAATTCAATTGTTGTATGGAGTTGTGGAAAATGGGTAATTGAATTATCATTTGGAAATTTTGTGAAATGGGGAACTGAATTGTTGTTTGGATTAGAGAAGCCATTGTTCATAGAGAAATTATGTATGAAAAAACTTACATGTAACAAAAGGAGACATATGAAGTAAAACCATCAAACATCTTCTGTAATATTTGATAAAGTAGGTGATAAACTTATCTATGTTGTTTTTAGTACCAAGAGTTATATGCTTTGGTATTAGAATTAAGTTGCTTTGGTATGAGAAGGTCTTCAGGAACATTGAAATTTGTATGGTTTGTTGGTCCTCTTTGAACCACAATAAAGCTATTGGAAAAAATTGTTGTTTGGTTAAGCAAATTTTTACCAACCCTATTGCGTTGAAATGGTCATAAGATTGCTTTTCTAATGTGATTGCAAAGTTAATTTGTGAAGTAAAGTTCTATTAGCATATGTATATATGAATTATTTTGATTGCATAAGTGATGCGTAATGACATTGAAGAAGTTGAATGTGAAGTAGACTTGGGTTATGGTTGCGGCGTGACTAATGTTGGGGATGGGGACAGGGTTCTTGAATTGGATGAATTGGCTAGACGTTTATTGGAGTCTGTTGTCCCACTCCAGGAAGTATCACTACCTAGCACATGTTGCGAGAGTAATAGTATAGTTGAAACTCTAAAAGTTGGGATGGTATTTGCTTGTTGCGAAGATATTGATTCATACTACAAAAAGTATGGGAAGCAAGAAAGCTTTGGTATTGTAAAGCTTCGGAGTTTTACAACAAAAGCGGTGAGAGTAGGAATTACGTATGGAAATGTGAATGTAAAGGTAAGAGAATACATAGAAGATGGGAAAATGGCAAAAGAGTTGTTGTTGGTAGTCCAGATTTGATTGAGAGAAGAACGAAAACAAAGAAATGTGGCTGTGAGGCGATGATATATGCTTATAAGTGTGATAATGGTGAGTGGAAACTAAAGAAAGTAGTGGTTAAGCATAAGAACCACACTCCATCACCTAGTAAGTCTCGCTTCATTAGTATGTATCGTCAGGAAGAGTTAGAGACCCATGTCAGACGGAAGCTTTTTGACGAAACTGTCGCGGGTGTAAAGGTTCCCCAAATCTACAATAGTTTGGCCAGAGAGAAGGACGGGGTAGATAATATGTTGTCACAAAGAGAGATTTGCACAATGTCATTGGTATTAATAAAAGGTTGATTTTGAAGGACGGGGCTGCGAAAGCAATGTTAGAGTACTTTAACAAAATGACTGCGGACAACCAAAACTTCTTCCACATTCATAGGCTAGATGACACGAGTGTTTTAAAAGATGTGATGTGGGTTGATGCGAGGAGTCGGGTTGCGTGGGAAGAATCTGGGGATGTGGTTTGTTTTGAAGCGACATATCTCACAAATGAGTACGAGTTACCGTTTGCCAATTTTGTTGGGGTAAACCACCATGGCAAAGCATCCTCCTCGGGTGTGCGTTATTGTCCAATGAAGATACAGATACCTATCGATGGTTGTTCCGTACATGGCTAGCGTGCATGGGAAGACCTCCGAACGCTATACTAACTAATCAAGAAGCCGCAATGCGTAAAAGCTTTGTCGATTGAGATGCCTGAGGCACGTCATAGGTGGTGCTTGTGGCATATTGTAAATAAATTTCCAATAAAACTAAAGGGTTATGAGGAGAACTATGAGGATATGAAGGATGCATTGAATCATGCCATTTACGATAGTTTGATAGAAGAAGAGTTTGAGGAGAATTGGCTATCAGCAATTTGAGAGTTCGGAGCAGAAGAGGACAAATGGTTGTCAGGTAAAGATTACCCACCTAAATGCATGTAATGTAAACTGCCTGCATTCTACCACTAATGTAAAGGTACCATTATCAGTATAGTTAGGTACCAAAATAAGTTTACAATGATACAAAAATGGCCTGTTTTGCTACTTCCTGGAAACTAATAATCTTGTTATTCTACCACTGACATGATTTTACCGAATTCAATTAGTTTTTTACCAAAATAAGATTATCTTGATCCCAACATGACCCTGTTTTGATTGTTATGCAAACATTATATCTGTTATGAAATGTTATAAAAATAATTATGTGTATTACAGATATGTATGCAGAGAAAGAGATGTGGGTGCTCGCATACTTGAAAGATTTCTTTTGGTCCGGCATGAAGACAACGCAACGGGTTGAAAGTATTAATAGTTTTTTTTGATGGATACTTAGATAAGCACACCCGACTATATGAGTTTGGCCCTGCATATATGAGGGCAATGGAGTCCAAGGCGAATGACGAGAAAATAGCGGATGCAAATTGTACTCGTTATTTGCGGCAGCTGGCCACAGGATTCCCTGTAGAGAGGGTTTTCCAGAAACTATATACAGATGCAAAATTTAGGGAAGTGCAAAAGGAGTGCACAAAATGTCTTTACGTGAACGGGGTTTCGAGAAAGGCTTATTCAGGAAATATCGTTAAGCATACTTTGGAGGATAGTATATGGGTATAGTGCAAGCATACAAAGAAGGAAGTGTCAACAAAGCGGTACAGGAAATATAGGGTGATATTGAACCTTGATACCCACAATGCCTCGTGTGATTGCAAAGATTTTGATTCCCATGGAATTATATGCCGCCACATCATCAAGGTATTGAACATCCACCACATAAGATGTTCATTTTGAGGAGGTGGAGGAAGGACATACAAAGGAAGCATACGAGAGTGAAGGTTGCTTACCACAATGGATTGAAGTCAGACGAGGTGAAGAGATATGATCGTATAATGAGTTTGTTCAGACCTGTGTGTTTGAAAGCTTCAGCATATGAAGATTGTGTTGGAGTTATAAATGAGTTGATAGAGCTGATGTCCATTAGATACGATGAGAAAATTGTTGCTAGAAACAAAGATATCCAGAAAGAGGTTCCAACTTCGTTGTCTAGCGAGAGGCCGGTGGAAGATAGCCCATTAAATTCAAATATGTCCATATCAGAAATGGGCACATCAACACCTAAGCCCATATCACTGCCTACTACAGAAGAAATGGGCATAACAACACCTAAGCCCATATCACCACCTACTGCAGTTTCGGCAACCACCACTCCAAAGGTGCTTGATCCTATTGTTCCAAGAAAGCCGGCTCATAGGTGGTGACTCACAAGATCTGACAATGCTAAAAGCTTTTGTGCTTGTGACATAAAAATTGTAATAATTGTCACCACTATTGAGCTTGTGACTTTTGTGATATAAGGTATACATATATACTTGAGTTGCAAATAAACTTATGGTATTATCACCACCTTACTCCATATTCAACGAAGAACCCATGGCATTGAATTTACTGTAAATCGACTGGAACCACACAAGAGGGAATAACATACAACATCGGTTGCAACGACAAATTTGAAGATAGATTTGCAAATTATGAACTCCGTCGAGGCATTCCTGGGACAACAATATTATTCTTTCACAATGGAATTGTTGTTTACCCAAAATCAACTCCAACGGAGATGAGTAATCCCAAACGGAGCCATCATACAACCGATATACCACGTAAGTTATTATCATGATAAATAATTTTATTATTGTTATATGCTCCCCTGCTATATGTAAATCATTTTTTTCCATGTGTTAGGATCAATTAACCATTTTAGGAGCTCCGCAAACGATCCAAACTACGTTTTGAATTGTTGAATGCACTACCTATCCCTATGGAGAGTCGTATACGTATCCTATGACGACTTCGATCCAATCTCTTTATGAAATGTGGGCGGATGAAGAGATGATATCTGAGTCTGATATTGAACTTTGGTATGAAGAAAAGTTGCTTGATCGAAACAAAATAATTGGGGATTTAGGTATTGTTGGCGGGGGGGATAATTTATGTTCACTATCCCCCAAGAAACACTTAGATATGATTGTTAGTACTATTTATTATTAGTATTAATTATTAAAGTTTCATTAATTATTGTAAACGTATTATCCCAACAAATATTATTTTCACAATATTGTAATCTTAATCAGTCAATATTGTTTATTCTTGTACTTGTTATAATTTACATTAAGTAATTTATCCTTAGTTTTTTTACGTTATCAAACAAATGCTCAATATAATAAGAAATATTACAATAGATTGAGAAAAACCATACACTTCAAAATTTTTTAACCATTCATAACGTTTTCAATCATGAGCTACGGAGACAAGTAAAACAAATGATCAATATAAAGATTAGTACTGCAATACCAAATGGTCCTGTGGGTGCCGCAAAAAAAACTTTTGGTACCAAACCCTTTCTTAAGCAATACCAAAGTTTGGTACTCCGGGTACCAAAACAAATCAGATCAACTAGGATTGGACCTTAAACAACAAAAGATAACCTTTTGGTGTTAAAACAACTCATTGGTACCAATAAATGCTAAAAATCCCCCTATCATAACAACAACTTTCAACTCTGTCAAGTAAGAGACATAACAAGTTTTGGTACCAAACCCTTTCTAAAGCAATACCAATGTTTGGTACTCTGGGTACCAAAACCATTCAAATTAAGCAATACCAAAGGTCGGTACTATACTGTTTTCAAACATAGTGAAATTGCTTACTATAGTAAATTTCAAATATTACAACCAGATTCAAACTGTTTTCAAAATAATACCAAGACATTTGTTTCATATTTATTACATACCAAAAGATTTAACATTCCTAATATCGTTAACATGCCGATAGAATAGTACTTCAAAACACAACTGAAATCAAAACGATACTTAAGTTCACATTGTCGGTTGTCACCAATTCATTTATAATCACTGGTTGATGCGACGTCGTGCCCGCGGCTGTGGAATACGCTGGAAAAATAAAAATATTACTTATATCAACTATACTTAAATCAACTACCTAAATATAAGAGAGATTCGTACAAAAACTACTCAAGAGATTTTCTTACCAAAAAAAGTTAAAGTGAATATCAACACATGAATTTATTCCTACCAAAACAACTTTGATGTACTACAATAATATGTTTTAACAAATGTAAGACCTTTCGGTACTAAAAATACAATATATGTAACACCAAAGCATGAAACGCTTGCTACGGAAACATTTATATGAAATAAAATAAAATGTTTCAACAAATGTAAGACCGTCGGGTATCAAAACACAGTATATGCAACACAAAACGCTGAAATGCTTGCTACAGAAACATTAACTAAAATGTTATACCAAAAATAAGACCTTTAGGTACCAAAACACAATATATTAAACACTAAATCATGTAATGCTTGCTACCACAATTTATATGGACTAACCTTGAAACAAACATTGAGCAAAGCACCATTACCGAGATACGAATCATTGTGACGGTCGACCACCAACGACATTTCGTTTCTTTCCCACAACAACACTACACCCCCACGAGAACTATCCTCATACCAAAGTTCAAAATCATAGGCGACGGGTAACATGTTAACCAACATATGTAGGTGCTTAAATGTAATCCTTGATTCAGTAATCACAAAAATCTTCGGATGAAGCATGTCAAACAACAAGCGGATTTTGCTTCGGAATGAAGGTCTTTTCATACCCCTTGCATTCCAAACTACCACCTTTGTTCCGAACGTAATGAGTGTCTCTCCAACGGGATATGTGACAACATCCTTGTATAGTTGAACATCATGGTACCTTCTATATCGAAAGAAGCTTCGAAGATGTGTCACACCCACCGTGATAGTATGGGCAATGTCTGTCACCTCCGCTACATGTAGGCCATCAGAGTATGAAGCCATAAATATATTCGATGGATTGTAAGGAACTGAGTACGTTAGTACTTCCCCGGGATGTACATGAGGTCTAGGGTCAAGTATGTGCATGACATTGTATGGGGCGATGTTCCATGCACGTTCTTCACATAGCTTTTGCATTGACCAAGCAATGTAAATAATTGCCCCATGTATCCCACCAAGGTCTTCTAGTAAGGGTATATGGGCAAGCACGCCATTTCCCTCTTCAGTCATCATTAATGCTTCGTGAAGCCCATTTTCCGTGACTTTCCCACGCAATATGGCATCGTGCAACACATCAATTGAAACCGGAGTGTAATTATGCGTAGAAAAATTTGTTTCCCTAATGTATGTTACATAGTTGATGTTTAATTCAGCGGGTTGAAGTTCATCGAGTGGTTTACAATATATTATAGAAATCGGATGTGGGATAATGTTATTTTGTGCCGTAGTTGTTTGCCTTGTATATTTTGTTTGGAAACGCAAAATGGAGGAGCAAAAGTAGCAAAGCTTAACAATGAAGACTTATTTTAAACATATATAGTTCCTCAAAGTTGAAGCTTAAATCGTGAAACCATTTTCACAACTTTTGGTATTAATGACAATTTGCTTTAGTACCTGTGACATCGTATTTTGATACGTATCAGAATAATTATATGTATTGGTACCAATGATAATGTTTTTTGGTACCTTGCATTTCTAACTTTTTCCTTTACTATGACATTAATTTCGGTTGTTGGTGCAATAACGTTTGTTCATTTCCACAAGTTACTTTACTGGCAGCACAAAATTTTGACCGAGTTTCTTATAAATTGTTACAGTTGGAATTCAATGCATGACAAGATTGAGTTCTACTTACTTATATGTCTAGTTCATTTGTAACTAGAATATTAGGAAGTTGGTTGCTTTGAAAACTTAGGGAGTTATTCCTTTCATTGTCCAATTACTTATTACTGATGTCATTGTCTAAGTAGTTTGCTTTAGGTTATTATAATTAATTATTATACTTTCTACTTTCTATAATCTTAGTCTAAGCAAAGCACCACATTTACTTGGGTAGACTTGAATGTAATAAACTCATAAGCTACAACGTAAATTAAATTTTGTATAGATGGAAATAGGAAATTCCTATTAGGAAATTAATAGGAAATCACAATAGGAACTTAATAGGTAGATTAAAATTAAAAACTTTTTAGCTACCAATTGAAATCTATAAAATATATCAACTAACCATGATTCTTATTCTAAGCATTCACTAAGTTTTTCATCATTTATGACAATCTATAAAATATATAGACTAACCATGATTCTTAATCTACAAAATTGCTTACGTGACGTACCCACAAAGCGTGCACATTGAGATGAATCTAACAAGATCCCACATGAGATTATACTAGAATGTTCACATCAATATACTAGAATGTTCACATCAATATACAAGCTGAGAATTTGAAATAAGTAATGCTAACTATTGTGACATCAATATATATACCTTTCCTGATAGAAACTGACATTTACTCCAAGTTAAAGGAGTATTGTGAGTGTTTGACTTATCTATATATTTTTTGTAAGTTTGTGTTGATTTTAGTAGGGAAGAAAACCGTAGTTGGTACTGGTATACAGGCGTTTTGGTAGGCAGTAAAGGTAGTTAATAAAGGTGAACTATGCATTTAATCCCCCTAAAGTTTAGTCCATCTACTAGCATTAAATCATTAAATCCTTATATGTAGTTGATAAACAGCCAGAACAAAGAATCCTTCCTTAAAAATATTTCTTACTACCTCAACACATTGATCTTCATTATCTACCATATCATTGTCTACCGCTGAGAGTGCGGTAAACTTTAGCGAGGAAATATCAGAAAATGTTGTCATATTTCGTATGAAGACCATGGATGACAAGCTCGGTCAACGAACTATACTTCCTGAGAATGAACGTCTCGATGATGTACTTCATCGTTATGTCAGGTATTGCAACCTCCCATTTTCTCAGCTTACATTTAAGTTGCGTGGATTTGAAGTATTCACAACGGACACACCCTCATCAATTGGTTTACTAAACAACGACCACAAAATCGTGTCAAGGGAGGTAAATCTTTCACAGTTCATTTTTATAGTATTTTCTTACATTCTATTTTTTTATTTCTTGGAATTGGTATTGTAACAGAACCACAGACAACCATTGACGGGGGAGATCGTTGGGGTCCGAACATTTTGTATTCAAAACTTAAGAACAATTCCTATTGCGATGAAAGCTCGTATGTTTGGTACGTTACCCGTTCGTGAAATTTGCAATTACTGGACAGACTACGTTGGGGGTGGACCTGAAAAGGTTACATTAATAAATGACCAGAAAGAATTAGATCACCGCAAATCAATCCACGACTCGGGGATCGACCACGGCGAGATTGTGTATGTCGTTTTCCGCAACTAGTGGTGTCATCCGTTATTAGTTATAGTATTTTGGTAGTAAATTGGAATATGCTATTAGCTATTGATGTTGGAAACGAATTATACATATATCCGTATTGAGCTTGTGAATTAGCTCATGCTTTTGCCATATTCAACATGTCCTACTGAAGTTTGTTTTTGTTACTTTAACTATTGGACATGTGAACTCCTTGTAACAAACATGTGAACTCCTGGTACTAATTTCAAATTGAAATTATGGAGGAAAAATTAGGTATATGATCGAATTGGTACCAAACATTAGACTTTTTGGTACTACATATAACTAGTTATGGTAGGCACTAAGTTATCTTTTACATTATGCCATACTGACAAATATGACAATATAACATCACTATTGGTCATGTGAACTAAATGTGATCAGTGTATTCAGAGTACTCAGTGTACAATCCATACTATTTAAATTATGGAGTATGAAATATGTAGTCGAATTGGTAGCTAATATAACTATTTATGGTACTCAATGTAACTAGCTATAGTAGGAAGGTTTTTTTTTTTAAAAAAAATATGCAATATTCACTGTGGCTGATTCAAATATGTTATAGTAACATCATTATTCATCATGTGAATTCAGTGTAGTGCCCATGCAGATTGAAAAAATGGAGTAAAAATATAGGTACTTTAAGGGGTTAGGCGAATACTAATATAAAATGATGTTTCTCATATATATATGACTGCAAAATTGCTATACTAAGCATTGGTAATCAAAGTAACAACATGCATCGAATTACCACCATGTGTGCTGCTATAGATGGAGTATTAGAAGTGGGTGTTCAAGTAGGAGAGGTTACTGAGATATTTGGAGAAAGTGGTATGGGAAAAACTCAACTTTGTTTACAAATAATTCTTGGGTGCTTGCAACCTCCGAGCAAGGGGGGACTGTACGACTCAAGTGTGTACATCCAAACTGGATCCCTGCCTTTTCCCATTATAAGAATCGATGAAATTGGTAGGGGAATGTCTTTGGAAGATGTGGGTAACCCACTAGATCTGATACAAGTGAAGAAAGTTGATAAGGCTGAGGAAATTATGAAGGTGATTAGACAACTGGAGTTCTTGATTAAGAACTCGTTAGAAACATGTAAACATGTTTGCGTTGTTGTTATCGATTCAATTGCCGCATTATACCCACATGAACACGACAACACTAAGGAAGGTTTTGCTCAGAGGACAAAGGCCCTTCAAGCTGTGACAACGAAATTGAGAACACTAGCGCAATTCTACAATGTCGTAGTTGTTGTTAATGAGGTTTCAGATGTTGTTAGCGGGACATCTAGCGAGAGAATTTTCCGAACTTACTCATCTAAGCATCTCTAGGGGAGACATGGGGTGCAATGGTGGACAACCAATATTTCCTATCAAAATGCCTAAAAGAGAATGGGGAAATTGTACGCCATTTCGTAGTTGCAAAAAGTCAACTTCCAATTGAAGGGCGTTCTTGTACTTACGAAATCAACTCCAACGGTGTTAAGTAGCTATAATAATCTTGTAGCAAACATTAATAATCTTCCAAATTAGTACTGTTTTCGTACGTTTTGGTATTAACATGTTCATATTTCTGTGGATCCTACCACATGTCATGGTATCAACTTGTTGACTCGTTTTAGTAGCAAATGGTAGTATCACCGTCATTTGATTACGTTTTGGTACCAAAATGTTGAGGTTTTGGTATTACCTACAATATGCTAAGGTACAAAAGTACTACAACTTATTGAAATCCAAAAATACAATGATCAACCATTAAATCGTAAATTGTTTGCAAGTGTTTAAGGTGAAATACGCTAGCGAAAGCTAACAAAATCTAAAATTCCTCCAAAGTTACACTTGTTTAACAATTTCACTTAAAAGTTCTTTTGCTCCATTGAACTCCGATAAAACGTCATCAAGGATGAAAGTGCTGCGCACACTTGCAATAGGACCCTGTAGATGAAAAATAGAGGATCCGAAATTAGATGATCCGGAAGGCATTTAACCCGCCATCTTAGCTCCAGTGAAAAGCGGCAATTAAAAGTAGAGGTAAAACAATAATAGAAATCAACAAATGATAAACACACAGAAGATGAAACAAATCAACCACTTTCAATTTTCGTGTGTTGCGTGTTGGAATCTTGTCAAATATGAAGAAGTCACAGATGATTTTCGTGTTGGAATATTGTCAAATATGATGAAGTCACACATGATTTGCTTAATAGGAAAATAACCCCAACAATTTTTCAGACAAATTTAATGCTAAACATAGAGTACAAATACGAAGTAGGACTTACGAAGCGTATCTTGCCAATAAAGCGATCGGCACACATCTTGATCGACTATAACATGATGACCCCACTAGATTTACTGCGTGATAATCACGTTAGTCATTAGAATATTAGATAAGATGAATATTTTCAATATTTCACTATTTGTTGAAAAATAGAATCACGTTAAAACTCACTTATCAGGACGACAATTCACAAATTCCACGCTTTTCACTGACCAATCCTTTATCTTCCCCTCCACCTAAAGAGGGTCGAGCACATGAAGGAGGTGGTCCAGTGTAGCCAACTGTTATAGGAACCCCACGATTACATTTATAACATGAAAAATATAAGTTCACGGCTATCATGTACGAAGAAACACGGTTATACCAGCCGATTTATTGCAGAAGCATGTGCCGCCTTTGGATCCGAAAACATGTTGTCAATCAACCAAACAGCATTGTCCCGAATCGCTAGAGCCAAGCACCACCAGTGGTCGTCCTTTAATACCGGCACAAATTTGACACGGTCGTTGCACGTGCCAAATTAATAACTTAACTTAGCCTAATATAGGGCAAGAAAGGGTCGAGTCCACGAGGAAGCAAGGTTTAGTCAAAGTTTGAATGCGATTAAATGAGCTAAGTCTATTTTTAGTGTTTTTTGATGAAATTGATTAACTAAGAAATTATGAACGAATTAGCTATGATTAAACTAAATGGATGGGATTAAACTATAATAGGAAGACACTAGGGGTAGGGGAATCACTAGTTAACATTAGCTAACCTAATTTGTCAAGCCAAGGGGATTCATTAGGGTCAACTAAGGGACTAAGTCACTCAAATGTTTCCTAATTACTCTCTCGAGCTAATTAGGAGGACTTAATCAACCAATTTTACCTATTCTCATGGTAAAATCAATCAACCAAGTATTTCCACAACTCATAGCGATTCAATTAAGGTCCTAGGAAGTCAATCACCTATTCTCGTGATGAAGTCAACCTATTGACTAGCCTAAGGTCAATCAAAAGCTTCATCTCTCAATCTTTCACTTTTGATCCCCAAATCAAGTTCAAATGGTGACCAATCAATTAAACAAGGCGATTAAATAAGCTAGACAACCTAATTTCACCTAGGTCTAACTCCCTTGACTTTTATGGTCAACTAATGATCACCTAGGTCATCCCCTTCCCCTAGCTAGTTAACTACTCACTACCCATAAAAAAGGTAAAATAAAAAGCTTGAAGTAACAAGGATGATCCAACAATGGTAGAAATCATACTAAATAAGCTAATCATCAACTAATCACGACTAATCAAATGCTAAACCAAAATAAAGCAAGTATAAAAGCAAATAAAGAGAAGAGTAAGAAGAAATACTCAAATAAGGATGGAAATCAAATGCAAAACTCCATTGAAATGGCTTCAATAATCAAAATTCCAAAGCTTAGATCTAGTTTCTCTCTCTACCTTCTACTTCTCTCTCTAGAAACTCTCTCTAATTGAAACTAATTAATTCAGAAATTAAAAGCCTATATATCATTATTACAAAAATGGGTTTTCATACCCCAAAGTACTAAGGGCAAAACCATAAAACACAAAACCGAAACCGTCTAAAAAAACCGATACAAAACCGAAATCGACCGATACAAAACCGAAAACGAAATACCAAATCTGGGCGACGGAGCGCCCGCTCCTGGAACGCTCCGGGGCCGCTCCAAGCTACTGCCAGCTTCTCTTTGCTTCTTCACACACGGAACGCCCGCTCCTCTGTTTGGAGCCTCTTCCTTGCTTATCTAGCTTTAAAACACTCCAAGAAAATATTAGATGGGGGAGGGGGATGCACATACAAATTAAATGATCTAATGCAACTAAACTACATGCAAATGAACTAAAACTAAATGCTAAGTATGAGAATATGAGAAAGGATGAAAAAGGGAAAGAAAAGGAAACTATATGGCCTAAAATGCATCTAAATGACCTAAAACTAAATGCAAATAAGTGAACCTAAAGTCCACTTATCAAAATACCTGTTCATATATAATATAAAACGAGGAATTGGAAAAAAAATATTTGTGAACTTAATCTAATTCGTAAACACTAGCAAGTACTTACCACACATAAGTTATTTGTGGGACAAGAGTTGAACCGATTGACATATTTATTGCCTATACCGTCTATAGATGCTGAAGGTGAGTTCATTACAAGATCCTACAATACAAATAAATAGTTAAGTACCCATTTCTTGAACTTGTACAACTGAATACCAAAAGCAATTGTAATCAATACCAAAGTATGTATTCTTTGCTACCAAAACAAGTGTAGAGAGTTCTCCAGTTAGCATTTACGTAAGACTACTTTAATTACTCTCACAAGACTATAACTCCAACAAGTAGAATGTAATACCAAAAGTAGTTGTTTGTTTATAATTACTACGAAATGCAAATTAAAGTTGATAAACTTGAATTTACCGCAAATGTGGAGTCAAGCATAATATGCTTGCTCTTTCCCTGAAAGGCCACCTCCCACCTTTTGTTGTAAAACCTCGCAGCCGTGGCTACGTACTGATTGCCAACACGACCCATCGTTGATGCAACCCCATAGCAATCGGATTGCGTCGCGTACATACCATCGCAATCAAATACCAATGGTCCATTACTGGAAAAAAAACGAAAAAAACAATTAAAAACATCCAAATGAACACTTTTATCTTTTGGGTTGTCTTTAATCACAGGAACACAAACCCCATTTGGAAGTAAAATATAGAAACCTATAAACTTTATCTCCTTCATCAACATTATCATCATAAACCTTATACAATACATGAAATTTCCTCTTTTTTACACTCATTTTCAACCAAACATCAAACCTAGAAATAAAGTTGAGAGCGGTTGTGTATTCTAAGATTTGGTGTGGCAGTGTGAGTTTATGCATGGATAAGGTGTATACAGTGTATGAGTGATGTTATAGTGGAGCAACGACGATTGCACTGACATGAGGCGTTAGGGATTTTGAATTGTGTTTGGCACTAAGCTTAACAATTAAAACATCAAGCAGTTAAAGTAAATAAACTTATGCATTTGTAGTCTTTTCATCTCCTAAAGAACTCTAGAAGATCCTTCTCCGCCACTGACAACCGCGATGATGTGGTGGTGGCTGAAAAATCTTCAGAACATATGATGGAAGAACGGACAAGGTGCCTTCTTGGTCTGCTCCTCTTCAAACCATCCCCATCGACAGTGTATCCGTCGCCCTTATAACTATCCATGACAAGCTCGCATGCATCAAACGCCGCAGTCATTTCGGCAAACTGATCGTCGGGAAGAAATGGGGAAGGTGGTTCTGTGGTGGGAGTTAGGTTTTATGTGGTTGGTTGTTGGTCTGTGGTGGAAAGTGGGTCGTCTTGGGTAGCAGTAGGAGGTTCTGTAGTAGTGATAGAAGGTGGGTCTGAAGGGGCATATGTGGTTGTGATGATGGAAGGTGGGTCTTTGGGGCAAGGTGGGGCAGCTTCAAGGGCGGCAGAACAGTCGAGTAGCGTTTTAGCAGCAGCGACAGCAGCAGGGTCGCGATCAGATGTTGTGGTTATAGGCAATGAGGTGGTGGAGGAGAGTGAAGGTCTTGACCCCCCTCTTTGGTCTTTCATATGGAACCCTTAAGACCCTGACTTTGTAAGCGTCAACCTCTTCGGTTGACCCAGGTACTACATGTGTCACGTCCCCTTCCTTGCTGAGGTCACCTATGGTCCGATCAAATTGACCTTCCACATCCTCCTCATCTTGTACGATCAAGTACTCTTGGGCGAGACCCAAAACAACCCTGCTCACATTATCCTCTCTCAAGACCACATCATCGTGGGCCCTTTCTTCATCATGTGTGTAACGCCCCGACTAGTAAGCATTATTATTAGGTTAATTAACGAAGTATTAGCAGCGGAACATCCTAGTTAGTCGGTGCAATACTGCCGTAATTTCCATTTGGAAAATACAAGGCAACATAATTTCATAAAACCAAATCATAACATTATTTAAGCTTTAAAGTTGACATAGTCATAATTAACTAACTGGTCTTAACTACTGTTTTCAGGATTAGAATTCATAAGTTAAAGCTACATAACCGTAATATTGGCTAATTTAATTAGTGAATAATTCCTCACAGCTACGTCATTCCTTCATCCCCATCAGTACCTAAAACAGGAAAACAAAACGTCATGAGCCGAGGCTCAGTAACATACTACCCTAACATCGTAAATTCATTTCAATTCATTTTATTTGTAAAACAGGGAGGAGAGAAATAACGTAAATTCATCCAGGAATAGCATGTGATATCATCTTCCTCATCAGATTATTAACAGGGATCATTCATTTTGGTAACTTGGCAAGTATAATAGGAATAGCCACGGAGAACAATAGTTCTCCTACAGGAGGTGGCTTAACAGGGATACAGGTGCCACGGAGAACAATAGTCCTCCTAAAAGAGGTGGCATAACAGGATGCGGTTGTCATAAAGGATTATTATCCCCAATAGGAGGTGACAAGTCCGCCGGGATGGAACGTGCATGAACAATAGAACAGGATACTACCAAGAACCATCTTTCACTTTTCCTTATCATGTTTCATATCTTTTATGATACATATTTCATCCAATCATTTACAGAAATATTTATAATATCATTTGCATAATAACAATTCATATCCCGCAATCCATAAATAACATCATTAAAACAAAACATTATCATAAAACAGAGTTGGAAGGGGATTCCGGGTGTTAGCAATAGACGTTACCTTGGTCCTTGCTTAGTAACCTTGAGAGTCGGGGGAGGCTTGTAATATCCTTTCCTTTTTAATCTAGCCACGTATTATTGTATTAGAGTCTTTCTTTGATTCTTTACACTATTTTATTTAAGTTGGTTATACTAGCTTGTGGTCATAAAACCGACATCATTATAATTCATTTATCATATTATGAATATTCCATAGCTCATTATAACTCAATTTATTTCTAAACAATTTATAACTCACTATTATTTAGAAACTATACTTAAGATTTCATATTAATGTCAATTATTTGACAATATTTAAAAATAATATCATTAAGGAAAATGTAACTAATTATTGTAATAAAGTTAGCATAAATGTAGATTAAAACATAAGAGTGAATTCTAAGGCATAATCAATAATATTAAACTATAAACTAATGTTTTGCATAAACAACAATTATAGAAAACAAAGCATAATAAATTTAGTTAATTAAGTCCATAATGTTAGTTTCATGTTAGATTAGCAATGTTATGTTAGTAGTCCAATGGTCCAACTGTCCAGAAGTCCCATGGTCCAGAGATCAAAAGTCCAAAATCCAAAGTTCAGCAATCTGATGGTCCGTGGTTCAATGGTCCAAAATCAACAGTCCGAAAGTCCAATGTTCACCAGTTCGGTAGTCCAAAGTTCAGTGTATAGGAAAATCGTCATGGGTATTGTTAGCTTAATTTAGTTTCATATTAAAATTAGAAAATTCAATGACATCAGTGATATTAGACATAATATAAGTATCATTTTCTAAAGTATCATTGATTGTATTAGATCAGTCATGTTTTATCCAATTATATTAGTCTTTTTAAGGTTATGTTAGTGTAGGATTAGTTTAAACATTAATAACAAAGCTCATATAATTTAGTCATAACAATGCAATATTAACTTAATTTATAAGTAAGAGTGAAGTTAATATAACAACATAAATGAGTTACCCATATTATTTAATTGTTTAAACTAAACAAAACGACTAATAAAAGATTCACAAGCATAATACTTTAATTCCTAATGGGTTTATAATAACTAATTGTTAGATGAGTTAGGCCCAAATTTTTAGTCACAATGAAAATCAGTGAGAAGATTAAAGATATGAAGGAAAGAGGTATGTCTGTGGAACATACCTCTGTTAGAATACGATGAGCAGCGAGGACGGGGAAGAAGTGGCGCTGGAACGTCGGCAGCGATGATTGGCTGAATGCGGGACAGCAGGTGGCAACCAAGCTGGTGGGAGAGCTGTGCCGCGGGATGGAGTGCGTATGGGTGGCGGGAGGTGTTCGCGGGAGGCCGGCAGTGCTCCGGCGTGGCTGCGTGCCTGCAGCGAGGAAGAGACGAGGAGGAGAGACGGTGAAAGAGAAGGGATGCGGGGTGGTTGCTTGGTGGCGCCTGTGGGCTGCGTTTGCGGGAGGCCGGAGGTGGATGCCGGCGGCGGGTTGCAGCCGGGAAGGAAGAGTAGGGGAGCAAGGAAAGGAGGGAAAGAACCAGAGAGAAGAATAAGTAAAAGGACGGAAAAGGGAGGTGTGGGGTTCCCTTTTGGGACCCCTTGCTATTTATAGAAGTATTGTGATGGTTTCTCCCATTTAATTGGGTAGTTGGAAATCAGGAAAAATCTGATTTGGTTTGAGAGTTTGAGAGTTTCATTGAAGGAGGAAAGGAGAGGAGGAAGATGGGGAAGGAAGAGGTCAAATTTACTTCGGTCAACTCTTTTACTTTTCTTTTCTTTTCCTTTTTTTCCTTCTTTTATTTAAAAGAAATATTACTAGTAATTATGTTACTATTGTTATTATTATTATTATTATTATTATTATTATTATTATTCAAGTAGTAACAAGTAATATAACTTTTCCAATTTGAGGATTTGTGTTTCTAGAAGTAGTTGAAATAAATTGTTTATAGTAATTGAGCTTAAATCGTCGTGTATTTATTTTCATAATAATGATTAAGGTAATTCCGAAATAATTTAGGACACATTTAGTTTGATTACTTAATTTAGGTTCGGGATATTACAATGTGGCCCGTCATCGTCCTCTAAATCAACGATAGGAGACAGACCAAAAACTGTATGTTCAATTTCAGAAGACGCTTTCGGCCGCGAAAAGTCCGCCACACCGACCAAACCTGAAATCGCTGATTCCACGGCATGATCAACAAATATCTTGATCTGAGGCCCAAGAATGCGAGCCACCTGCAATAACAAATAACAAGAAACATATATAAACAATTTACCTATACTACCAAAATCAACCTATTTCAGTACCAATGTAAGCCAAAACTACTTTGAGACAAATAATCACCTCAGTCGCAATTTGGGTAATGTGTACAGTGTCTAGAACGACCCCTCCTTCTCTATGCACACAAGGAATAACTTGAGCGTCATGACGCTCATGATCACTACCATAATTGACAGACAGGGACTACAACAAATAGAACTTATCTATTAACAAATATTACATATCTGTTAAACATATATAACAAGCAATTAACAAATATAACTTACAGAATGTTTCCCATAATCAAGAGTACTTCTCATGTCATGGGACATCACTGACTTCAATAAGTCATTCGTCCATACCACAACTCTAGGAGAACGACCCCATTCAATAGGGGGCCTGTTGAGTCGATCAAGGTAAAAAATCTGCAAAATGAACATAACACATTCATATATAATGTATTTGGATTTTTTACAAAGACATAATTTTTTTTAAAGTCATATAATTTTTTACAAACATACAAAATTTTCGAAATTGGACACTCACCACCAAAAAAATAAGGCATGCGGAACAACCGGCTACATAACCTTTCTCCCTAAACTTGTGAGCGAACACAATCGCTTTCAACTCTAAATACTCAAGTATAAACGAGCACCAATCAAACTCCGACGCTCGTTAGGCGACCGTCAAAGATGCAACCAAAAAGTTATCAATGGTATTGCCACTAGTGTTGGGGCAAAGAACCTGCCCTAATGCTACAATAAAAAAACTAATCCTAAACTCCTTCTCCTTCTCCTTTGTACAACCAGCTTCAAGGGCGGCTACAATGTCCAAAGCCCTCTGCACCTGAATACCATAACCAACTACGCTGTACATGGCTGTAATGCGGCCATACTCCGAAACCATGTCAGCATCTAAGTTGTCCAACCCTCGTGGTACACTTCCTTCACTAAGTGGGATGCCCAACACGTACTTCAAGTCCTTTTTCGTCACCGCAACATCCCTCCCATCTCCAAATCTGATGGTCATCGTCACCGCATCAAACCTCGTCATCAACCAGTAGGAAAAACATCGAGGCGTCTGCGTAATATTGTTGCCTAAATCCATGAAATAATAGAAATGTTAAATATAACTCAACCTAAGTGTTGTTAAATAAATTACAATAAATTATGGTTCAACAAAAAGTTAAACTTCTCCGCACACCAGTTCATCATAATACTTGCAACAATGAACTTAATCATAAAAGGCTAACTAATAGTATGAACATATGCGCATCAATTAATCCACATCCCATTTTATAAACTTCTCCATTGATAGAAATATCTAATATTACACAGTTTTGACAAAAAAAAAGCTATTTTTTAAAAATTAGGAAATGAGATTAGCCTAGTTCCACATTGTACAGGTGGCCCGCTAGAATGACATGTACAATTCTATGACCTTTGTTGATCATCTTTCCAAACAAACACATCATATAATAAACATTAGTTCAACACTTAACTTATTTGTTCCATTCTATTTTGTATATCTAATTGGTTTTAGAAGCTTTTCTCCTTTTTTGCATAATATTGTAAACCTGAGTTGAATGAACAAAATAAAGATGGTCTAAAACTAAAATCTAAAGGAGCAGAATTATAGTCCTTATATGATCATAATACCTATCTAAACAAGCAAAGTGGAACAACAATCTTATCTTACCTAACTCTAGGAGTCCGCCAAAGCCCATGTCGCGGACAATCTCTTTCCCATGGTCGACCATAGCCGCTACAACCTTACCGAATGCCTCCAACCTGCAAATGACCTTCGGTTCCTGCACATTACAATAAACCGTTAGTAATAATTTCATTTTCAACCATTAACCACGTCAAAAAAGTTTTGTTCATCATATTACCTTTTTTTGCTTCATCAAAAATGTTTCAACTACAACATTCTTCTTCTTGATTTCTTCCCCAATCATGTTTGCCTGCAAACATTATATACATAACAAGTACTTAATTCTCCATATATCAAACATATGTTGCGTATTGAAAACGTATACACATATGTATATATTAACTGGGTGTAATAATGAAACCACACACTTTACCTTCTTTTTATACGTCTTCTTCACCGGAACCTGCCGAGGCTACTGCTCGTGCTCTTGAGGTCGCTCCGCTGGCTGCGGCTCCCGATACATACTGCCCTGCTGATCCCCAGCACCTTCACTATCGGAATGAGATGGTAGATATTCAGACTCCTCTGAACTACTCTCCTTTTGTTTCTTACGAGCCCTAAAAGATTGCCCTTGGACACTCTTCCTCTTCTTCCCACCATCTCCAACTTGTACTTTCTTCCCTTTATTTTGTCTCACCATTTCACCTACACAAACAAAAAAAATTCTATAAGAATGTCCAAGTAAAATAAATATTGGATTAATAGAAAACCTCAGAAGGCAATGCATGTTAATACCAACAAAGAAAAAGAATAAATACTAGGGTAGTAAAGTTCAAACTAATTCTAATACCAAAGCATATAACTCTTGGTACCAAAAACAACATAGATAACTTGTTTAGTAAAGTTCAAACTACAATGTTTTTATTCATAACTCAATACAATTTCAGAATTGGTGAACAATCAAGTTCTGACTCACACTTAAGATTAATAAGGAAAAGGAAATCTCAGAAAATGGCCGAGGTCACCTAGTGCAAATTCTCTTAGAGGTTAGAAAAATGGCCGAAGTCGAATTGGATTAGCTAATATATGGTGTATGCAATAGAGCCTTACATCAACATCATATTTTTGCAATGAAAAAAAACATCACAAGTTATGGGTAACATTACTCAATGGAAGTGCAAGATAAAGGCGAGCAAAGCGAATATCAACTACAATGCATTTGAATATATTGAACTAGTAATTTGATATAGGTGTACATCATCAACAGTTACCTAATCAATTACAATATCATCCCTACCATACACAATAAGCAACTTGCTCAAAATATGGCATACAAGACCTTTCTAAAAGCAACTTGCTTAAAATAATGTTAAAGTTCTATCTAGGTTAATTAATCCCTCTGAGCCCTAAAAGGAACTTTCAGAGTAACATTTGTTCTAAAAGCTTCTGAAATCCGTAGCATGATCCAACTAAAAATTAACACTCAGTTGCTAATTATATACTACCAGTTACATAGTAAACTTTGAGAGCATTATATCAAATTCATTCATAATAAGCACTAATTTTAACTTGTGATCTACTCTAGACTTATTTTCACTTCAACCATTTCGACAAATGACACAGATAGCCTCATCAAGAACAATGCAAAACAATCTACAACATCTAAAAAAGTCAATAGAGGTCCACAATACTTCAGCAAACAATACAATCATCAATAAACCAGAGCAAAAGTGAGGCTCCTTCATCTGCTTCACAACATCAGTGGGTATAAAAATCCCATCTTTCAAAAACTCTTCAACATAATAAATAGTAATCAAAGTATTAGAAGCATTAGGCACCAATACAATAGGAACCCCTTCACCAATCTTACTCCCACCTTTAAGCATCTTCGCTTTCGGAACTGAAAGAAACCCTTCATCTTTCTCCCCACCACCTAAAGGACGCCCTTTATTACCACCTCCCATACTCATATCCTTCCTTTGTTGAGGCTTCTCCTGCTCCCTCCTCAACAACCCCAACATAAATTCCATAGTATTCATGGTTATGACATTGCAAAATAGCGTTTTAATCCCAAGCTAAAGGACCTTGGGGTGCAATTGGGAGTGATTCTGCGAGCAGGTGCTATTCGAGAACAATTAGCCGCAACGTCAAGCAGTTCCGCTTTCTCAGTCCGAGAAGTGCATTGTTGGAACTGGGTAAGTAATGCCCCTTGATTCTCATTGTTTATTAATCAAGACCCTTGGAATATGCGGCATGAGACCCATTTCCCTCCTCCTAAACCTAGTTTAACTCCTACAAAAAGAGAAACATTTGCTGCTGACAATCGTCAAAATGGAGATTTGAATGCAGATGCAAATTTTATTGATGTCGTGCCGACAACAGAAAAAGTTCAATCTAGCAAAGGTAAGAAATTTAGCCTAGGCTGCTCCCTGTTTTGTATCTATTTTATAGTTACTGACCCTTTAGCTTGATCGAAGGCTTAAGTGAAGAGCGGATCAAGCAACAGCTTCAAGCAACTGCAGAAGGGGTTGCAGCTTCAGTTCTCCACTCATCTGTGCCTTAATCAATTCCCAAATTACCAACCCCATCAAAATATGGCATACAAGACCTTTCTCCCATCTTCTAACACTTCTTGTTCAATACCCATCAACCAATTAAAAAAATTTGAAGGATTTTGATCTCATTGTTCGACTAGTTAAATAAATGGAAAAACTAAGCTGAAAACCAACACTACAACACTAAAATCAAGCAACTCTTTACCCTGTCTAAAGCCCAAACAATCAATTAGTTAACTAAAAATCAACAATTTACGGTTCTCAATATAACCGATTTCCTACTCATTTACAATATCACCAAATTGAATTACTATCTCTACACAAATATAGAAATTTCGAAAGTTTTATCATTAGAATTAGGGTTGGGAGGTGAGCGAAAAATAGGCGAAAAATATACAAAAAAAGATGAAAATTTATACCTTTAGATGACAATCGAGGTTTCAGACAATTTACAACAAGATTTGATACTTTAATCGTGATTCCTTCAACCGCAATTTGCCCAATAAATTTGATTTTTAAGGGTATTTTCAGCAAGATGTAGCAGAGCAAGAGAGAGATTTGAGATGGACTGAAGAACAGAAACACGCATGTCTACATAGTCTGTTCACCTAACTTTTTTAATTTTGATATAAAATATCTTTTTTATCCTTCATTTCACAAAAAATTGCAAAATACCCATATAGGGTCTTTTGAGACTCCACCAAATAGACTAATGGGGCGTTTGGATAGGGGTATTCAGGAAAGGGAATGAAATCTTGGGATTCCCTTACTTGTTGTTTGTTTGATGTTTTTTTACATTCCCTTTACCCTATAATCAGTTTTGGTTACCCTTAGATGATTCCTCTCCCTACCCCAAGGTTTTGGATTCCCCAATATCCCTCTACACTTCAACAACCTAATTGACCAACCTTGACCACCACCACATCCACTCCTACCTTGACCACCGCCAGAACTAACCACCACCTGACTCCCTCCCAGCACCATTAACCACCATCCCACAACCACCTGATTCCACCAACCACGCCACTCACCACAACCACCACCTGATTCCACCAAAAACCACCGCCACTCACCACAACCACCACCTGATTCCACCAAAAACCACCGCCACTCACCACAACCACCACTTATTCCACCAGGAAGCCAAAGAAGGCCGTAAGCCCCACCACCACCACTCGCCATAAGACCCAAAACCACCCTCAAATAGTATCCACTACAACCCTAAACCACCCCTACACGCCGAAAACAGCCTCCTCCCAACTGAAACCACCCCAACGACCCAAAACCACCCTTAATCATCCACAGCAATGCAAAACTTCTCAGAGGAAAACCCGCAAACGCCCCCTAACAAACACCACTAAACCACCAATAAACAACCCTAAATTACCTCTCTAGATCGCCGGTGAGTGAACCGCCAGTGAGAGAGAATCAAGGTCGCCGGCGAGAGAGAGCAGAGACGTCCTGTGAGAGAAACAAAGAGTGGTGGTGAGGGAGTGGAGACGCCCAATGAGACGCCGACGAGGGAGCGTCGCTGAGCGAGCGCCGGTGAGGGAGCGCCGAGGGAGCTCCGGTGAGGGAGAGTCGGTGAGAGAAGACGGGTGTGAGAATTTCAGGTGGCTTGAGAAAAGATTTAAGGGAGGAAGAAGGTTGTGCAAGTGTTACCCTTTCCCTGGATAAAAAGTTAGAACCAAACACATGTTTTAATTGGAGGGTTTTGATTTCCTTTCTCCTCTTAATCCTTTCTTGATTCCATTCCCTTTCCCCTTAATCATCCAAACTGCCCCTAAAAGACTCCACCAAATAGACGCCCATAATTCCTCGATTTTGTCCCTTCGCCAAAAGAGAACATAGACGGTTAACACTGGAATACTCGATAAAGGCATTAGAGAGATGGCGGGAATTAAATACATTTTCAGTTTCCACAATCAACTCAGTGAGTCAGTTCCCCAGGTACGCGTCATTTCATAACTTTACTCAATCTTCAAAACCCTAAATCCCGCCAAAATCCCCCACATTCATATACAAACCCAAACCCTTCATTTCGAATTCACCCTAGTATCCTTGCTTCAGAATCATCTCAAAATTCCACTCTTTTCCCTTCATTTCGCACACAATTGAAACAGTAGAATTTCTAGGGTTTACATCGGAAAACATCAGATGAACAGCAAGGTGAAATACGAAATCATAGAAACAATCCGTTCAGTAGTGGGTCAAGATTATGCTGAAATCGACATTATAAGAGCTCTTCACATGGCCAACAACGATGCAACTGGTGCAATCAACATTATATTCGATACCCCCAATTTCATTTCTCATCCTCGTCCAAACCCTAGAATCAATTCTAATCAAAGGGTCAAAGTTCCTACCTCAAATTTGTTCACAATTGAGGAGACAAAGAAGATATCTGATCCAAAAAAGGAAATAATTTGTATGGATGTGGCGGTAATTGATGAGGATGAGAGTAAAAAAGTGATTTCCCATGTGAGTAATGTTGGAAAAGAATGGTTGTTTGTTGGGTATGGTGAGATTGCCGGAATGTCGACGTGTAAAGGGCGGAGGATTAGGATCGGTGATGAGGTCGAATTTGCCTTCCCGAAGAATACATCGAGTTCGGCTTTGCCGGGGAAGGTTTTTGGTAGGGGAAGACAAGGGGGAGCTTGTTCTGAGATTGTAAGGTTTTCTACCAAGAATGGTGGTGAGGTAGGTGATACATGAATTTTTGGATATATATATGTGGATGATTTCATTTGGTTAGGTTAAGGTTGTTTATTGAGTTTGTTGTGGTTGTTTGCAGATTGGTCGGATACCGAATGAGTGGGCGAGGTGCTTGATCCCTCTGGTGAAAGATAAGAAGATTAGAATTGATGGATTTTGTAAATATGCTCCTGAGAATTTGAGTATTATGGATAGTATTGCTTTAAATGTGAGGTAAATATGAATGCTTTAACTTTGTTGTGTTTGTTTATTTATGAGAAAATGGTGCGTTGTCGAAAGAAAGGGGATGGTTTTAGTATTCTTTCAAAGGATTGATGGAAGGGTATTGGTAGCACAAGTAGTTTAGAATGTTGGTTGAAATAATTTGTGACTTATGTTTAATATGGGGTACTTTGCTTTCTATCCAGTGTTTACATCAACAGTTCAATGTTCCAGAAGCATCATCAAAATTTGTTAAAAGCAGCTGCGAATTCGAGTGAGATATCAGTTGTTCATCCCTTGCCCACTTTGTTTAGGTTGCTTGGGATAGCTCCTTTTAAAAAGGTAATTTATTTCAATGATTTTTTAAAACTTCTCGATTGTTGCAAGGTTATTTAGTGTTGAATTATTGTTGAATGCTTAGTGTACAAGTTAACATTTAGCTTTGTTTCGCAATGTTAGGCAGAATTCACTCCTGATAATTTGTATACGAGGAAGCGGCCCTTGGATTCTAAGGTATAGTTCTTGATTTCTGTGTGACTGATTTTTTGTGGTTTATCGCATGTTGGTTTAATTTGTTATTCTATTTTAATAGGATGGTATGCGTCTATCGTTGTTACCTGCCAATAAATCAAAGAATTTGGCATCAGATGGAAATAATCCTGAAGGCGAGGAAGATGTATCTGATGCTGATGTTGATAGCATTGTTGGAGTTGGAGATAGCTCGAAGCTGGAGGTATCATGTTTTACTATACATCCTCCTTCTTTGTATTCGAGTTTGCATTGCTAGTTCAATGAACTTTCAAGTGAAATGTTACAGGAAATGGACCCCCCAGACACCCTTCTTTGCGAACTCCGCCCCTACCAGAAACAGGCACTTCGCTGGATGGTCCATCTGGAGAGGGGACAAACCACGGATAAGGCTGCTACTACCCTTCACCCATGCTGGGAAGCATATCGTTTGGCTGACAAGTATGCCTTGCTAGTAGAATCCTTTATAAGTGAAAGTTTATAGGCGTCAAAAGTGCTGTTTGAACTAAATTAATGTTTGAGTTGGAATATTATGTCTTGCAGGAGGGATCTTGTCGTCTACTTGAATTCATTTTCTGGTGAAGCAACAATAGATTTTCCTAGTACTCTTCAAATGGCCAGAGGAGGAGTATGTCTCTTGTGTTTTTATTGGATAAACACTAACTTTTACGGTTACTTAAATTCTCTATTTTGATCCTGGTTCATGTTTGAAGATTCTGGCAGATGCTATGGGTCTTGGAAAGACCGTCATGACGATATCCGTTCTATTATCCAATTCAGAGCGAGTTGGATCACCTAGTAATCATTTAATGAACCTTTCTTCTGGTGAATGTCCGGAGATCAGTTACGCAATTGTTGCATCTTCCGATTCTTCTAAAAAGGCTGTAAAGTTCCAGGGCTCTGACAAGCTGAAGAGGCAGGGAAACATTCTTATTGATGGTGGCAGTCTCATTGTCTGTCCTATGACCCTCCTTAGTCAATGGAAGGTATATACATATTCAGCAGGAGTTAAGGATGTTTCTACACTTTTATGAGTCACTGAATCGATGTTCTCTTTTGTTTTGACAGGGGGAGATAGAAACTCATACGCAGCCTGGTTCCCTTTCTGTTTATGTTCACTATGGATCAAATAGAGCAAGGGATGCTAACCTCTTGGCTCAAAATGATGTCGTGATCACCACCTATGGAGTGCTAGCTTCGGATTTCGCATCTGAGGTAGCTTTTATTCTGCTATGATAAGGTAGCTTATACTCGCATTTGACCTAGTGTGCTTAACTTTCTTCTATGGTACAGGGTACTGAAGGTTGTGGGGCGATTTATTCTATAAGATGGTTGAGAGTGGTGCTTGACGAGGCACATACAATAAAGTCCACTAAGAGCCAAATTTCTTTGGCTGCTTCTGCTTTAACTGCTGACTATAGATGGTGTCTTACCGGCACCCCAATTCAGGTGATTTCTCTCTTTCACATAGCTTATTCACATAGCTCTTGTTTCTTGACCAATTTCTGTTTTTACCCTTTTTATTTTAGGAAGCTTGCCTGTCTCTATTTGTATGTGATACTGTACTACTCTCTTTGTCCTTACACACACACACACACACACACACACCCCCCCCCCAAATAAATAAATAACTAAATAAACAAATAAATAAATATATAGATGATAATTCTCTTTGTCCCTGTATATTTTAATATTTTGGGTAGGCTTAAAAATTGTAAGGGTAGTTGTGTGACTAATTTTTTTTTTTCAGTGGTGGATAGAGTTAAAGAGAGTAAGATATATTGGGTGGAGACAAAAAAATGGTTGTTGTGATGGAGAGAGAAAAAAACAAAAATTCTTGAATTATGGGTGTGAAATTCTTTTGGAAGTAATCAAAATGGGATTTATGAAATACATGAAGGGAGGCAGATAGTATTATGTAATGCTTGTGAACAACTCTGAAAGTTGTTTCCCAATATCACTTAGGAAATCTCTACTGGGTGTTTTTATCAGTGCTACTGCCAAAGATCTTGGTGCACTAGGTTAACTTCTCTTTTTGCCCATAAGGCAACTGTAGATTGAAAGCTTAATTTTTCTTCTCTAGTATATGTTTTGTCCAGGGATTTATTTGTAATTTTATGTTTTATAACGCTTTGTAACTTTAAGACACCTACGTGGAATATCCGAACTATATTATATTTAAGCTTAAAAGATGATAACTCCGTGTTTATGATTTTCAGAACAATCTTGAGGACATATATAGTCTTCTTCGGTTTTTAAAGGTGGAGCCATGGGGAAACTGGGCATGGTAATCTTCTGTTCTGTTTCTTCCCATTTTGTGAATACCTTTTATGGAATATGAACTACTTGCCGATTAGTTAGATAATGCTCTTTCTTTCATAGGTTAGTGTTTGACATTTGAGAATACAATTATATTTTATAGCTGCCCAAAGGCATGTTGGTTCATGTAAAAATATATGGCTGAGTAGCTAGCTAAGAAATAACTTTGCTTGGACAAAGCAAGGAACAATAGAAATTAAGAGAAGAGATGAAGTTGTATTGACCGAAAACAGAAATTACAACTATAAAAGATATTTCTCTCCCAAAACGAGACCACTTAGCTTTCCAATATTTCCAAGATACCTTTCCCCTCTGATGACCTAGAGCTATTATCTATAACTATTTCTCTAACTTATATTTCAAACTACTACCAGCAACTAGTAAAGCTAATGTCTAAAGAGCCCCTCCCCCTAATATCAGTTCTTAGCACTGACTGCTTGATCTACAAACATTTCTTGGAAGGGTTTCTCTCCAGTTAGAATCTTTACTCCAGTTCTACTCTCCACCCCTTTGAATACTTAATCTCCAGATATCTTGGATCAATGTTCTCAAGTATGCTATTAAAAAGCTCTTTCCTTGTATTTCTGGGAAGCTATACTAATCTGTGCCTTGGAGTCCTCCATCTTCCTGAGACAGTAATACTAATCTGTGTCAACTCTATGTCTACTTATTAGTCGTATCCTTTGTTGAATCACTAGTTTGCAGAGCATGCCATCTAAGAGTTGCTTCCTTGCAATTGCTTGTGTAATTTGTCGTCAGGACTTGGGAGTTAAGTGACACGTCAATGGAAGACTAATTACCTTACTTGTAACTCTATTCACTGTTTAAGTATGCTTCCTGTTGACAATTGGGCTCAATTAACTTCAGAATAGGCCATAAAAAGAACTATAAGAATAATGCATCAGGATGATCATGCCAAAAAAGCTAAGAAATTACTTTTTGTGTTTTAGGTTGTATCTCTATGCTTTTACTTCCTAAATATAACTAATTCCAATAAATTATGGTTAGAGTTGACAACCGAGTTTAATTAACTTTCAGAATGCACTAGACAGCACTACAACGATGATGCCAAAACAGAAAACATTACTCTTTCGTTGTATCTATATGCTTTACTTCCTATTTTAAGCTGCCTCTGTGACTTGCACTTTTGTTCTTCCTGTACATGGAACTGTTTTGGATAGTGGGTGGCAGAGGATGCTGCAAAACATCCTGGTTTGAACTACAATTACAATGCCTGTGGTTTTTGTTAGACAAGGAGCATGATACATGCAAATGATCAATGGATTTGCCATGCATTAACCATATACTACAATTCAAGAATGCATTAAAAATATGTCAAGTATTTTGCAGTTGATTCATGCAGTTACGCCCATGCAAATAAACAGGCACAATTATGCCTAATTGTCATCATATCAGCACTTTATAGATGATCTTAATCTATGTTAGTCCTAGCTTCTTTGTTTATGTCATTTCTCAGCAACCATGACAATTGACAATTGCCTGAAACTGAAAAGCCGATCCAAGGTAGTGTAGAGTCTAGCTGGTCAACTTGTGGCAACTCTAGATGACCGTTGTAAAGGTTGAGATTACATACTCAAAGTTGGAATGACGTCTAATGTTCAATTTGGTAAAATAGCATCAAGCAGAGGAAGATGGGCAAAGTATGGCCATTTATATATCTGAATCCGTTTAGCTACAGCAATAGTTGATTTGATTACCCTTATAAAATGAATAATGGTTAGATTATTAACCCAAAGCAACTATCAATATAATGCTAGTGTTAGAACACAACTTTAGTACAAAACTACATATTCTTTTACCTGGCAGATTTTAAGAAAGGATATAACTTTTATGGGACTTATGCAATCAATTACTGCTGTTTGGTAATTGAACTATTTTGTAAGTAATCTTGTGGACCACTTTCCACTACAGGTGGAATAAACTCGTTCAAAAGCCATTTGAGGAGGGTGATGAAAGAGGATTAAAACTAGTTCAGTCCATTCTGATACCAATCATGTTACGGAGAACAAAACATAGCGTTGATCGAGAAGGAAGGTGAGCAAGTTAAAGTCTGTTTCTGCATTTTATGTACTCTCATCCCCTTTGTTGACTTAGATTCTTCACATTTCCTTTTTGCAGGCCCATATTGGTCCTCCCTCCAGCTGATGTCCAGGTGATTTATTGTGAATTGACTGAAGCTGAAAAGGACTTCTATGAGGCTTTGTTTAAAAAATCTAAGGTATTTTTGCTGAGGATTAGTTCATTCTAAAATCATTATTTTTGTATGCTCCACTTTTGCTTTGCCTCATATGTCAAGAATATCGCAGGTGAAGTTTGATCGTTTTGTGGAGCAAGGGCGGGTGTTGCATAACTATGCTTCTATATTAGAACTACTGCTACGATTGCGTCAATGCTGTGATCATCCGTTTCTCGTCATGAGGTATGTGCCGTGTGTAACTTCTCTTTTTTGACCTCTCCACATTTATTCCTGGTGATTCATTTCCTGGTCTGCTTGGTTAAGATGCTGTTGGTTCTCATCTGCTTGTTTTGCTGGCAGCTAAACAGTTAGGATGTTTATTTCTGCCACATCTTGATTACATGCATGACAATGTAACATCAAGGTTAATTAAAGTTCCTTTTGCCCCCCCTTTCCATGAGGAAAGAATGCTGTAGTTCTTACAGGGCCTTTTTTCAAGAAAATTGCTAGAGCCTGCTTTACATCTACAAGCTTACCTTAATTATTATTTCTAAGCGTTGAGTTCCTTTGTTATCCTAGGTTAATGGAAAGGCTGGGACTAAGATGTTAAGAGCTTTTTTTAGTCACTCTTCACGAACTTGTTTCTACATTGTGTCTGTTATTCACCTATGCATTTCATGTGATGGTCCTTTTTCTATGTCCTGGACTTTCGCTTTAGTGGACACTGTTTCTGAAACTAGCTTTGATGCACGCAGTCGAGGTGATACACAGGATTATGCTGACCTCAATAAGCTCGCAAAACGGTTTCTTGGAGGTGGCTGTGGTACTGCTGAAGGTGAAGAGAGGGTTGTGCCATCAAGAGCTTATATTCAAGAGGTTGTAGAAGAGCTAAAAAAGGGAGAGCAGGGAGAGTGTCCCATATGTCTTGAAGCTTTTGAAGATGCAGTTTTGACTCCGTGTGCTCATCGCTTATGCCGGGAGTGCCTTTTGGCGAGTTGGCGGAATGCTGCCTCGGGTTTATGTCCTGTATGCAGGTAATTTCAAGTCTCCAGCTGTTCACCAAATGTTTCCTATATTACTCTTGTATCTACCCTCTCCTGGCTTCTCTTGTTAGATTATCCTCAAGTGTCACGTTTTAAAATATATGAGTCTGCTGATGTTCTTCAGGCCCATCCTTTTCGCCTTCCCCTGTTCTCATAAAAGAATGCGCTAATCTGATGACTTTCCTATTCGCTGTCCTAAGGTATTCAAGCCTTACTTGCCCTAGTGTCTCAAATAATTTTATTTCTTCTTCAGGACAATGGTGAGCAAGCAAGATCTCATCACAGCTCCAACTGATAGTAGATTTCGGATAGATGTTGAGAAAAACTGGGTTGAATCTACAAAAGTTTCATCTTTGTTGCGTGAACTGGAAAATCTGCGATCATCAGGATCCAAGAGCATTGTCTTTAGCCAGTGGACTGCTTTTCTGGATCTATTGGAGATTCCTTTCACTCGGTACTTTTCTTGCTCTGGTGGGGACTAATGTGATTATGTTACTCTTTTGTCTTGCTATGTTATGCATATCTTGGAAGACTTCTTTAACTTGGTGTGACCGTGTGAGTCATACAGCAAATTGCACAGTAGTTCTATTATGTTAGGGAACGCTTTTTCTGTGGGAAGACTAATTCTCTGCTAAAGATTTGTCAGAAAACGTCCTATAATTTTTCTATGGAGCTATATCCTGTTTGCAGGACAATAATGATTTTGTGACATAAATATCAAGTTCAATATCAAGGCTTCCTGCCTATATATGTCACACAGCTATTGCACAGTCTAAATGCAAGTAATTGTTTAGGTTTCAGATGCAAGAAATTCAGCATGCTCCTTTAATCTTCCATCAATGCAACCAAGATATAGTCTAGGGAATGTACTCCATTGAGATCATTGCTTCTATTCCAAGTCTTGTATTAAAATGACTAGTTGCAAAATTTTGTCTATTTTTATGGGCCTTGCTATGACTATCTAATATGAAAATTGTTTTTCTTGCATCACACCCACCATTTTCCTAAGAATTTTGGCCTAATTGAAGATGTGTGTGTCTATGATTGAGTATTAATGATTGTACACCACTATTTAAATTCTCAAGTGAGTGAATGTGTGCAATGCAACTTGTTTCGTGTAATGTTGGTTTTGTACCTGGGACTTTACTTGGCAGTTATCTTCTTATGCAGGAATAACATATCTTTTCTTCGCCTTGATGGAACATTAAATCAACATCAACGTGAGAAAGTAATAAAAAGGTTTTCTGACGAAAGTGATGTCATGGTTTGTTAAATTGACTCTTTGCTTTGTACTTGCTCCTCTTCACAATGCTTTGATACAATGTTATCTTCTAGACGCTACTTTTTTATATTTTAACTTGCCTGTGAAAATAGGTTTTGCTTATGTCGTTAAAGGCTGGCGGAGTGGGAATAAATTTAACAGCTGCTTCCAATGCATTTGTTCTGGTAGGTGCTGAATGAGTATCTTATTTATTGTTTCTTTGATGATGATTCCATTACAACTTCCATTTGGATTGCATTATTGCAACCCGTTCAGTAACTGTTTTTTGTAAATGTGTGCATTAAAGTTTGAAGTGTTATTGTCTTTTTATAATTTGCATCTTGAACTGGGAAAAGGCATCAATGTTATCTGCGGGCAGCACTATTAGAACTCTTTTGGTGCTGATGAGTTTTTTTATACCGACAATTTTTGAAACAATATTTTCTCTTTGAACTTTTTAATTTTTTTCGATTAGAACTATTTTTTCTTAGGTTACTTTATTTGCTCTCAAGTATGCTTAAGAAAACTGGCATTTTATTGAACCTTCATCTTGACAAGAATGCTGCAGATACTGTGAATTTTACAAGGTGCTGCAGCAATGGGATGATGAATAAGCTGCTTTCTATCTTAATTTTATGGTTTTACCAACTAGATAGACATTTTTTTTGATTCACATTATCTGGAGAATAATGCAAGAAGGTGCCAAATTTGAGATTCTTTCTCTATTGTTGTGCATCTGATGGAGCAATATTCCATCTTGAAAAGAAGATTGCTAAACTCAATTAGAAGATTCTTGAAACTTTAAGTACATCTGTTGGTTTCGCACATCTGCATATTGAATGTTTTGAAAAGCAGGGACATGAGTTCTTGTGAAACTTCTAAATTTCTTTTGTTTTTGCATATCTACTGGACTGCTGTTGCGATCTAGTTGTTATCTCTCTCTTCATTTAGTCATTTGATCCACGGATTTAATGCCAATGTTGCTTATGTAGGACCCTTGGTGGAACCCGGCTGTAGAAGAACAAGCGGTCATGCGCATTCATCGGATTGGCCAAACTAAGGCTGTATCGATCAAAAGATTCATCATTAAGGTAATCTTCTTCTTCAACGCGGTTGGACCTTTGTATCCGTGAAATGAACTGGATTTTCCACCAAACTACTGGTAATCAATTAGTTGTTATTTGCTTTACCTGAATTCTCCATTTCCTATGGAGCCTGAAGAGTCACCTTCTTTACCTTCAGATGGTACTGGTCGGACATATTGGTTCAATGAACTAATTTTCAATTTTTAATATGAGGAAGTAGACACATGTTAGCATACATCTGTCTGTCATTACCCTTTCTTCAGCAAGAACCTCTTTAGAGGCATGATCTTCTTTAGAGGAAGTAGACACAGTCTCTAGGAGTATTAATTAATGTAAAATACAGTGTTTTGGGAATTGTGATTTCCAAGAGTAAAGTGAAGGGTTACTAACAGTTTGCAATTTGCTTAACTGTAATCAGTATGGTCCTTCTGTTTATTGCTTCGATATGGTCCCAACATCATCTCTTGTGTTGTAATGCACTGTTGAGAGAGTTTTGGTGGGGTGGAAAACATTTTCTTGCAAAAGTAATTTCCTGTTTTCTTTGGTTTGTTTGTCAAGGGTTGAAAAACATTTAAAGAAAGGAATGCCAGATCTTCTTTGTTCCCAACCTTCCACCCTTATCTCATCCATCATTTCCCTTCCATTTTGATTCTTTCTTTTCTATATAGCTTTTCACCCACGAACTAAGCAAAGGAATACTAATCTCCATTTCTGTTTTACGGAAGTGGTTTTGTCTGGAATTTTTTTTTCCATTGAAATGTTTTCCGTCCAACCGAATGGAGCCTAAATGTTGATTTTGTTGATTTTGGATGACCTTAAACAACACACTTTGGCAGGGAACGGTGGAGGAAAGGATGGAGGCAGTGCAGGCAAGAAAACAGAGGATGATCTCTGGTGCCTTAACTGATCAAGAAGTCCGTAGTGCACGGATAGAGGAGTTGAAGATGCTTTTCACTTGAAGACAGAAGCAGGATTATGGAGCCATCCCCACATGCATTCAGTGTTTGCAAGGTTCATTTTTTGGTGATCTTACATGGATGCGATGAAACCTGTCCAGCGACCCCTTTCAACCCTTCCTGTGTGTTACCTTGAAGCCTTGGGCAGTTGGAAAATAAGTACTCAATTCTTATCAACATTCACAGGCAAGGGAATTTTGTGAAGATAATGATTGTTAGATTAGGGGTCTGAATCATCAGCGTTTTAGCTAGTACTTAATTGTAAATTATTTTGTAGGGGATTTATATTTGGCGATTCTTATCCAGGCTTTCTGGAAATGAGTATTTGAGTTGCAATTGAATCTGAATTAGCTCATAGGTTGTACATATGGTTATTCATGCGTAGTTTCAGAGTATCATGTACAAAGGTTGTAAGATATTGAGAGTAAATTCTACTTCATTTCCTTTGAGCTCTTTCTTCAACCTTTGCTGGGACCTTTTTCCTTTGGGATAGTCAATTGACGGATTGTTCTGTATAGTAAAATTTGACAAACAATTCAATTCGGGAGCTGCCAACTTTAAATTTAAGGTCACTATTCGGAACATTTGACATTGAGTAATGAATAAATTATTTGTACCATAATATTTATTTTAGTAGATCTAATATTTGAAGTATTAGTTTGTGTTGATAACCTTTTTATACCTCCTATTAAATACCTTAATGAGTCCTAGTTAGAGTTTTAATCAATTGGAGTAGTGACTCCATTGGAGTGTCATTATTAAAAGTAGTGAAGAACTCCTTTTATTCTTTTCTTAGAGGAAGGAGAAGGACCTTGGTCAGAGTTATGAGACCAAATGTCTTGCTACCAAGTCTTGCTTTGTTGAATTCCTTTTATTCTTAGGTTGGAATGATTTTGTTACTTGGAAGAGTTCTACAAACATAGTAGTAAGTACCTTACTCTAGAGAACCAAATAAGACTTGGTCTAGTGGTATAATGTCTGGTCTCATGACTTGAATGCCATGAGATCAAATCCACAATAGGGAAGGAGGTGGACTTTCCTTATCTTCCTTCTAGAAACTGTGAGAGGTAAGGTCTAATCAGAGTCTTTATCCTTATTGTTGAAATAAAGAACAATTTTAGAGAAACGAGCGAGTCATTTTGAATGTGACCTTTGTCTCACTCTTCTCTCTCATGGAGAAGCCACCATGGAGTAGGTTGGGGGGGTCGAGTCCCCTCACAACTCAATTTTTTTTATAGTGATGTAGTAGGTTGGACGGCAAAGTTGGGTGCGAGTTATATTAGTGGCGGATATTGAAGTGCCTAAATTTCGATGGTGGGTGTGAGTTATTGAATGGACTTGTGGTTAAAAACTTATTGTGTTTGTGTGATAGGGGCGTATGTAGGGAGAGAGTCCCCTCACACTTTGACCCTACTTTTTTCTATTAATACATAAACTCAAATGTCATTATGTAAAATATTCTTGGTTTTGTCTGATTGCATGGGTTCATCTTATCAATTTTTTATAATTTTTGCTAATTGATATTTATTTGGAGATGTTAATGGTTAAAGTGTTGTATTAACAAATGTATAATTAAGCATTAAACTTATAAGAGTAACTCTTTGCTCTTTTTTCTCTCTAATGGAAGCTTGGTGAGTTGGCTCACTCAATCACTCAGCCATTAATAGGAAAGAAGAAGAATCATAGTATGGCTAACTCAACTGAGATCTCAAGGCTGGGAGGCTCGGAGAAGCAAAGTTGTTTTTGCGCAGAAGGAAAGATTGGACTCACAAATCAATGGAACAGTAACTATTGAAACAGGTAATTCCTCTTCTGAATTAAAGGAAGCTATGAGTAGAATGACGGAGGCTGTCCTTAACCCACCTATAGTAAATAATGAATTTCTGGAAAGAATTGCTAGTCATAGAGGAGAAATAGGCGAAATTATTTTCGATAAACCTTAGACTGTTCAGATTGAGACCCCTGTTGTTACTGAGAGAGCTGAGAATGTGGCTAGCTGGGCCTCTAAGATTACTGAGAAGAAACTTAATGCTAGAGTTACAGCTCTCAAGTTTGTTGCTCATGTGGTGAAGAATGGGACTGATGTAGCTCAGTTACAGAAGGATGAGATGAATCAAATGACTGATATATGGAAATGTGCTATTATTATGTATGTTATTAGTCAAACTCCCTCCATAGGTGCAATTATAAGATTTACTGAAACAGAATGGAACCATGTTAGCAAACCACATATATTCCTTGATGAGGAGGGTTATTTTGTCATTAAGTTTGCCTCAATGGATGATAGGGATGAGGTGATGTACAATGGGCCATATCTGTTCAATAGGAGACCTATGGTCATCAAACCATGGTCACCAGCCTTCAATTTTCATGAAGAAGTGTTAAAAATTATTCCATTGTGGGTTAAATTCCCTAATCTACCTTTGAATTGCTGGGGATCTGATGCTTTGAGTAGAATTGCCAGCCTCTTAGGGGTGCCTTTGTTTGCAGATAAATGTACAACCAAGTAGTTAAGGATCTCCTTTGCAAGAGTGCTGATAGAAATTGATGTTACTCAAGTTCTGCCAGATGTGGTCAGTTTGGAAGATGGTGATGGTAATATCATTCAACAAAGAGTTATTTATGAGTGGAAGCCAAGATTTTGCCAAAAGTGTAATAAATTAGGGCATGATTGCTTGAAAGTTAATCAAACTAGCTCAGATTTGCAGAAGAAGGTGGTTCAAAAATGGGTTCCTAAAGCTGTTACCAAGCTTATTGAGCCTACAAAGGTGAAGGCTGGAACAGTTAGTGATGCTGCTTATGCTGTTGCAGAAGGTAATGGCAAGAGTGTTCCCCCAACTCCCCAAGTTTCTAAAGGAAGGGTTGAACAGAGGATAGACAATGGGAAGTGGACAGTGATACAATCTAGAAGTAATAAGAATATTTTAGCTTTTTTACAGGAGAGCCCTGGGAGTGTAGTTCATGTTGTGGATGAAGGTGGGGACATCTCTTACCACCTGAAACCTATTCCATGATTATTTGTACCTGGAATGTGAGAGGGATCAATGATCCCTCTAAGCTTGGTGAATTGAAAAAGTTCATCATAGTGAATAATGTGAGTTTGATGGTTGCTTTGGAGACTAGAGTTAAAATTGGGAGAAGTATTTCTCTTAGGAATAAGCTTATGAGAGACTGGCTGTGGTGTGATAACTATGAACACTCCCCTAGAGGGAGGATCTGGGTTGGGTGGGACCCTAACTTGGTTGCTGTTGCTAATCTTTCTTCTCATGAGCAGTTTATACACCTAGACATTACTGATAAGAATGCTAATGATAGGTTTGTTTTCACTGCTGTTTATGGAGGTCACACTATTGAGAGTAGGAGGGTTTTGTGGAATTTTATCAAGATTACTGCTCCCATCATTGCTCAACCTTGGTGCTTGATGGGGGACTTTAATGCTGTCCTTTACACAAATGACATGATTCATGGTTCAGCTGTTTCTGTGCAGGAAACCAGAGATTTATGGTTCAACTGTTTCTGTGCAGGAAACCAGAGATTTTGTAGAGGTGTTGGATACAATTAATATTTGTGAAAGTAGAAGCATTGGTCACTACTACTCTTGGACTAAAGGGCATGGTAGTAGTAAAACTTCTTCTAGGATTGATAGAGGTTTGGCAAATACATTATGGTCTGCTAAATTTCCTTTTGTGGTGGTTGATTATCTTATTCCTGGCTTATCATATCATTCTCCTCTATTAATGACTTGTTCCAATTCTCATGTGAGTGGGGGTAGGCCTTTTAAATTCTTTAATTATATGGCTGAGCATCAGGATTTTGCTAAGATTGTCTCTTCTTGCTGGATAGGAACTTATGGGGGGTCTGTGATGGATCAACTTTGGAGGAAATTGAAAACTCTAAAGAGCAAGTTTAAATACCTTCATAGAAGGAAGTTTGCTAATGTTGGGGAGAAAATTGTTGAGTTAAGGTTGGACCTGAATGATATTCAACATCAAATGATTCAGCAGAATGATGAAGCTTTATGTAAAAAGGGAAATTGAATGCATTTCCAAGCTGAAGAAGTTCTTAAAAGTCCAAGAGATTGCTTTAATGCAGAAATCTAGGATTCTTTGGCTCAAGATGGGAGATTCCAATTCTAAGTTCTTCTTCCAGGCTATGACTGAGAGATACTCTAAGAACAGCATCTCCATCATTTATAATCAAGATGGGGCTCCTTTGACTCAAAATGCTGATATCAAGAAGGAAGTGAGGTCCTTTTACATATAGCTTTTGGGTTCAGCAGCTGATAATCATACTGGTGTGGATATTACTGCCATAAGGAGAGGTAGTATTTTATCTTCTTTGTCTGCTAACCAACTCATCACTCCTGTTACTACTCTAGAAATTGATGCAGCTTTGTTCAGCATTGATGATAACAAAGCTCCTGGGATTGATGGTTTTAATAGCTTGTTTTTTAAGAAAAGTTGGTCCATTATTAAGGAGGATGTCTATAAATTTGTCCTTTCTTTCTTTGAAACTGGTGTTCTGTTTGCTCCTATAAACTGCACACTTGTTACTCTGGTGCCTAAGGTTAGTAATCCTACTTTTGTTAAGGAGTACAGACCTATTGCCTGTTGTTCTGTGATCTACAAAATCATTGCTAAAATCATTACTGTTAGACTCCAAAAAGTAATGCCTGAAGTGATTGATCTTGCCCAAACTGGGTTCATCCCTGGGAGGTGCATTGCTGATAATGTAATTTTAGCTTCTGAACTCATTAAAGGCTATAATTACAAGAATGTCTCCCCTAGATGTGTGATGAAGGTGGATTTAAGAAAGACCTATGATTCTTTGGAATGGCCTTTCTTGGAGGCTATGCTTCAAGGGTTAGGGTTTCCTGCTTTGTTCATTGGGTGGATTATGAGCTGGGTCAAGTCAGTATCTTATGCTGTGTTGGTTAATGGTAGGTCTGATGTGCCTTTTGCAGCTAATAAGGGGTTGAGGGATCCTATGTCCCCATTCTTGTTTGCTTTAGGAATGGAGTATCTCTCTAGGAAGCTGAATGGGTCAGAAATGATGTAAATTTCAGATTTCATCCTAAGTGTAAGAGGGTTAACCTTACACATATGATGTTTGCTGATGACTTGTTACTTTTTGCAAGGGCTGATGTCACTTCAGTCTCCAAGATTTTTGATGCTTTTATGGATTTCTCTTAAGCCTCTGGTCTTGGTGCAAATATTGATAAGAGTGAGGTTTTTATAGCTGGTGTGTCTGATGATATCAAAGCTGCTATTTATGATGGCTGGGTTTTAGAGCTGGTATATTGCCCTTCAGGTATTTGGGGGTGCCCTTGTCCTCTAAGAAGCTCTCCTATACTGATTGTAAAACTCTTGTTGATAGAGTTGATCCTAGGGTTTAAGCTCTCTGATGCTAGCAGGGTTCAGTTGATTGCTTCAGTATTGCAAGGGGTCCAGCTCTATTGGTGTCAAATTTTTATTTTGCTTAAGAAAGTGTTGAAAGAAATCCAATCTGTTTGTAGGATTTTCTTGTGGACTGGTGGGGACAATCCTTCAAAAAAGGCTCCTATTAGTTGGGATCAATGTTGCTCGCCTAAGAAATTTGGAGGCTAGAACTTGAAGAACGTTCTTTGGAATCAGCTAGCAGTGGTCAAGCATTTCTCGGCAGTTGTAGAGAAGCAAGATAGAACGTGGATTAAATGGATTCATGCTTACTACATAAAACTTGCTGATGTTTGGTTGTTTGATATCCCTAGCAGGATGTCATGGCCTATGAGGAAGATTTGTGAAAACAGGAGACTGATAAATAGAATGCAGCCTGAGGTGTTCCTAAAACACGGGAAATTTTCTATCCAAACCATCTACGACTTCTATTTGCCTGTGCCTGCTGTTGTTTCATGGAGTGATTAGTTACAATAAGGCTTCTCCAAGAAGTGTGTTTATTACCTGGCTAGCAGTCCTGAACAGACTTGCAACTAGGATGAGGTTATGCAGCTGGGGTGTTATTGACACTGATAAACAAACTGAAGCTGAAGATGTGCAACACCTTTTCTTTCAATGTTCGTGCTGCTCAAGTCTGGTTAGCTGTGCTCTAGGCCATCAACAGAATTACGCCTATTATAGCTTTGATGAGGAAGTGAAGCTGGCAGCCAAGAAGTGTAGAAAGAAGAGCTAGAGTTGTAGTTTGTATTGTATTGCTTTCTCTGAGACAATCTATATGATTTGGATTCAGAGGAACCTTAAGATCTTTACTGGTGTTTGTTTATCAGTTGATCAAGTTTGTAAGCAAATCCTTTTTAGGGTGTCTTGCTCTAATACTAGATAGTTCTCTGTCTAGCAAGTCTGTTGGCTCTGGTGGTTTGACGTTTCTTTTCTCTTAAGGCTTTAGCAAATGATGAGCCTGTCAGTGAAGGCCTTCCTAGAAGGGTTGCATAGGTAGGTGCAGATGTTTTTTTAGTCTTTAGATGATTAGGAGGAGCTTTGGTTTTTGTTTGTCTTCCTTTTGGTTGTTAATAAAACTTTAATTGCCAAAAAAAAACAAATGTATTAAGGCCTGTTCTCTTCGACATAAAATAACTGAACTAAACTGAATTGAATAGTGATATGTGAGAGTAAAAGTATTGTCCAGAGCTGAATTGAAAATAAATTGGGGAGAACAGACCCTTAGTCAAATTGTTACAAGTATTATGACAGAGGAAGTATAGGGTGAGATGGGAAGTAATTTTCTTTTTTTGTTGCAAAGAGATTGGAAGTAAATAAGTAAATGGATTTGGGTATTATTACGTGTAGGAAAGAAAAGAGTAAATGAATTTTTCCCCCGTATACTTTTTACTCTACCGTTATCTTTTCTTTCCTACACGTAATACCCAAATCCATGTCTCTCCCCTAAGCTACAGATTTTCATTTGGCAAACTTTGAAAAACGGAATTAGCTTTCGAGCATCTCTGCACAAGAGACATATACTCCCTTTTCAGAAGTGTCCAGCTTGCAACTCCAATAGCCCAGAAACAATTGATCATCTTTTCCTGACTTGTCCGAACATCTCTACCATATGGTCACTACCTCAAGTGAAAGAATGGTTAGGGTGCTCTATTAGTAGTCCTAATGTTCTAACCCTTTATCGTCAACACTTAAGAGATAAGAGTACATCAGCTAAACTTTTTTTCTTACTTTGGAGTGTATGGAAGGAAAGAAACGATTTGATCTTCAGCAATACCAAGCTAAATATTTACAGGATCTTCCATCGTGCGAGAATTTACGCTTACGAATGGAGGGTTAGAACTCACTTTGATGTTTTCGCCTTGAACCCTTCCAATTACGATTCCCCCTTCCCCCATCTATGCAAGCAACAACAATCTCACCCATACAATTCAAGTAGCTTGGATACCTCCACCTCTTGGTACTATCAAGCTAAACTTCGACGGGTCGGTCAAAAACAACTCTTCAGCTGCGGGTTACATCATTAGAGATCATGAGGGGAAGGTTTTAGCAGCAGAGGCTTTCAACCTAGGCCTATCGTCCGTCATGATTGCGGAAGCAACGGCTCTGCATAGGGGTGTTCTTCAAGCAGCTACTCTTCCATATTCAAAGGTACTTGCCGAGGGTGACAACCTTCTTGTGATCAATGCAACAAATGGAAAATGTATCACTCCGTGGCAGATAGACAACATCATCGAGGACACCAAAATCAGCCTACGAGCGTTTCAAGAGTTCAAGGTTCAGCATGTCTACCGAGAAGCAAACCAAGCAGCCGACTTAATAGCTAATGCGGGTCATCTAGTTGTAGATTCTATTTGTATTACGGATTGGAATGGTTCCCAATTAGATAAAATCCTCTGTAATAATGTATTAAGAATTCCCCTCGAGCGGAGGGTCTCATACCCCTCCTATCCTTTTCCCCTTACCTTTACAAAAAAAAAATGTCTCTCCCCTAAACCCTAAAACTGCTCTCTACTCCAAACCCAAAACCATGATCACAAATTTATCCAATATGATGACCTTCTAATTATTTTCAAGTGGGTTTACTTAATTTTTTTTTTTCACTTGTAGCACTTTTTTTCCCTTTCAATCTTTTTACTAACTTTCTCTATGGATTTTCGCAGGTTGATGTTGTTACGAAATTCTGGGTTATATATTGGAGTTCTGGGTTATATGTAGATTCAAAGGTAATTTAAAGCTTTGATTATTTGTAATTTAGTGCTGCTTTCATGTTTATTCAATAGCTGAACTGCAATTCTGTCGAATTCGATCAATAAAGTTCATTCATTTCTTGAATTTTAATTTCTAGAAAATTGAATCTGTAACACCAACATTTGGATTTCTAGTGCTCACTGGCCATTGGTATTGTACAATCACTTATATCTATCTTATAACTAGGATTAGATCCATAAATTTGTTGTAAGGAATGAATTTAGGGATGCCACCTAAGTGTTCGGCGAAATGCTTGAACTAACAAGTTCAGAGATTAATAGATTGAAGCTGAATTTAAATGTTAATCACTTCTCTTTACATTACAGACTTACAGTATAGGTCATTGCAGCACTGAATGCGTTTTTGTTTGATTTCTTGTCAATGTCGTTTAATGTTGCACTTTTATCTTTGTTTTTCCTCGTAGTTGACTCTCAAATTTCAATTTTGCCTTCTTTCAGCTGTTATTATGAAGTTTTACTCAGCTATTTCTTTATCCTTTCTTCCCTTGATCCGGCATCTGTTTTTAGCTTGTTGTTCTTCACACTGTTAGGTCTGATATATGTTTTTTAAGCTTCTTGAATAATTGTTTTAAAAATGTGACTATGGTGATGCCATCTAGGCTCATTATAGTGATTCGGGAAATTGAAATAACCTCATTACATAGATGGGTTGTACTGAAATCTGTGTTGTACCTTGTTTTTTTTTTTTAATAAAACAATTTTGAAAACCGCACTTCTGAAATCCTGGCTCCGCCTTAAATGGTTTTGGTTTTGTGTTTTTGTGTCACTTAACGTGGATCTTTCTCATACTTGCCAAATAACACAATTTGGGTTCTTGCTTTATTACCTAATTTTCTTAATTTCACCGTTTTGGAGATTTTCTAATACTTTCTTGCTAAGCATGACTGAATTGTCTGTGCCATAGGTTTACTTTGCTTTGTCTGTGATCTCTTGACGAGGAACTGCAATGAGTGCGGCCGAGGAAGTGAAGAAAGAGGACACTCCACACGGACGCCTGTCATGTACTACTTGTTTCAACGCCTTGTGGTTTTGCTATTGTAATTTCTCTTTCTCTCCTTTCATCTCTTCAGTATAAATTTTTTTTGATTTCCATTTCCTTCTCTTGTTTGGAAGCGTACTATGCTGATTCTAGAATCAATTTCTGATATTAATTTAAAAAGTTGTTTGTAAAAGCATATTATAATTTCAGTGGGAACAATTTGTTTATGAAATTTGTGCCAGTTTTCAATCTTCCTTTAGTTCTTCTAATGTAGTTTCCTTTTGAAAAAGTACTACTTTTTTGGGCATTTGTAAAAATGTTGGTCGTTATCTTGGAATTAGAATGAATTTGGTGCTACATGTGTAATATCTATTGTCAAAGCATAATATTGTTAGCTGATGAAAAACTTGTAGGCGAATTTGTAATCTATAACTGTAAAAGCTCATCCATCTTTTAGATCAAATTCATGTTTTATGAAGGTTGTATGCTTGATAGTCGAGGGTCTTTTTAGTCTTATAGTGTGCCGTAATGATGCATTTTCCTATAGAATACTTATAACGTTCCTTTTTAATCTCCACACTTTGTACTTTGGCACTATTCACATTCTTTACTTTGACCGTGATTTGTGATTTATACATAAAGGAAAAACATTGTCAAATCAGGATATTGTTAGATTCACCTCAACTTATAGTATTTTCCAAAGCATTCACTTCTTTTTTTAGTTCTATGAAAAAGTGTGGAAGTCAAACTCTGTAGAATTAAGAAGAAACAAAAGGTAGTATTATCTTCATAGCTCGTGCATACTTTCCCACCTGCCTTGGATGTCGAATGAAAGTTTGTTTTACATTGCCGTGCTCGAAGGATTAACCACTACCTCAAGAAAGTAATTGGATATAATGGATATAATGTGTCTGCTAGTTTGCGAAGAATGACTTCTGTTCTATTCATTTCCTGAATAAATCTTATTTTGGGAGTTTATCGTAACGTCATGTTCTCAACATTTGGTTGTATTATTAGATTGCCCTTCTTATCAAATCGAAAAAAGAAAATTTAAGATTACCCACTTTCCTCATATATTGAAATTGCTATCTATGTTTGCATCTGTTTTTACAGCTCCAGTCCATCAGTTGCAGCAATATTATCGGCTTGGAGTTCTTGACAATTGTTCGAAGAAGTGGAGTAATCTTTGGGATTGCTTGAATTTGAAAACTAAGAGTTCTGCTCAAGTGCAGGTACGTCCACAAGTCTATCTTAGGAACCTCAATGAAGCCTGTTTAATGTTCATTTCTGTTCTTACACTCATTTTATCTCTGTCCAATAGCCTTACAGTTCTTATGGACATGTCTTTGTTTCCTTGTATTCCTTTCCAATCTTTTCCTTGGTGTAAGCCAACTTTTATCTGAACTACGGAAAATATGTCTTTCTTTTTCTCACCTCTAATCCAAATACTTCTGTCCCAACGCCTTAATCTCACATAAACTCTATTTTCCCTCCTTCAGCTCTTCTCTCATTCACTTCGTAAATTTCTGACAAAAACTAAGTGGGAGTCTCTGGTCACTGGTAACTGAGCGGCTGACGCAGACAACAGAGTTCAAGCCTAGAAGCTCATGATGAAAATCCCAAATATCCTGACTTGCCCTCTCTATGGATGTGTGTGGGATCTGTCCCGTCCTTTGGCTTATTAGTTTTGGAACGCATTGGAGTAAACTAAAGCATTGGGCTTGCTGATTATAGAACTTAAAAACATTTATTGGCTTGATTATACCCGCCACATCCGTCCTTCTTTATTCATCTTCATCAGTTTAAGAAAAGTGGATCAAACCCTTCTGTTGTGATGCTTGTTGAACTTGGATTTGCCCAAGTTAAAGCTCTTGATGGGCTTTATCTATATTCCAACAACATATTTACTCCAAATATGCATCTTGTCAAAAGAAGTTGAGAGAGGAATTTGATACTATCCGCATGGATAATTGGATAAAAAAAAACAGCTACTTCCTCCTTTTTTTAACATCTACTCTTGGCACACATATTGAGAAGGCCATTGAAGAGGAACGAGAAAGAAAGAGTTATAAAAGGGACCCATGTGATAGGAGAGACTTAGAAGAGAATTATGGCCAAATTTAGTATGCAATTAATATTGAACTAACATTAAAGAGAATCGTTGCAATAGAAAACAACAGTGAAAGAGAGGTATAAAAGGGATCCATGTGATAGGATAGACTTAAAAGAGAATCGTTGCAATAGAAAGCAACAGTGAAAGTATATAATGTAGTTGTCGCCAATGGACAGATTGGGGAGAAGTAGAACCAGACATGCAACCTCATTCCTAATCTGTGTAAATTGCTAGGAATTGTTTTCAGTCAATTCGCGCCAGAATGATCTGCATAGAAGGAGGGAAGGTGTTGGGGGGGTTGGGGGGGGGGGGGGGGGTGGGTGGTTAAGGAGAGAATAAAAAAGGAGTGTGGAACAAGATGTTTGTAGAAATAGTTATAGCATAGACCATTAGGATTTAAGTGTTGGATACTATCGTGTTTATCATGAGCAGATTGGTCTGATTGTTTGCATGTTCGATCTCTTGGTCTGATTGTTTGGACTAAAAGTTTTTATTTATTACGAGAGCTTGAGTGACAAGTATATCTGCTGCAGGAAATTTTGAAAGCACGTGAAGAAGAAAAACACCACATTTGGTCTTTTAGAACACCAGAAGAAGCAGCTGCTAAATGGGAGCAGTGGTACGGACATTTAGATAAACCAGAGTAATAGTTGCTCACTGGTAGAGTAACTTCCTAACGCTCCTCATATACACAACCACTATCTTTTACTAATTCTTTCCAGTAATTTTACAAGAGTGCATACTAGATTGGATGCTGTGTCCTTTTACAAGCCCAATTTTTTTTTACTTTGCATTACGATATGCAACTTTTTTGAAGTTATGAGTCATTGCATTTTTTTACTAATAACAAAGTGCTTTGAATCGAAGAGTAATATACTAATATGCACTGGACTCGGTGAATGTTGCTCGGATGAATTTGGGAATCAAAGAATAGTTTGATGAATAAGAGGAATCCTTTTTCAGGTGTTTTTTTTGTTCTTGGTTACCTTAGATCGTAAATATTGGAATTTCGCACCTTTCTTTATATCTTATTTGTTGTTGTTATAGCCTTGTAGGTGGTACCTTTTGAGACTCGGTATCTTTGTCGGGAAGACTACATGGGATGGTTTAAGTTTGTGATATAGTTCCTTTTGTCGGTAGGTATATGTCGGTGTTTAGCATATTTAACATTTGTCAAGATCTATACATATATTAACTATAGATTTGGCGGACAAGAATTGTTAATCACCATGTGTCACTCTCCCTTCCTCAATTAGCGTTTTATTTGAACGATTCTCATAAAAAATTGTTACCTTCTCTCACTCAAGAGCCGGTCTATATGCAGCATTCCCATACATTAAAAATACATAGTCAATTTGATCTAACCATTTCTCCTTTATACTATTATAGCTCTTTTTATCAAAATTAACGATGTTACATGGATTTATAATGGAAAGCAATAATTTATTTTACGACGCAATTAGGGGTGTAAATGAGCTGAGCCGGCTCGTAGAGCCCTCGAGATCGGCTCGGTCAAAGCTCGGCTCGAGCTCGGTCAATTTTGAGCCCGAGCTGAGCTCGAGCCGAGCCTTAGCTATCTGAGCTCGAGCCCAATAAGGCTCGGCTCGACTCTTTTACTTAAAATATAAGTCGTTATTCCTAAAATTTGAACTTTAAATAAATGATTACAATTATTGGTTGTTGAAAATTAAGTGACATGAAGGACCTTATTTACATTCAATGTATCTTTGTTGAATTATGGCTTAATTTTTAATATTTTTTTTGTAAGAATGTTAACCAATAACGGGGGAAAGATAATCGAGCCGAGCCCGAGCTCAAATTTTTGCAACTGAGCCGAGCTCGAGCCTTGACTTAGCAAGCTCGTCGAGCTTCGAGCCGAGCTCGAGCTTGGTCAAGTTGCCAACGGCCGAGCTTAGCTTGGTCGAGCTCGGCTCGGCTCGTTTACACCCCTAGACGCAATGCTCCAAGGATCAGGTACCCGACTGTGGGGCGATGCCGCTGAAGGTTGCGAGGAGTGCACCTTCCTTTGCTATCTCTTCGAGGGAGGAGGAGCCACCAAACATTACAACCATCAACCACTAAATCGACGAGCGATGAAGGTGTATAGGCTCTTGTTTATTTCAATCGAAGGAGGTCACCAACAGGCAATAGCCTCTTGTCCAATCTCTTTTCACGTGGTCGGTCGGTGGCTTTAATTGACCACCGTTAGATATCCCAGAGGAAGAGAGAGGACAATGGATCTTCCATCATGTACTCCTTTCTTCAAGAGTTAAGTTGACCTTCACCTCTCTTCTCGGCATGACGACCGACGACCGATGTAGTCAAATATGAAAGAACGAACCATTGACGAATTTAGGTTTGGGTGCTAGAAACGCTAGCCTTCCTTTGCAAGGAGATGCTTGGTTATCTATAGAGCGAACTCTCCCTTCTCTCTAGAGTCTGAGATGTGAGATATATAACTTTACAAAGAAATAAGGGTTAATACATTCAAAGCCGTGGTGTGACTTGGTTGGTAGCACACCCCGAATTCTAAGACAATGGGAACTTGGGTGGGAGATAAGGGGGAGTGAGTAACTGATTGGGCCTTTGAATTGGGCATTGAGATTTGATTTGGGGGCTTTGGTTGGGTCCTGAAACAGAAGTAGAGATATCTAGATGAAATTCTTGTACCCATCTGTAAAAAAAATGTCGTTGCTGTATCCACTACTTTTTTTTTTTTGAAAGAAAGATGATTTCACTAATTGAAAGCCAAACGACACTTTCAATAGATATCAAATAAAAAATGAAAGCAATCTAACAAAACCAAAAAATAATGTTTTTCTAAATCAAAGATATAACAATTCGACACATATAACTCTCGCTATCTTAATATAGCTTTTGAGCGGATCTGTCGTTTGATAACGACTTGAAGAAGGACCATCTTGGTTTGGTTGTGAAGCAAGCAGATGAATTGCTTCAATCCATCGCAGCAACGCATGACAAACCTTTAGCAAAAAATATTTGACTAAAATTACAATAGTAATTAGACTGAAAAACCCTATGAAAGGGACTGAAAACTCACACAAAGTAGACTGTAAAACCAACAAAAGGGGACTGAAAACGCACACTATAAGGGTGGACTTTATTGACTATAATACTAGAACTGAGAAAGAGATTAGAATTGGGGCTTACCATCAACAATATCCCCTTATTTTTTTTTGTGAAGGAGGCTAGGTTTTTTTTTTATTTTGAGAGAGAAGGGGATATTTTTTTTTTAGAAGGTAATGTGGTGGACCTCTGGCCAGATCTCAACTAGCACAGTTTCTTGATCTGGTGTTTGAAGGGCTCGACATTTGAGAGCAGGGGGAAATGGTGAGGGGATCCCCACCCCTAAATGCCCCTAGTGGGATTTGATATCCCATGACCTTCAAATTATGAGATCAAACCTTTACCACTAGATCAAGTCATGAGAAGAAGGGGGCATTGTGAGCTATATTTTTCAAGGAATGTAGATGACACCGTATACATTGAAGAGAAACTCCTTTTCTTTTTTCAAGGAATGTAGATGTTATTGGTGAGGAAAGGTGAATGCTAACCGTTAAGATAATGATGCCCACAAAAAAAAACTGCTTAGGTAAGGGCAGTAAAGCATCTATGACTTTTTATGGGATTTGTATTCCCCTTCACACATAGGCATGACTTGCAATCAAATTTAAAACTTGTGATGAGAGATGGCTGATTTTGACGGTTTTGTTATTAGAATTATCTATCTCTTCTATCATAAAAATGGTTGATAAACTGGCGAACCAGATTCTAAGGCCGTGTTCTTTCGGAACGAGATAATGAAAATTCAGTTTGGCTCAATTGTGTTATTTTCCTCTTGATGTATAGTTGACATAGATTAGTTAAGTTGAGTCTTAATCAGTCTAAATGCAGCCTAAAAGGATATTAGACGTTTGTTTGATATAGTAAGTGTTTGGTTGAACATAAATGGTTTTCTGAGTTTCCATCTTTTTCTTTAATTGGTTTGTAATAGATGCGATAAAACTTGTGAGTGTTCTCCTCCGAAAATAGTTTTCACATTGTAAGGATACGCTTTTTAATGGTGGAATATAGTTTTCGTGAGAATAGAAAACATTTTCCATCCTTAATAAAGGAAAATAATATTTTCCTCTCTATTCCTTATTCCTCTTTTCTTCCTCCGAGTCCGAGGTCTCATCTATCCTTTCCTTTTTCCGTTTCTCTTATTCTATTGAACTTTTCGTATAAGAAACCGAACAAAAAGAAAATGAATCCTTGATTAAATTTTCCCAAGAAAATTGATTTTTGCCTTCTTGATTCTTATATGGAAAAATCAATTTTATTAGGAAAATTTAATCGTGGATTAATTTTCTTTTGTTTGGTTTATAAGAAAAGAGGAATTGATTTTTCCTTCTTGATTCTTATATGAGTATTCAACGGTTTCAGATGACGATTTATGTTAGCTGACCTTAAATCGTTTTGGAAATAAGACTTAGTTGATTTTTATATGAGCACATCTTAAGAGGATAAACTAGTTTAAGTCCGTAGTTAGAATGGCTCCATATTTGGTATTTTTTTCAAAAACAAGTGGATAAAGTTGACATAGATATTTTATTAAAGAAAAGAAACCCAAACAATTAAAATAAGTGATAGAGTAAATCATATGTTATTGATGTAAAAGGAGTACATAATTCAGACTTTACAAAAACCTTTTAAGGTATCATTAGTGATGTCAATGGGGGGACGAGTGTGGAGGGACACATTCCTAAAAATATCATCCTCATTCCCGCCCATCATCCATGGCGGCGGAAAATTTTATCCCATACCTTTTGTAACGGGTATGCACTAAAAACTATCCCTGCCTCATCCTATTCACCTGCATGAGTCTTCGCACTCTCTCACACCCTCCATACCGGCCCAACATTTTCCATACTTGCCATAACATACATCTCATGTTTATCAAAGTATGTGCTAATTTTTTTCAAAAAAAAAAGTATGTTAAAAATAAAATTAGTTTATTCAATGTAGTTTTTTATCAAATACTTGATAGTAAGTACTTAGGAGATGGGGATGGGGCGGGGAGCATGTACAATCTAAACTCCTCACCCGTCCCATCATCCAGGGTGGAGATAATTTTTATCCCTTTTTCCCGCCTCATCACTTGCGAAACTTTCTACCATCCCCACCTAACTGGGGCGGATGTAGAGCGGGTCTCCATGAACCCCACCGCACTTGACATCCCTAGGTATCATAAATTGTTTGTGATTTAGAAAATTTAGATTTCTTTTTAAATGTCAAAGGAGTAAGGATCATTTCAAAGATGACTTACGTAACAGCCTAAATGGTTACCATAGAAAATTTCTAAAAAAACAAACAAAAAACTACTACATATTCTCTTTAGTGCAGCATTTTGATTTCCTCATTTTCATATATTTTAATGGAACATTTTAAGCCTTTATATAATTATTGATAAGTAAAAATTATAAAAAGTTGTTCCTTTATAAATATAATTCATATTGAGACGAAATTTGCAAAATCCCATATCATTATGTTTTTCCATGTAAAAATCCCAATGATCAAAGTGAAGCATTTAAATAGTGTTGAAGTCAAAGTCGTGTTTATTGTAGAATAGAGGAAGTATACGATAAACACATAATCCATCTGTCCACACTTCATTGTCATATTATATTATTATTTCAACCCTTCACTGCTAATGATATGGCATATTAATAGAAGGATCCCTAATTTTAATAATTGTGCCTTCCCCCCTAATTTATTTAAGTAGTGACATATTTAGTAGATTTTATCGTAATTAAACGATTATTCTATTAGTATTAGTTTTAATAACAACTATTTCAAACATACTACAAAGAGATAAAAAAGGAATATTGAATTAAGAGGGAAGGTATAACTTTAAAAGAATTTCGAGTTTATGTTATATATGAACTGTATCGTTGTACAGTAATCCGAATCCTCTGTTTCATCTTTTTGTTTACTTTTGAAGTCTTTCAACAGTCACCTTAAAGAACTTGCTTCTTAGCTATGATATACACTACTATACACTAAAAAAAATATTATACACTACTTTAATTTACATGCTTGCTTTCTAGAATCATATTGAAGAAAAAGAAGAAATATTTTGTGCAAAATAACTTGAAAAAGATTTCCAAGTAGTGTTCTCCAATGAAGGCAGCCTCAAAGAATTAGAAAGACTATCCAACGAGTGAATGCCATCGGCATCGAAAACTATCTGCCTGATTGCTGCAAATACTCCAATTACCATAACCAACGAGAACACAGATGCGAGGACTAAATTCAACCAAAATATGCAACTTCTCTTAGATGGTTTGAAGGTTAAGTTGAAGAAGACGAGTGGCAGAATAAAATCAAGGGGTATGAAGCCAAAAGCACCAATTAGTGCATTCACATCGCCGAAGAATGGTAGTAAAGCTGCTATTGTAGTTGCTATCATTACTGAAATGGATCTTGAGATTACTCTTGATGTTACATTGCGGAGGGAAAATGGTTTAGACTTTGAATCAACAAATATCTGCTCTAGAAGTATGTTTGCTGGTTGCAAGTAGACCTGTTTGAAAGGCATTACAAAAACTTGATTAATGGATTGTTAACATAAGATTATTGATCTTAGATAGTTTTTACAAAATGTCAGAAACTTTTGAAGAGTTACCAAAATCTAGAATTGAATCTAGCTGATCTCTATTATTGAGGACTTAATACTAGTGGGTTCTTTAGTGTCATTTTCATATGGTTTTTAATGACTGAAATTGAATCTAGCTGATTAAAACTTAAAAGAAGCTAGAGGTAGAGGGCGGATGTCTCACCCCGGAAACAGCAGAAATTTGTAGGATAATGAAGCTGATTGTGGTGAAAAGAAACCATTTGGGGACCAAAACATTGCCTTCACTGTCGACGAAGTTGTCGATAATGAAACTAGTAGTACCATTGCCAAAGGCCCAGTACCCTGAAGCTGCAACACTGAAGAATGTTAACAGGACCACTGTATAACACAGACTTAGCCCCTTTAACATCTTCCCTTTCACTGGTGCTGCTAAAGTTGCCTGCATAAATCAAACCGTTTTTGTTAGATAAACAAACTTGCAAATAATAATTAGTTAATAGTGTGTATTTCCTTCCATTCTCAGGAAAGATAAGAAATTAACCTGAATTTCTGGGATGATCCCATTCCCAAATGACGCGGCAATCATAGTAATTGCTGTGAAGGATCCAAATATCTTGTTTTCAGTAGTTCCAACTACTGAATAATCCATTGGTACAGGTGATGAATTTCCTGATAATATTAACATAGAGTTTTAAGTATAAATACTATCGTATAACCAATTATTAGAGCTCAAGGAAGAATTAATAGTTTCTACCTATGTAAATAGAACCAGCGGTAGCAAATGCACTGTAGGCAAGACTTAATACCAGCGAAATCAGGTTGATGTGTCTTAAAGAATGGAATGAAGGTACTTGAGCCACCAATAGTACTGCACACCCATATATTACCACAAATTGGTAGAAATCCATTTCGCCGTTTGGCCATGCTAGAGAATAGATTGTCTGCAGAGCGGCAAAAATAATATCATTAGTTCTCCAAGTAGAGTAGTAGATCATGTGTCGCGAACACTTATTGTTACGCCAACTTAAGACATAATGTTCAGTATTAAACAGCTTTTAAGATAGAGAGAAAAAAGGAGCTGTTCTGACCTTCATGCACTGTCCACCAAGTATGATCAAGCTAACCACAGCTCCATAGCAGACTGCAAGCTGAACAGGACCCACAAAATATCGACCCCATGTTTTTCCTGTGAAAGTCCATAACATCACAAGTTAATCACTTGAAACTCTATAGAAGAATATTGGTGTACTGCAGACAAACAGAGATATTCTTGCTAATTGCACAGTCTGTTACTGAATAAGATCCCGATCCTTATATCACACAACTATAATGTTTCTAAGACTTCCACGAATATTGAACTAGAAACGTTCGGAACTTTAGGTGTAGGATAGTCGTACCAAGAATATGATCCGCCATGTCTTGAAAGCGGAGAAACCGGATGCCCTTAGAAGCATAGTGCTCCAATACCATAGACAACAAATTGTACGAGTAGAAAGTAACAAGAGCTCCAATAATAAGATAGATCATTCCAGTGCTCCATCCCAGCAAGCAAATACAATATGGAAGGTTAAGAAGAGATGGAGATACAATGGATGTTGTTAAGTGGTATCCACAGTGTAGCCATGTTCCTGTTGTTTCACAATGAAAATTATATTAGGATATTACTTGAAATTCAATTCTTTGACAAAATAGAAGTATTGTTTATGAGTAGTTCCTAAGGGGGGGCCGTGGACGCGAACAGTTCCGTATCGGTTCATTAAAAGTTCGGTTCGTTTTTGTTAATGAACCAAGCTTGAGCTTGAACTTAAAGTTTCATAACTAAACGAACTAAACTCAAACTCAATGATGTTCGGCTCGAAAAGTTCGAGAGCTCGTTAACTAAAGAAAAATAATGCATTTTTATGTAATATTATACATCTTTCTATACCAATACCTAGCTTGATAATTATCGATTGAGGGACTAAAGGAAGGGAATTTTAGACATAAGTTATCCAACTAAAATACTATTACAACATTGATTAATTACAAACGTTAATATGTTTTGTGCTTATTGTTGAAATATATTATTTATCAATTTATCGAGTCAAAGCTCGAAAAAGCTCGAAGCTCGGCTCGAATTCGAAGAATTTTTATCAAGCCTAGCTTGATAAGGATTGAGCTCGAGGTGAGTTCGAATTCGGTAAAATTAAACTAAACCAGGCCGAGCCATGCTAGAGCTCGGCTCGGCTCATGTCCACCCTAGTTGTTCTATTTAGTTAAGAGTTTGCTTGTTTTTGGCAAAGCAGTTTTGGCTTCTTTCTTATGAAAATGAATAATAAAGTTATACTTTCGCTTTTAAGTTGTTGATGTTGTGTACTTTCGCTTTAAGTTGTTGATGTTGTATGTTGCTGATGCTTTGGGGTATGGTTATCATAAGAAGGAGGTAGAGTAAAGGATTTGAACAAGTATACTTCCATCAATTTCAATAAAACTGTATACTATCTATCCAACAACTTAGCGCTGTTTATTTTGCCTTATTTTTACCAAACTAGAATCATTTAATGATTGAAACTGATTTTTGCTTATATATTAAATCTAGCGTGTCTCTGGTTCGGACTTTTCTGATTTTTACTGATTTTAGCTTAGTTTTATTTATTGAATAATTTTACTTTTTAAGAGAATATAACAAAGCCTAACAAAAATGTTGAAATGAATATAAAGGGTTAGGAGTAAAACTTTTTCTCACTATTTTTACCCTATTTCAATTACTAACAATTAGGCCATGTTTAAAAATAATTCTAGCTTTTATTGTGTTGTTGTTATCCATCAGTGCAGCTGTCGGATGATGTACTACCAATTATCTATTCTATGTTGAGTTTGCCTATCCAAGTTTTCTGATGTATCAGTTGGATGACTTATTTGAAGTAGTTGGATTCAAAAGGAAACAAGAACGTACTATACTAGCAAATCCTACCCCTAGCTTCTAAAAATTACATAGTTTAAACTTGGTCAAGACTTGATACTTAACCATATAGTGCAAGGTCTTGTTCGATTCACATAAACTCCGATAAAGTGATGCTTATTTTTACTTATTGAAACATATTTTTACTAAACTGAAATCTCTATTGTAGTTTGATTTTTGATGACTGGAAATCTGCTTTTGTATAACTGAACTCATACAGAATATAATTATTTTGAGATGAACTGAACACGGTCTAGGTATGTATTATGTAACTCCGAAACTAAAACTCGAAGAGAATAAGAAAAAAGGCCAACATACAAAGTGAAAATAAACTTACAAAAGAAGAGTTTGAGTTCACTAAAAAGATGAAATTTGAATCAATAAAAATTGAGTAAATTGTAGAAGTGGCAACATGGCAAAGGTAGTGTTTAAGTTAAATTTACCATGAGCTTGAAGTTCATAAAGAGAAGCATCATCATCATCAATAATCTTTGGAAGTAATGGAGCTTTTGCAGATTCTACTTCTTTATGAACATTAGCTGAAACTGCAACTACTGGTTTTTGACTCTCACTTCCCATTTATCACTTTCTTTCTCACTTACTTACTTTCTTTCTTTTTGTTAGTCTCTTCTCTTTCTCTTTTGGTTTCTCACAAGTTGACGAACACAAAAAGATGAAGTGCAGCTTATAAAGGAACTGGATGTTTACTTCAACGTATAAGCAAGCAGTCAGCAATAACCAACCTTCCACGCAGCATATAAACATATACCAAGTTATAAATGAGAGAACTACCAACCAACCCTTTAAGGGCCCCACTTTGACTTGTCTAAGTTACAAGATGCATAGAATTTGGATAAAGTTTTGGAGCATGAAGACCAGTTTTTACTTCATGGGGCATTTGGAAAACATGTTCTTTTTCTAAGTTATCATGCTTTGATGCTTTTGTTATTAGACCTTCCACAATGCTTGGATTGAGATCCTTAGACTAAAACATGGAGTTTGTTATCTAATGTTTTCATTGTTAGCTGTTGTAGTGGATATTAAATGAGATGTTCCACAAAGTCACTTTAAAAACCAATATTACATCAGACTTAATATTTCTTTGTTAAAGAATCATCTCAACCAAACGTTTAAGTTGATGGTTGAAGCCCATGATAGGTTTTATATTCTATCACATCCACTCACGCAAGAGCCCTCGAATAGGTTTTATACTTTGTCATTTTTAATTATTTCAAAGCAATATATCAACCATGAATCGTTACTTTAAAAGGCTACATTGTCAAATATATTTTTCACTTTAAATTAGAGTTTTGACTTGGTCGAATCGTTAAATACTACTTAAATAAGTGTTGCCCAAATGTATCTAATATATTTCTTTTCAAAAGTATCTTAAAGTGAAGAATTCATTAATTGGATTTGCACCTAGTCAAACGTAGTGCAATTTTGCAACTTTGGTCGTTGGTAATCAAGGAGGAAAAGATAATGTGAAAATCAACCTTAATTTAACATTCAATAGATAGCCAAACTTACAAGCTTGAGCTATAAGGTGAAACTCCTACTAGTTACGCTTAGGGGTGTTAACGAGTTTAGTCTGTTCACGAGCTGCTCGAGTTCGATTCGAAATTTTCACAAGCCGAGCACAACCATGTTCGGCTCGATAAGTTCGTGAAGAGGCTCGAAATATTTTTTAATTATATTTTCTAACATAGTGACCTCAAATATTAGTAGAATATTTTTAATAAGTTAAGGAAAAATAAATAAACTTAGTTAAAATATATTATATATTATAAATATACTTTATTTTGTTATAATTTTTGAGCCAAAGTCGAGTTTTGTGTAACTTGGACTTGATAATCTAAACTCGAAAAAGGTCGAGATTCGGCTCGAACTCGAGCAAAGTATAACGAGCCAAGCTTGAGCGACTCCAAGCTCGGGCTCGGCTCGGCTCATTAACACCCCTAGTTACGCTCTTGAAATACTATAGTGTTAGATGATATTGTGCAAAGGAGTAAATTAAAGACCGTGCTCTTCCCCTGCCTCCACTTCTCCACAAGGTGTGACACTCACTACCGCCTTACCGGGAACTCAAGTTTCTCTTTTGGTAGGACGCATTTGCTAAACTATTTTACTCTATTACATAAAATATTAGCTATACAGTATTGCAAATATATCATTAATTTATGAGGCTATCTTATATACTTGCATTGCAAGGGAAACCACATTCGACTTATAGTATAACTACTCAACATGCTGCCCGTTAAGAATTTTAGTTAGTGTCACATGCGACGGTTCTGCGAAACGCTTTGAGAGTTAGACTTATTTTCAGGAATTACCAACAGAGAGGAAATGATTATTTTTTAAAACTTTAGACTAGTGGTTAAACAAACTCTCAGGTGCTTAGCACTTACAATTTAAATGGTTTATTCTTCAATTGGATGAGAAAAGTCTCCATGGTTTTTTTTATATCAAGAGGTTTATATGGACAGTCTCCAGGCTTTATTCATTCCTCTAATAAATTTCATCATATAGGTCACCTTTGTAAGTCCATCTATGGGTTAAAGCAAGCTCTCTGAGTTTGCTTTTCCCATTTTCGGAGGTTCCTCTTGCATATTGGTCTCAAAGACAGCAGTTCTGACACATCCATGTTTACTCTAAGGTCTTGCTCTTTACGTGGACAATATCATTCTTACCGGAAGTAATCCTTGCTCTTTTAGTCTTTTTCGCAAAATTATTTTATGTTTTATATTTTCAGTTTGCTATGAAAGATTTGGGAGATCTACATTATTTTCGATGTATGTCAGTAGAAGTATGTTTTTAACTTGATTCGTAAATTTTATTTCCATTTTGCTTGACAGTCTCTAGAGTGATAAGAGATCACTACTTGATGAGTAGTTGCTTGCTGATCCCTTAGACTATCGTAATATGGTTGGTTCTTTGCAATTATAATTGTGACTCGCCCTGACATTGCTTATGGTGTTAATATGGTGTCCTAATTCATACATGATCCCCCTACTACTAACCTTCTTGTCATGAAAAGAATTTAGATATTTGTAAGGATCTCTAGAGTGTGGTTTTTTTTCACTAGACTAGCTCTCGAACATTTGTTATTGCTCAATGCAAAATGGGCTGCTTACTCTGATAATCAATGCTCTTCTACTAGTTATATTGTCCTTCTAGGAAAATCTGATTTCTTGACGCTCAAAGAAGCGATCTACCGTGTCTACCTCTTTTACTGCTAGATTATGATCTCGTTGCCTACATGACTGCAAAGATGATTTGGCTGTTATCTTCGTTATTTTCTACTTCTTCATGTCATTCTTTATCCTGATAACGTTTCGGCTACCTAATATGATCGTAGCAAACACATTGATGTGTCATATCATGTTCATACACAGTTGCAGGTTGCTGATATTTTTATAAAAGACCTTTCTATTATTTTATAAAAGACATTTCTAATGACATGTTTAGTAGACATTGTATCAACTTGTCAATAGTTGTATCCCGTAAAGATAGAGGGGGTGTAATAGGGTAATATTCTATGTAAATGATAATTAGGTCTTTTCATTATTTAGGTTTGTAATATTGTCATATTTATAATGTCAAGACCATGCAATCAGGTAGGTCATGATTATTCGCAAAACTCTCACAATTCTACGTTTTGAAAGATATATTTATGAGCAAAACTTGTTACATAAATCTCATCATATATTACCAAAACATTATAATTTAAGATATTGACGATGAAGCTTGTTATGTTTTATGTAAAAGTCATATGATTACAACTGAAAGACAATTACAGTATTTTTTTGGGTATAGCTAGTCAAATGGCTTAACTTTTTACCAAAAAAGAAAGATATTTAAAAATTGAAATAACTAGTTTTGATGGAGATAGAAGACAAGTTGGTGTATGCGTTGGTGGGATCTTCTAATAAGTAGCCGTCAAATTGTGGATCCCAACTCACTCACTTTGTTCTGTTGATTACATTCCACTTGCTCCTCTTTACTCATCCCTCAGCACCACTTTGTTGATTTGGTCCTTTGTTTTTCTTTGGTGCTGTTGGTTGTTAGTTCCTCGCGCGCCACTTTGACACTATAAGTTGCAACTTGACCATCTAAATCAAGCATAGTGCTTGTCTACTTGGTCATTTCCTCTATTTATGAGGTAAGATTTCGCATCATATAATTTTTTGTAATGAGATGAGATTACTGTTATGGGACCCATCAATTTAATTAACATAAGAAATCAGATAACTCATTATTTATGAATAGCCTAATCTTCCATTAATCCGTTTTTGGTGCACCTGGTGCACGGAGCATGGTGTTCCCGGATTTTAAAACAAGTCGTCAGAAATAACATACAATGAAATCTGGGAGAACATAACATTAAAAGGTCGTCAGAAGAAATATATAGTGAACACTGGGAGAACATAACATTAAAAGAACATTTACTTAAAACGGAAAGAACAAATACAAAATTTCAAAGAACAAAATACTATTTTTAAAGGACAAAGTACAAATTTCAAAGAACATACAAAAATTTAAAACAAGAGAAGGTATAACATTTGGTCAGACGACTTTCAGTTGGTTTCAATTTTTTCAGTTGGTTTTCAATTTATTTTTTCAATTGGTTTCAATTTTTTTCAGATGATCTTTTTTCTTTCAATTGGATGTCTTTTAAGTTCAGTTAGTTATCTTATTGTTTCATTTACGTGTTTTATTCTAACTGAAAACAAAACTTAACTAAATGAAATAAAATACGTTCTAAATGAAAGCAAATTAGTTTTCAGTTACTTATATTATCTTTTCACTTAGTTTTCTTGTTTCATTTAACAACTAACTAAAATAAAAAAATGAAAAAACCTAACTGAAAACAAAACTTAAGTAAATGAAAAAAACTAAGTTCTAAATGAAAGCAAATAACTTACTTTCTTGTCTTGATCTTCTTCACCAGCTAAACTGAAACAAACTCTTAGACTAATCCCATTCCTTCAATTCACCCCATTTTTTTTCAAAATCTGTTAGACTCACTTGAAGCAACGAGAAGAGAGCAGCGTGAAGGGGGCGAAGCTTGAACAGAATCCACCGTCGACATAGCAAGGTGGCGACGAAACTCACTAATGTGCGTTGCGTTTTAGGGTTGAGGAGGCTAAGCCGGCCGACAGTGAAGAAGGAGAACTCACTGGCTGGCTGCTCTGATTGCCGGAATCCGGCGAGGGTGTCTGTCGAATTGGCTACGAGGCGGCGCTCCACCGGTGGCTGTAGTGGCAGCCACAGTGGGTCTGCGATGAAGAAGATGAACAGAGAAATGGCGAGAAGCAGGTCCGTCTGACAGTAAGTATTGGTCGGACGGTCTGACCCAATACTTTCACTTACAAAAATCCCAGTAAATTTAAAAGAACATATACTTGAAACAAAAAGAACAAAATATGAAATTTCAAAGAACAATATTTTTTTTTACTAAAGAACAAAATACGGAATATCAAATAACATATATATTTTTTTAAAAAAAAGACAATAATTTTAAAAGAATATAAAGTACTACATCCGTTTTTTTTAATAGGTACATTTGCTTTTTTGCGTGGACCAAAGAAAAAGTAAAAATGTAAAAGAGAAGGATAATAAAAGTAAGAAAAAAGTGAAAAAGGTAGAGAAGGAAAGAAAAAGTAGGAGAGAAGTGTAATAATTAGGTGGACCAACCTTCTATTTATGGGAAAAGGTAGAAGTGTACCAATTTAAAAAAAGGCCAAAATGGAAAAATGTACATATTAAAAAACCCGAAGGGACTACTATACAAAAGAACATTTAAACCATGCTCTTTAACTAACATCGATGGAACATTATGCATTAGTCAAATGAACATTAAAAAGTAAAAAAAAGTGCCAATTAAAAGAACCTATAGAAATAATTAAAAGAACATACTTCTATAATATAAGAATAATCAACAGAACATACACAGACACAACACATCCAAAAAAATGGAAGAATGCCGGAGAGTGGAGAAGCTGGAGTGAGGAGGAGAGAGAAGGAGACGTCGGAGTTAGGAGGAGAGAGAAGAGGAAACGCTGGCGAATGTTTCCCTACTAGTTCGTCGCTTTGCCCTAACCCTAGCCTGCCGCTTTGCCCTAACCATAGTCCACCGCTTTGTCTTGAGCACTGAAAAATTTTCAAATCTTCTACTTCCTTTATTGGCTACACTTCTCTAAACACGGACTCGTAGGCAAAACTTTGGTGTATGAGTAAAAGTGTGTAAGAAGAAGTGATATGAGATAGATAGAGAGAAAAAGTTACTAGAAAGGAAATAAAGCAGAACTGTAGTCATTAATTTTAAACTTTCTAAGATGAAAAGTGTAGTAAAAAAAAGGAGGAAGTATATATATTAAATTAGAAAGTGTAAGCACAAACTATAATCCGCCACATGTCACTCTCCCCTTCTTTTCAACAATATTTTATCTACATTATTCACATAAAAGTGCAGATTGTCTATTAAAAGTCTTTTCAATGAAAAACAATAATTAAGTTACAATATTTTAATTGTATTTATGAATAAAACTATATTATTTCGTAAGTATATCTCATAAAAAATAATAATAGTAGAATATGTAAATAATGTTAAAAGTCAAAACGAAAATGGAAGAAGAATATAGTACCTAGTTTGGCATTGAGAGAGTTTCCGATTCTTTCGAAATTAATGCTCTAATCTTTTCAATTGGTTTAGTTTAAAGTCTTCAATAAAGACTTCCCAAATTGAAAATGATAAATCGACTCTCAATAAAATAGCTAAGACTTAAAGAAGACAAAAGAGCTCAACCATTAATATGAATAGGAAAGCAATTATATTTGATTAAATTGGTAGGGAAAAGATATTTTGCGGATTTTGTAGAAAGATAACGAAAAGGACCATATTACAAAGGTATCGAGGTCCACATATCCGCAAATTGTAATGTACATTCGGGTGTACCTACGTGTACCTTGCGGTAGGTACACCCGGATATTAATGACTTATATATAACGCACCCTAGATTACCACAAGAGCATCTACATTTCGGTTGGTTGCAGCGTTTTTCTAATTACATTGATGTATATTGATGTCAGGAGTTCGACTCCTAACATCAACCAATAGTGCCCCTTTAGTTAAAATTTAATTAATTTTTTTCAATTAATTCATATTAATTTAGCATTTCTAAGCATTTGAGTATGTTTAAGTTCATAAAATTCAAATGAGTATCTTATTTTGTAAATCAAGAAATATCATGATTAAAAAATTAAATAAAACCCCTAACTCAACTCATACTCAACTGATAACTCATACTTATTTGAATAACTGTCATACTCATTTGGACAGTTTCATACTCATTTATAAACATTTGAGTAAATTTTATCAAATGAGTATTTCTTATTTTATAAATTAAGAAATATCAAAATTAAAAAGTTAAATAGAACCCCAACCCAACTTATACTTATTTGACAAACTCATACTCATTTGACTATTCATTTAACTTTATACTCATTTAGGTAACACATACTCATTTGAAAAACTCATAGTCATTTGGCTTCATACTCATATAGGTAATTATTCATACTCATTTGGCCTCGTACTCATTTTGAACATTCATACTCATTTTGCTTCGCACTCATTTTGACCAACTCATACTCATTTTGACCAACTCATACTCATTTTGCTTCGAACTCATTTTGACCAACCCATACTCATTTGGTGTACGCAGAGGTACGTACAGTTCGTACACCAAGGTGTATCTTTTACCTTCTCCTAAATATCTGCAAAACTCTAGTTTTTCTTCGATTTGTACTCTTCTTTATTTGTTTTATAATTGTTTTTGTCCGTTTTCTAAATTTGAATATTTTCTTTTCAATTATACAATTTTCCTTATGTTATTTATTTATTAGTCTTACATAATTCTCCTTTCGAGCTGTCTCCCTAGTTCCTACCCCTTACATGTAGGTTTACACCCACACATTACATCATCTTTTTTTTATCACCATCCTTGATAAAGTAAAATCTTGTAAAAGACGGTCTTACATTAAGCTTAATGTAAGACAAGCCCAATAGGCCCATTTATCAAGGATCCACACACGCGTGTCTTTCCTTTCCCGTTTCATGGGCGTCTTGTAGTTTCAAAAGTTGACGTTTTAGGTTCACAAGTTAATGTTTTTAACCCATTTGTTAATATCATAATCTGTTTCCAATTTCTAATTAAAATAAGTGTTTTAAGGTGAAAAGTTAATACTTTTTGCTTATAAGTTAAGGTTTTTTGGCGAATAGTTAAAATATATTATGTATTATGTATTCTAAATTTGATGTTTGGATTTAAAAATTAATTTTAAGGTATAAAATTGATATTTTAAGTCTATTTGTTAAACAAACTAACTCATGTCAATATTTTAAAAAGTTAAATATTTGGGTTTAAAAGTTAAGTTTTTAAGTATAAAAGTTAACATTTTTTATCCTATTTGTCAATATAGATTTCACATGCTTCCTCCGTTCCAAATTAAATGCAACAGTCAATATTTTGCACTATTCATTGTATGTACTTTGACTAAAATTTCAATTTTTTATAATTTTTACTTATATATTATAGTAGATATTAACCGTTAAAGTTATATCTCGGCAAGCGTGAAAAGTGAATTGTTGCATTTAATTTGGAACGGAGGAAGTATAAAATATTAGTTTTGGATTTTTATGCAAACGTTAATGTGTTAGGTTGAAAAGTTAAAGTTAAAAAAATCAATTTGTCTGGGCCGCTTAGCGTGTGGCTCGCACAATATAATAAACCAACTCTGATAATGGTCAATAGCCCAGGTTGACCTAGTTAGTCCAGGCCCGTCAAATAGTTGTAGCCCGATTTCACAAAAGCCCCGCCCTACAAACTCTTACAACCCGATTGGCCCTTCTTGACATTGGGTCAAATTACCCAGCCCAACCCACATTTGTCACGCGGCCCAATTCATGATTGTTTGCATTGTTGCGCCCTACATTGGCCATTGAATAGTTGAAGATGTTTTTCTTTTTTCTAATTTTCTTTTACCTTTTAGACTACAATTGAGAGCCTTATCATAACATTGACGTGTTCTCTATTATGGAGTGTCAAGACTCAATAGGAGGAATGATAAACCTACTACTAGTGGTAACTTGTTCGCTAATAACAATATAATATTGAAAATAGCTATTTGTAACTCTTATAAGAAGCTAAATATGGATATGATAGGAAATAATATACATTGGAAAAAAATATAATATAACCCTTTCAAAATTTTGAAGATAAATGGCGAGCTCGAAATTCACAGTTACCTTGAAGTTAATCGGTTATAACTTATAATAACATACATGTTTAAGGAAATTTACCTTTTAGACTATAATTGAGAGCCTTATCATAACATGTACTTTGGATGATAGGTTGTACACTGAAATAATCCGAGTAAGCATTTTAATCTATGAAATCAGGGTAGATTAAAGCATCAACAATGAGAAATCAGAGAAAAATTGAAATACGTGCATTGAATCACCAAAATTCCAGTTTGTTTTCCTCGAATCAGAATGTAACTGCTACGTAGAAAACACATCTCTATTAATTCGAATGAATGCGCGATCTTAAAATTGAACGAATTGGAAACAATTCGTTTAAATTAGAAAGCTAAATGTTTTGGATAATATGATCGTTTAGCCTCTAATTCTAGTCTTGGTAAACCGTCTCAAATTCACCTCTTTCTGTTCTTGAGTTCATTGAATGGTGTTGTTGCTCTTCGACATCGGTTTTCTAATCTTACTATTGTCAATTCATTGCTAGGTTTGGAGGAGAATGAGAGTTTTTTTCAAAGCAGAATAAAACGGTTTTGGAAACTGATCAATTTGGTAGAGTAATTAATTGTTTTTAATTAAAGAAATGTCAAAAGATACAACCTTGATCATAGGAGAAGATAATGGGTATAATATATTAATTCTGTTGAAATCGTGGCCTGTGATTAAGGATGGAACATTTTTTAAAAAAATGAAAGTTGTAAGCAATTTAATTTATTTTAGTAGTCAGTTTTAAAGTAGCCGTTTGGATGTATTTTATTTTTATTTTTTTCTATTTTTGGTGTCCCCGTATAATAGAAATATGACTTACATATATCAATAGATTTGCATGGTGAAAATTTTCTTACAATTACTTTCTAGTTTGTGTATTTTAGTTATTAGTCAATTCAATCAATTCCTTCCATATAAATATTTTATGTAATTTTAAAATAAATCTTTTTGAACTATCTATTTAAAGATTTGACTACTAATTTTGTGCTTCTCTATATTCAAGATATATTTTCGGTTCGGTATTATAAGAATTTATTTTGATTGTCGTATGGGATGGGTAATTTATTGACATAGTAGTATTTAACAATTATACTAAGTGAATTATTCTAAGAGACTTATTATTTTAATCTTAATTGTAGACGGAGATCGCATAGGAGATTATTCCGGAAATTACTAAATTGTTAAGATCACTCGCGTTTGAGGTAATTTTCGATATCCATCAACTTTAGAATTCCGTTAGGCTTATATGATGTGCTATGTGTTTATGTGATATAGTTATTCATATTAAAGGGATATTATGTGCAATGTTTGTTGATCTAAAATTGACTATTATTATGATTTACGTAATACTATTATATTAGTTTCATATGATAAAGAAAGTTATATCTTCTAAAGGTTACTACTTTAAATTGGAAACTTCCCATGCTATGGAGGTTTAATATGACGTAAAAGGTTTGACGTAATGTTTTATGATACCTGGGGTCACTAATTAGCAAGTGAGTCTGTGAGTGAGTGTTGCTAAGTATGCAATGGTCGTATTGATTTTCTTATACTAGTGCGTTGGTAATGATAATGATACATGCATTCAAATAAGTACTTACACAAACAATAGCAATTATGTATTGTATGTACGTGGTTTTATGCTAATCATCGCCAAGTTTATGATAGATCTGTTGAACTTATTTCGACATGACTGAAAGGAATTTTGGCTCATCTTACTTAAGTCTTTCAAAAATATTTATATAATTTAAATTGGAACTTAATGAGGGAATTGAAGCCCGTATGGGGATGAACATATAGCGTAGTCGGCACTAGACTACTAATAGATCCCGGAACTTTTGCTGTTAAGTTTATGTTGTCTTTCTCCTAATATTGTTGGTATGTATTGTGGAGGCCCATAGTTATTAGCGAGGGATGTGCACACTAGGGATATGATGTGAGTATTTTATGGCCATGTTTACGTTGGGCCATGCGCAACCCCCTATGAGCTAGGTAGGTGGTTACAAGGATTAATCCTGGCCTATCAAAGTTCTTTTTTTTCTCCCTTAAACAATTAATTTGGTTGTGTGTTGGTGAAATGTCAATGATTATGAGAATTCTTATAATGCTTCGAAATAGATTATTTGGCTTACGTGTGTGTATATGTGTATGTAATATATGTATTAAATAAAATTATTTTATTAAAAGAAGTAATAGTATTTTACGGGATGAAGTCAAAATCACTCAGTTTTCACTGGTTTTTGGGAGTCTGGCTCTCTTTTCTTTCTCTATGTATTTTGCAGGTTAGATGGAATACCTAGCTTGGTGTGAGGACGCGTGTAGACTCATCATTTAGCTAGCCTAGATTTTGAATAAATTAGACCGAGCTATGACATTTTAGTTCTTTAATTTAAAGATTAGGTTTATGTAATTTTTTAACTCACTTTCACTTGCTTTAAAGTCTTTGTAACACCCCAACTTCTAATCATAATTATTAGGTTAGTTAACCTGGCATTAGCTGTGGAAGACCTAGGTAGTCGGTGCGTTACCGCCGTACTTTCCGTTAGGAAAATACAAGGCGACATAAAACATAACTTTACTAATAAATTAACAACTTAAGTGATGGGCAACAATATTATATTAAAAGGAGTGTTGATTAGCTAACAAGTCTTAGTCTTACAAAAAGATAAATGTCTCTATTAAGGGAATGTTATTAGCGAGTTGTATTTTTAAGAGAATTTTTTTATTGTGGGCCCATAACCTACAAGCTGGAGGATGTTTCTGCTGCTATTTAGGAATAAAGTATGATTACTGATGTTCTAATTATGGTTAATTGAGTTAATGACGGATCCCTGATTTCGGGCCGTTATAGATGTTTATTTATTAGCTTAATAATAAGTCTAGTATTTAAAGAGTATATACTCATGTTTTATAGTTTATGCCTTTAAGTCATTAAACATGAATTTTATATAAATTATAAAGTAGTACTTATTTATGTCGAACTTATTAACCAAGTTATAAAGCCCGTAGACCTTAGCTTATAGTAATAAGTCATTAAATAACGAGTAACTATTAATAATTATTAATAATGAGCCTTATGTTTAAACAAATATTTTTTTTAAAAAAAGGATTCACATGAGGGAAATGGTTTGTAATATAATGAACGTGTTTACGAGAATGATTTCCTGTCATTTTTTTACTTGGATTGTGGGATGATACTAAACGCTTTTTAAATGTGTTTTTGATTAAAGTACACATGACGGTTTGAAGAAATGTTCAATCTATATATATATATATATATATATATATATATATATTAAAAAGCGTAAGCAAGCGTTGCTATCCGCCACGTGTCACTATCCCTCTTTGAATAACATTTTATCCAACAACATTCTCATATATTAAAAAATGTCAATGTAAAGATTCAAACCCCTAACCTCATGTATGGAATGAATAACTCCAACCACTATGCCATCATATTATTATTGATGCTTCTATCAACAATAATGATGATACATAAATGAAAACCAAGAGTTAAATTGTCTAAATGAGATGACTTATATTTTTTTAAATGATATTTTACACGCTAGATTACATTAGTTATCGCTAACTAATAACCCGAGCATCGCTGGGGACCAATACTAGTTATGATTAATAAAGCATGAATTCTCAAATATGTTTTAACGGAATTTATGAGCTTCTTTAAGCATTGATGTATGAATAAGAAAGGAAAACACGATAAATGAAAGTGAAAGGGGTTCTGGTTACATAGTTCTTAAACGCATTGTTCTGAGCCGTACATCTGCAAGGGGTACCGCATTGTTTATGTATGATTCTTTGTACTAGTCGTACACCCGAAAGGGGTACCGCATTGTTTTATGGCCATATTCCCGAATGGGGTACCGCATTGTTCGCCGTACATCGAAAGGTGTACCGAATTGTTCTGGGCGTATCCCCAAAAGGGGGGAACCACAGTGTTCGTCGTACATCGAAAGGTGTACCACATTGTTCTGGCCGTATTCTCAAAAGGGGTACCGCATTGTTATAGCCGTATTCCCGAAAGGGGTACCGCATTGGTGGGAGACGTCCTACAAGTCTATGATTGCCAGCTACCAAAGTAAAAATGTTCTGTTAACGAGAAATATATTGATGTTACACTTTTAATAATGAAATGGAATTTATGAAATGTTTTTACAAATGTTTTACTATTCTCTTCTCCCTGTTCGCAACTAAAATGAATTGAAATGAATTTACGATGTTAGGATAGTATGTTACTGGGCTCGGCTCATGATGTTTTGTTTTTCAGTTTTAGGTACTATTGAAAGTGTTGCAACACACATGGAGAGATTTTCTAACTAAGATCGATAATGATGATTATGTAAATAAGTTACTTAGTGATTGGTTCGAGAAGTAGTTGTTATGTTATGTTTTAGGGGAGATGTTGGGATGATTGATGATAAGGTAAATGTCTCTATTAAGGGAATGTTATTAGTGAGTTGTATTTTTAAGAGAATTTTTTTTTATTGTGGGCCCATAACCCACAAGCTTGAAGATGTTTTCGCTGCTATTTAGGAATAAAGTATGATTACTGATGTTCTAATTATGGTTAATTGAGTTAATTATGGATCCCTAATTTCGGGGCATTACCGTCTTAGACCATCTAAATTAATAATAGAGTTTATTTTAAATTTTAACTTTTGGCTTAGCTTTTAAATTCACAAGAAAATAGGTGTTGCAGTAACGCTCCCATGATTTGAACCTTGATTTTCTCAAAAGTATATATGATTTATTATAAATAGGCAGCTTCGAATTTTAGAGATGTTACAATGTGAGTTACTCAAAATTGACTCAAGCAGAGCCCTACTCAATTAAAGTCAACTCAAAATGTGGGGTAGTAAGTCAAGTCGAGCTACTCCAAATTAATTTGAATTCAAGTCACCTCATGAGCCCTTTTACCTAAAATTATGATATTTTTGCAATGATTAATTTATTATACTTTAAAATTAATTCATGTTAAAGAATCTTTTTAGTTAGCTAGAAAGAAATTCCATGAGAATAATTCATTATTATACACTTGTAAACAATATTCCCTCCATATTTTTTTTATTGTTATTATACTTCCAAATGAATGAAATCAAAAGAATAAATATAATTATTTCAAATACAAGATTGGTTCAACTATATAATCCAAAATTCAAGTATAAACCACAAATAAAAAGGTATTTATGTATTACATAGACCTTGAATTTCTCTTTATCAATACAATAAATTATATCAATTGTAGCTCACACCAGAATTGTAACGTATCTATTAGTACAAAATAGTATTCCCTCTGTTTCGGTTTACTTGCTGCATTTGCTTTTTCACACTTGACGAGACACAACTTTAAATATATATATATCTTAAGTTATATGTAAGAATTTTTTATATAAAAACTATATATTTGAAAAGTACATGTTGAGACAAATCAAACAAGATCTCACATAACTATGTTTTTATCTTTGTACATAAAAATAAATACGGTCAAACTTACAAAGTGAATAGTGTCACTTTTCTAATGAAACAATTAAAGGGAATAGGAGGGAGTAATATACCGTAACTAGTTTCTGACCCGGGCAATGCCCGAGTTGGGTTTTTATTTAGTTATAATTTCTATTATATCTAAATTTTAGTGTTAAACACTTTAAGATTAATAAAATATTATAAAATAATTAATAAACTAAGAGATATTATATATCGGTAGTTATTTACATATAATTGTCATCCGACTAATGTAAAAGTTGTTTAATGTTTAAAGGATTCCTATATTAAGAGCTAATAATTTTCTTTATCTCGAGCTTAAAATTACTGTCTTTTATAGGTATAGTAGTTTCCTTCTAAAAATAGTCATTATATGCTTTGGTAGTTTGAAAAATAAAATAAATTGAAGTTAAAGTTGTCATAATACACAATATGTTAATTTGGTAAAGTTAACTCTCAAAATAAAATAAAAAACAATAAACATGTTTCCTCTAGACTATTATTGATATTGTCGACACTGTAGAGTCACATAATTACTCTTTTTCAATTTCATTTCTTCTATAAATTCATCAATTCACTTGAAGAACTTGTGTTACAATAATAATACTATGATTGATTATTCTCTTCAGATCAACATGGGTTGAGAAGTCCAAATGAGCAATGAGCAATGAGCAAAAATATAGTCTTGGGTGTACCATGCTCATACTACACATGGGCATATAATAAAATTTGTCTGAAATGAGGCGTGACTGAATGATTTCGAACAGATTTATGAAGAAAAATCATGATTCATCTAGGTAAAAAATAATTGCTTCTCATCAATGGAGATTATTTAGTTTGAGATTATAATGCATGGTTTTGTTTTGGGTCTGATTTGGATACCAATTTTGAGATGTATAGATCTATATTCCCAACTTAAATTGCATGTTTAAAATATATTTACATTATTTTTTGTGGGTTTGTATTTGACAATAATCTGCATTGGTTTGATATTACATGTATCATCAAGATTCATTAAGTTGCACACGATTACTTGAAATTCTCTTACTGGGGACTATTTTTGAATGGTACGTACTTGTGTCGCCTAGTTGATAGTTGACCAAATAGGAATATCTTTTTTGAAAAAAGATGTAAGGTGTATATCGAAATATATTTTTGAGAAACCAACTTAACTTTTTTAAAACTTATTTTATTAATTAATGAGTGACCAAAAGAATTTTGGGAAATTCGATATGGTGAACTTATAATATTGTGTTTTTTTACATGGTGGAAACAAAATATTCTGACTTTCTAAAATATCCCTATGATTTCGTATATGTACTATAGTGACCCTATGGAATTATTTTTTCCATATGATAAAAACAAAATATCTAGATTTTCTAAAATGACCTTATAATTTTGTATATTTTTCTGTTAGAGTCCACCAACTATAATTTAACAACTGAAATAATATTTTAACTGACCTAACCCTTATTGATGCACCCAAATAAAAATCATCTTTTACCCCCATGTATTTCGTAGGATATGCAGATTCTTCAATTTCAAAACATCATTTGGCATTTCTTTCCAAACACAAAATGACCTTATGCCGCCTCTGAGCATGATCACCATTATAACAATTAATATGAGTGATATTATCCATCACTGCGCAATTTGGATCAAAAACATACAAATTTAAACATTTTTTTCTTATCTTTGAGATAAGATTTATCTTTTATGACTACATGTTTAATTTTTTATAAACTTATTTTATGAATTAAGGAGTGGTCTAGTTGACACCTTGAATAAAATATAAGTTGTTTTTTTGCAATTCCAGAAAACATATCATAAGTGGATCTTGATTCAAAGTATTTTCGAGACGAATCTAACGGTGCAAAAATTAAAATTTCCGGAGATTTGAAATTTATGGCTTATTTTATAATTTTATATCATTTGGAGTTTTAGATATGGATCACTTATACTTTAGATAAGGAATATAATTTTTATTTACGATATAATTATTTATTTAATTAATATCTATTAAAAATAAAATAAATTAATTAATTATGTATAATAAAATATATCATAAGTGGATTTTGATTCAAAGTATTTTTCGAGATGAATCTAACAGTTCAAAAATTAAAATTTTCTGAGATTTGAAATGAAAGTTATGGCTTATTTTATAATTTTATATCAGTTGCAGTTTTGGATAAGGATTACTTGTAGCTTTAGATAAGGAATGTAACTTTTATTTACGATATAATCATTTTTCTAATTATTGTCTATTGAAAATTAAATTAATTAATTAATTATGTATACTAAAACATATCACAAGTGATCTTGATTCAAAGTATTTTTCGAGACGAATCTAACGGTGCAACGAATTTAAATTTTCTGAGATTTGAAATGAAAGTTATAGCTTATTTTATAATTTTATATCAGTTGTAGTTTTAGATAAAAATTAGTTGTAGCTTTAGATAAGGAATGTAACTTTTGTTTACGATATAATCATTTTTTAAAATTATTGTCTATTGAAAATTAAATTAATCAATTAATTATGTATAATGACGTAGAGCGATGTGGTAGCTCCTTTCGGGACGGCTTTATTATCTATTATAGATACTAGTAAGAACAATTAAAAAAAAAAATCACCCAATTCTAAAAGAAAAAAGGTAGGACTTCTGTTTACCTCTCTAAAAACCAATTTACCCCTCCGTGTACGATACAATCCAAAACCATGAAATACAAGTAAAACTTTTAGAACATCTAGTGGAATTTTTCCCAAAATAATGCTCCTCACCAAAATAATTCCCACTTTACCGTCACTTTGAAAATAATTCCTACAATACCGTCCACGTAAGCAAGTCAGCATAAATTTTTTTTTGTTTTTTCACGCAGCTAATTCGCTATCTGAAAGAGCGAATTACATATGAATTCGCTGATTCAGATAGCGAAATTGTTTGACTACTTGCAACAGAAGCCAACAGAAGCCAAATTGCTGTGAGAAAATTGGAAGACAAATTCGCTATCTGAAATAGCGAAATTGTTGACTAATTTCGCTACTTCAAGTAGCACATTTGTCTTATTTCGCTACTTCAGGTAGCGAAATTACTCCGCAAACCAAAAAAAAGTTGAAACGTTGACTTTGCTTACGTGGACGGTATTGTGGGAATTATTTTCAATGTAACGGTAAAGTGGGAATTATTTTGCCGATGAACATTATTTTGGGAAAAGATTCACATCTAGTGTGCTTATCACCAAGGTATAGCTTGGGTCTAATGGTATAGCTTCTTTTCTCCCTAAAAATCTAGTGTGCTTATCATATTCTCCTAATTATTCCTACTGCTGTACTGTCCTAACGACACCTTTCTTTTTACAGTTTTACTAGAATCATCCTAGCTAGGGATCAGCATGTACAAGTGCATGTAATTGAATGAGGCAGTGAAATTATTAGGATAAGATTTTGTGATTATCTGTATCTTTTGTGATTATCTTTTATCTAGTTAGGATATTATCTTTATCTTAGGTTTTCTATCTCTCTTAGGAGAACTTCTTTATACCTCCTCTATAAATTGGTGTATTGGTGCGTTGGTTTAATAAGAAGAGATGACAGCAACAATTCTCTCACAAATATCTAATACTTTAACATGGTATCTCAGCCCTCCTCAATCTAGGAGATTAAAAGATCCAATTTTTTCCGTTGTGCAGTAACTTTGTTACTCTTCTTCGGTCTTGTCTTCTTCTGCCTTCCACTGCTATCACGTTGCTGCAGTTTGTTTAATAAGAATACCATGAGTGGCACAACTGATAAACCAACAGGTTATGCACCTTTTTCAACTTTTTATTTGCATCCTTCTGAAGGTACGGGATCGGTCATCAGTCCGATCTTGTTAAAGGGAGATAACTATAATGAATGGGCAAAGTCCTTATGCAATAATCTTAAAGCCAAAAATAAACTTGGCTTTATTGATGGCATTATATCTATGCCTGCTACCACATCATCTGATTATACTCAATGGGGAATTGTTAACTCTATGCTTGTGGCTTGGATATTCAATACTTTGGATGCCTCGATACAATCTACCGTCGCCTTTCCTGATGATGTCAAGACTCTATGGGATGAACTTCGGGATCGGTACTCGATCGGTAATGGTCCAAGAATTCATGAACTTAAAGATCAACTTCAGAATTGCAAGCAACGTGGCCAACCCATTGCTGTTTATTTTGGCCAATTAAAGAAAATATGGCAGGAACTTGCTAGCCATTCGAAGGTCCCTCAATGTACTTGCTCCGCCGCTGCCGCAATTCTTAAAGAACGAGAAGATGAACAGCTACACCAATTTCTCATTGGTCTTGATTCAGCATATAGTACTGTAAGTTCCAATTTACTTATGCAAGAACCTCTACCCTCCCTCAATGCTTCTTACTCAAAAATAATTAGTGAAGAAAGAAAGCAATCCCTTGCTGTTAATGAATCTCGTCCTGACCAAGTTGGGTTTGCTGCTCAAGGATCGTCTCAAAATCGCGTACCCCCACCGAAAAATGTTAATGATCCTACTGAAAAATGAGAAAGATCGTTGTTTTCTGCTTGTTGGTTTCCCGGAGTGGTTCTATGAAGCTAATAGAGGAAGAGGAGGTGCACGTGGCCGCGGGGGTCGTACCACTGGCCGAGGACGCGGACGTGCACCTACTGCCAATGCTGCGAACACCAAACCTGTCTCGAACACCAAGTCTGCCACTCTTTCCGATACAGATCGTCAAGGTCTTCCTTCTATGACAGATGCTCAGTGGAATGCTATTATGCAGGCTATCAGTAATACTAAACCATCTCCCTCTCATGACAAGCATGGTAAGCCTTCTTGGATAATTGATACAGGTGCATCAAATCATATGTCGGGATCGTTGGAGTTCTTTACTAATGTCTCCAATATTGCTCCTATCCCTATTGGTTTGCCAAATGGTAAACAAGCTACTGCCACTAAAGAAGGCAGTGTGATATTAGGGAATAATGTCTCATTGCACAACGTGCTTTATGTTCCTACTCTAAACTGCAATTTATTATCCGTGTCTCAATTTTTAGAACAACAACATTATATTGTCTCTTTCACTAATAAGCTATGTATCATACAGGACCGTACTTCGAGGAACCTGATTGGAGCGGGGATATTATGTGATGGAGTCTATTTGTTCCGCTCAGTTCAACTTGCTCATGCGTTCAAAACTTCAGTTACAGAGACGGCATCATTATGGCATCGCCGGTTGGGTCACCCTTCTAGAAAAGTAGTTTCTTTGCTTCCTAGTGTAATTTTTAATCATTGGGATAATAGTTGTGATGATAGAATAATTGTGTTGTATGCTTTAAAGCTAAGCAACCTAGACATAGTTTTCCTCTAAGTAATAATAAAGCCTATGCTATCTTTGATTTAATACATTGTGATATTTGGGGCGGTTATAAAACTGCATCTAGTTCTTGAGCTCATTATTTTTTGACCATTGTTGATGATTGTTCCCGTGCCGTTTGGGTTTACTTAATGACTGGCAAGCATGAGGTTGGGCAACATATTCGTGATTTTTGTGCAATGGTCACTACTCAATTTGGAAAACATGTTAAAATCCTACGTAGTGATAATGGTAATGAGTTTAGGTGTTTAAAACGTTTTTATGCTGATAATGGTATTTTGCATCAAACCTCGTGTGTTGACACTCCCCAACAAAATGGACGGGTTGAACGTAAACACCAACATATCCTCAATGTCGCTCGTGCATTATTGTTTCAAGCCTATTTACCTATGCGGTTTTGGGGGGAGTGTGTTCTTACTGCCGTTCATCTTATTAATAGAACCCCCACACCTCTTTTAGGTAACAAAACCCCCTATGAAATTTTATTTGGCCAATCTCCACCTTGTGGTAACCTTAGAGTGTTTGGTTGCTTGTGTTATGCGGCCAATCGGCCTCGTGTCAAAAATAAGTTTGGATCTCGAACTCGACGTTGTGTGTTTGTTGGCTATCCACTTGGTCAAAAAGGATGGCGTTTGTATGATTTGGATAAAAAGGAATATTTTGTTAGTCGAGATGTTCAGTTCTGTGAAGATAAATTCCCGTTTCAAGAAAAGCCAACAAATGTTGAACAAAACCAAATTCATGCGTACCACAATCAACCTTCCCTTGGTGACTTTCTTGATGATTATTCCACTTTATTGCCTGCCCCCCAGCCACCTGTGGACACCCCATCTACCCAACATATTTCTACAACACCTACTTTGCCACATACTACCCTTCAACCAAAAACTCTTCCACCTACTGCCACTGCTATAAAACCCATTGATGCCCCTTCTAATGATGTTGCACCCAACACTCCTTCCTCACCCAGTGTACGTGTGGGTGATATTTTGTGTGAAGTTGCTTCCCCCCTTGCAAAACAGCCCCATAGCAGCCCCTCCCAAGTCAGGGGGAGTCCGATGCCTCCGACGCCCCCGTGTAACACTAGTGACTCTGAATTACTTGGTCGTGGACATCGGGTTCGGAAAACTTCTTCTAGGTTGAAGGGATTCATCACCAATAAGGGACTGATTACTAATACTGTGCGTATAGACTCCACTTCATCACATAATGTTCCTCCTGCTTCATCTCGTTTCTCAGGTACTACTCCTTTCCTATAGCTTCTTACGTGAATTGTGATCGCTTTTCCGTGAGACACAAATGTTTTTTAGCAGCCATAAGTGCAGGCAAGGAACCAGCTAACTATCAAGAGGCCGTCAAGGATGCGGGGTGGCGCAATGCAATGAAGGAAGAGCTTGATGCGCTCGAGAGAAATGGTACATGGACTTTAGAAGATTTGCCTCTGGGCAAACATGTGATTGGATGTGGTTGGGTGTATCGTATAAAATACAGATCTGATGCATCTATTGAACGGCTCAAAGGCCGTTTAGTTGTTTATGGAAATCGACAGGTTGCGGGTGTTGACTACAATGAGACATTTGCTCCCGTTGCAAAAATGGGTACGGTCCGTATTTTTCTTGCTGTAGCTGTTGCTATGAATTGGGAAGTCCATCAAATGGATGTTCACAATGCGTTTCTTCATGGTGATTTACATGAAGAAATTTATATGAAACCTCCCCCTGGTTACAATGCTCCCTCGGGCAAGGTTTGTCGTTTGCGCAAGTCTCTATATGGTCTGCGCCAAGCTCCACGCAATTGGTTCGCCAAGTTATCATTTGCTTTAAAAAAATTTGGTTTTACGCAATCATGTGCTGACTATTTTTTATTTAGCTATGTCCGAGAGAATGTGGCTTTGCATGTACTTGTGTATGTTGATGACTTAATAATTGCTGGCTCTTCATCTCCAGCTATTGCTCGTTTCAAAACTTATCTTGGCACTTGCTTCCCTATAACAGAAATACAGCCGTTTTAAATTATGCAGCATATTCTGTCCTATTTTTCACCGTTCACATTGCACAGCAAAGATATGGAGTATCATATATACAAGTAGCTTCACCATATTTTTGTGCTTATCGATTATCATGTCAAAATTACTAAAATATTTAGAAAAGGGGATGAGAGTTAGTGAACCAAAAGCAATGAGAATGATTTTTTGTGCTTACAGCCATGACAAGGTAAATGATAATTGTTTTTTTTTTCAATGTATTTTCTCTAGGTTTATTGTTGTTCATGGTACTTTAGTTATGGAGTATATTGGGCATGTTCTCTTCGTCTAATTTTAACTAAATTGAAATTATTGGAGCTGAACTGAACTTATTGGAGCTGAACTAAACTGCATTTATTAGAGCTGAACTGAACTTAACTTATTGGAGCTGAACTGAACTGAACTTATTGGAGCTGAACTAGATATATAAATAATAAGTAAATAATAATTACTATGAATATTATATAATAAGTAATTATAATTCTAAGTAATAATAATTAAATTAATAATTTAGAATAATATCAAATGAATAATGATAATATTATTTTTGATGCTATTAAATAATAGTTATTAATTAATAAATAATAATAATGATAGATTAATTTTTTAAAAAATAATTACTGACAATAATAACAATTAATAATGAGTAATTACTATTATTATTATTAATATATTAATACTTGAAGATGATTATATAATAACAATAATGTCTAAAAAGTAAATTAACATTACCATTATAATAATAATTAGCTTAAAGCATGGGTTGCTGTGTGCTTCTAACCAAACCAAGATTTGTGGTGGGTTGGTTTATAATAGAGATACACCAAACCTCACCACAAACCGCCAAAGTATCTTTAATATGCAACGTAACGACAATGTTATACCTTAAATAAAACTGCAGTACTATTAGTAACTTTGTAATTTTTTCATATCTTCTAGCTTTTTGTAGCTTAGTTGTATGATGTAATAGTGAATACTTAGTCGGTAAAATAAAACAACAATTGAAAATCAGAATACTTGTATTGACATGAAATTTGGTCAAACCGCGCACCAAACCCAAACCTTGCTCAGCTATAAATATAATAATAATAATAATGAGTAAAGGTATAATAACCAAAATAATATATATTAAAATAATAATAATAATAATAATAATAACATTAATAATAATAGTAAGTAAAATAAATTAGACCAACAATAATAATATTAAACAAAATGGTTAAATAATGACTGAAGCTGAACGGAACTGAGCTGAACTTATTGGAGCTGAACTTGTAACACCCCGTATTTTATATATTGTCAGTAAATATTTATAGTAAATTATTTTATAAAAATAATTTAAATTAGTCTTTATTAAATTATACTTCTTCCCTACTTTGACTTTGTTTTAGAAATAGCCCAAAACGTATTCCTAGTTTGACTAGGTTAAATACCCATAACCCATTAGGTTTAGTTAAATCTAGATTATAAAAGAAAAACAAAAACAAAAACAAAAACAAAAACAAAAAAAAATTAAAACCAAAACTTACTCACCTTTTTAACGCAGAAGGCTAGTCGACGCCACCCACCATCCTGCATCTCTTTCTCCTCTTATTCCAAATACATGTCGGGAAGTTCATCCCAAGTCCCACATGGAAAGAATATAAAGTGAAGGAGCTCTTTATATAGTTGGAGCTCAACACATTAGAATGAGGCCTTTTGGGAAGGTGCCCAAAAACAAATCCGTGCGGGCTAGGCCCAAAGCGGACAATATCATTCTAATGTGTGTATGAGCGTGCGTCGGCGGCCCAACAAATGGTATCAGAGTCGAGCGGTTCGGTCTGGGACGGGAGGCTGCCGTGGCGGTGCGTGGGAGTCCCTCGTGTGTCCTCGAAATTGGTGATTTGGTGGGCCCCTGTATCGAAAGTCTTCCTGGTGTGTTCAGCTGTGTTGAACAAAGGTCTCCCTGAGACTGGTGGTGGTTTCCCTATAACTCGTGGTCGAAGCGAGTGGGCATGTTGTCCAGTGGGTGTGGTTCGGTAGATGGTTCGTGGTCGGTTGGTTGGCCCTGTAACTCGTGGAGATCGAGTGGGCATGTATTCGAGAGCAAACAATGGTAGCTGTTGGTGTAATCAGGCGGTGGGTCCCGTGGTGTAGCAGCGATACTGAAAGGGGCAAGTATGGCAGATCGGGTGTATCGTTCGAGGGAAGGCCATGAGTTATGTGGTCCTTGGTCTGAGGGAAGGATTGTTGGGAAGTTCATCCCAAGTCCCACATGGAAAGAATATAAAGGGAATGAGCCCTTTATATAGTTGGAGCTCAATACATTATAATGCGGCCTTTTGGGAAGGTGCCCAAAAATAAATCCGTGCGGGCTAGGCCCAAAGCGGACAATATCATTCTAATGTGTGTATGAGCGTGCGTCGGCAGCCCAACAATACACTCCACCTTCTTTACTCCTTCTGCCTCCACCTTCAGATTAGCCTTTTCAACTTAACAATTGTAATTAGCTATCATCACAACATCAATTCATCAATTATCATCTTTTACTTTTGTTTTCCTTGAGCAATTTCGAAGAGGAAAAAAAAGGGGTTGTTGGCTTGCGTTATCTGGGTCGAATTTCGGATCAAAGGAGGTTAATTCCGAGTCTTGTTACACTCTTCTACATTCCAACTACTTCACTTTATCAAGTAAGATTCTTTGCTAGTTTTAATTTTAGTTTTCGCTTAGTTTTAGTTTGGTTTTTTTTGTTGTGTTGAATTAGGATTCTTGAGAAAATTGATTTAGTGAAAAGTTTATACTATGCTCAATTGGTTTAATTGGCTTATGCTTTATGTGTAATTCGGATTAATTAACACATCTATGAGTTTAATTTGGAATAAAATTAATACTTTTGAAATTACTATGAATTCTTGCTATATTAGATTGATGATTAGTTTCTTATGTTGACTTATTAGTTGAATTTCAGTTTAGATTATTATAGTTATTATGAGTTTAAATGCTATTTTGAAATTCTTGAGTATATTGGATTAGTTATTAGTTTGAAATCCTAAGGGCCTGTTCATTTCAGCTTAATATCAGTTCAGTTCAGTTCAGTTCAATTCAGTTCAGCTCTAATCAGTTCAGTTCAGTTCAGTTCAACTCCAATCAGTTCAGTTCAGTTCAGCTCCATTCTTTTATAACCATTTTGTTAAATATTATTATGTTGGTTTTTAATTTATTTTACTAATTGCTCTTATTATTATTATTATTATATTTTATATCATTATTATTAAATATTATTATTATTATCTGTATATTATTTTGTTTATTATAGCTTTATTCATTATTATTACTATTATCATTAGGAAGGAACATGGTTTAGGTTAAAAGCACAAATAAACCCGCGTTTTCAGCCCATAATCCAATCAAATCACGTCAAAACAATTTATGATGTAATTTTGCACGGTCCGACCCAATTACTAAATATTAATATATTATTAAATCTAATTGTTAAAATAATAATATTGATTAAATTCTTATATATTATTGTTATTATATAATCATCATAGACTATAGAATAATTTTTATTAATTATCATTATAATCACTAATCATTATTATTATTAATTTATAATTATTAATATTATTTATTTATAATTATCATTTAAAATATCCAAAATACAATTATTATTAATCATTAATAATTATTCATTATTATTACCTATCATCATAATTATTATTTAATATTCATATTATTATTGTTTAAATATTATTTATATATTTATTAAATTCAATTTAATTTAATTCAATTCAATTCAGTTCAGTTCAGTTCAGTTCAGCACCAATCAGTTCAGTTCAGTTCAGTTCAGCTCCAATCAGTTCAGTTCAGTTCAGTTCAATTCAGTTCAGTTCAGTTCATTTCAGTTCAATTCAGTTCAGTTCAGTTCAGTTCAGTTCAGTTCAGTTCAGTTAAGTTCAGTAAATCTAAACAGGCCCTAAGTTGAATTATAGTCGAATGATTGTATATTTGATGAGCTTATTATATGGCATTGTTGTTAGTATAGGGTTAAGGAAAAAGAGTTAGTTGGTGGGAAAATAGTATGGATGATAGCAGAGTCAAAATCAGTTTGACTTTTGTTGACCAAACTTGACCAGTTTGACTTTTTTGACCAAACTTGACCAATTTGACTTTTGTTGACAAACTTGACCAGTTTGACTTCTGTTGACCAAACTTGACTAGTTTGACTTTTGTTGACTTTTGTGTTCTAAGGACGTTGAGTCGTTTTCAAAATTAGTCAAGCTCAGTAACTAGGTTACGTGACTTATATGTGAATTACGTGGAGTATATTGTAGATTGTGGGTTCGTAGAAGAACCTTATTGAATTGAGATAGAGATTGATTGCTGAAAAGGTAATATTTCTTTCTAAGACTTGTACATATAATTTTAGAAAATGGTTTATATTGGTTTGAAAGCGATATTGATATTTAAAAAGGTTTTATGTGGTTTATTATCTTAAGATTTGAAAGGGATTTTACATTGTTCATATAATGAGATTTAAATCGTTTTGATGATATTTATTGTGAAAGAAAATTATGAGATATATTTATGAGATTCAAAAGGGAGGAAGTTCCTCATATGCCAAGTTGAGATTTAAAAGGAGGATGTTCCTCATTGCTACAGGTTTTGGGTAAACTAAAATGTTTATATGTTTACTTAATTATGATTTATCATGTTTCATAAGAATGTTTTTGTGGGGTTGCCGATAGGCGGTGTTCCTCGGGTTTGGAAGTAGGTTGAGTTTTGTCTCAACCATTATTTAGTAGTTGGGTGTATGTTGATCAATACACTTGCCATTTGTCTTCCTTCTTGGTTCGTTATCAAGTTAGGGGTATGCATACTAGGGGCTTTGGTACTTACCTATCTCGTGAGCCTAACTAGCTCATTGGACTTTAATACTTCCTACTCACAGGTTTCAAAACAGTTACATTTTAAATGTATTTACAAAATTGTTTCAGAAAGAGAAATATTTAACGTTGAGATTATTGGAAAGTTGTTTTATTTTGTATATTTGACCTGTACAGCTTTGAAATGAATTTGTGAGATATTCCTATATATCTTACTTGCACTTCGGATAGTTTGTTTTATTACAGTATGAAATCTTGCTCAGCCTTTTGGCTGATACTATAGTATTCGATGTGCAGGGACTTGGAGGAGGTTAGCTCAAGGTTGGGTTAAAGAGAGCGATGGATTTATTTATGATTTAGTAGTTTAATAAGACTTCCGCTGTTATTCATTTGACTTTAGTATTTTATTTCAGTCTGTAATAATTATTGGAAAATTCTCAATGGTGGCTCTTAGGTCTTAGAAATTCTCAGTGATGGAAATTTCATGAAAACTTTCCCATTGGTAGCCCTGCTTTACAAATTATTTCCAGATATAGCGTTAATGAAGAATATTCCGTTAATAATAAAGCATATTCCGTTAGTTAACCATTAAGACGGTCACTCGCATGTAAAAAGAGGTCTTTTGGGTTGTTTTTTTTTGCCTATTTTAACATCAAAATCGAACTTTGAGGGGTAAAATTAACCCCCTAAATTTAACTTTATGAATCAATTTTGAGGTGGAAATTGAAAAAAAAAAAACAATCTGAAATGACTCGTTTTATGTGCGAATGTCCGCTTTAACAGTTCACTGGTGAAATATGCTTTATTATTAACGAATATATTTGGATAAGGTTATTCTTGAGAATAATTTGTAAAGCAGGGCTACCAATGGGAAAGTCTTTTTGAAATTCCACCACTGGGAATTTCTAATACCTAAGGGCCTCCATTGGGAATTTTCCATAATTATTTAGATTCTAGTTAGTTTAATTATTTAAACCTTGTTGACTATTTATTTCGCGGCGTAGCACCTTTGGAATTTCCGTAAATTATTTATTATATTATATATTTGAATTATTGTAGGTTAATAAATTTGTTACAAACTGAAAAGCCGCTGCGAGGATGAGATTTTGGGAGGCAAGAATTTTTTTTAATTTGTTAATGTTTATGCTTATCTTTTCATTCTATTGTTTGATTTGATGGAGTTTTAAACATAATAATTGTGAACTATTTTAGTTTATTTTGTTAATTGTTAATTATTGATTAGTAAGGGTGAATCAACATTGGTTTATCTTTGTTTTTATTGCGATGCTAGAACGATGAATCGACTCGTGCGTAGTAGAAGCTCAGGTTCGAGTCGTATGATACGCGAGATGGATCACTCCAACCGAGCCTTGACTGAAGCTATGGAGAAGCTTGCTGCGGCCCAGGCTGCTGCTCTTGCTACTCCCGTTGCTCCTATTTCTAGTAATGCTAGTTCTCATGCCGTGATTTTGAAAGGGATTGACCAGGAGAAACCGTTTATGTTTGATGATAAGGGTGATCTTACAGATGGAGAACTGGATTCGAGAGTTTGACAAGATCTTTACTACTCTCCAAATCCCTGACCAGATGAGAGTTGATTCTGCTGCATACTACCTTGTTGAGGATGCTGAGATTTGGTGGACCCACAATAATTTTGATCTGACTACTAAGGTGACTGTAGATGAGGAGGGAGAAGAGTTTATGGAGGAGAGGGAATTTGGCTGGACTGAGTTCAAAAAGGCGATTCGTGAGGAGTTTTTCCCAGCCCATATGAGGAAGAGAAAGAGGGAAGAGTTCAATGATCTCCAGCAGGGAGATATGAGTGTCCATGAGTTTTATGTGAAGTTTCAGGAGTTGGCTAAGGGGCTAGTTCCTGATGCGCAGGAGAGGCAGAGAAATTTGAAGAGAAACTGAACCCTAAACTTCATTCTAAGATGGGAGCTGGGGATTACGCTGCAGTGAAGGAAATGTACTCCCGTGCTTGTAATGATGAGAGGATTCAGGCCAAGAAACAAGCAGCAAAGAAGCTGAAAGCCAACTCAGTTGGGTTAACTCAAGTGACAGAATAGAATGGCAACAAGGGTAAAGGGGGTTTTAATAGAAACAAAAACTTTGGGAATCGTGATTCTAGTCAGCAGTATTCTAAGGAGCATCAGAGTTCCACTCATAGTCGTAGTCATCTCCAAGGACATAACTAGAGGACTGATCGGGTTTACTATTGTAAACGTTGTAGTTTAAACCACCCTGGCAAAGATTGTGATGGTAACTTGGTGGAGTGTAACCATTATGGGAAGAAGGGGCATGATGCTTATGAATGCTTCACAAACCCAAAGTCTAGGAACTTCAGGCCTGAGATGAGTTCGAGAAATGGGCCACAACTAGATAAGAGACCTCAGAATGCAAACAATTGTCGTCTCTCACATTCTACTTCAGGGAGTGCTCTACCTGATCGTAATAGAGGTACTGCTAATGCTGCTCAGGCACACAGAGGCGATGCAAGGAGAAACACCGGCCATATTTATGTGATGAACCACACCGAGGCAAACACTAAGGGCAACGTGGTGACTGGTACTTTTTCTATCCATTCGATGCCTACTTATGCCTACTTATGTGTTATTTGATTCAGGTACTTTCATATCTGAATCTCTTGTGAAAAGTTAGGCCTAGAGGACTCTAAAGCTTGTGAGGCAGACATCTCTACGCTTTCTGGTGTGGTTATACCTTGTAATAGTTTGTATGTAGAAGTCCCTATCATGTGTGGTAGTACCACCTTAGTAGCTGATTTGATAGCTTTTCCTTTACATGATTTTGATGTAACTCTAGGGATGGATTGGCTTAGTAAGCATAAAGCCAAGATAGATTGTGAGAATAAAAAGTGTCTATAGTTGGTCCTAGTGGAGTCCATGAGTTTTGTAAAGGACCTTCTTTGAAAATTAATTCTGCATTGACTTTGAAATCCTACATGAGGAAGGGATGTCCTATATACCTATGCCATGTTCATGATGCTAGCAAAGTGGAGCCTCGAGTTGAGGATGTTCGAGTTGCCAATGAGTTCTTAGATGTCTTTCCTGATGATATTCCTAGCATGCTTCCTAGGCGTGATATTGAGTTCAGCGTTGACTTGAAGCCTGGAACTGGACCTATTTCTAAACCGCCTTATAGAATGGCTCCTGCTGAGATGAAAGAGCTTAAGGCTCAGTTAGAGGAATTGCTTGATAAGGGCTATATTCGTCCTAGTGTGTCTCCATGGGGTGCTCTTGTTCTGTTTGTGAAGAAAAAGGATGGGAGTCTTCGACTGTATCTTATAGGGAGCTCAACAATGTCACCGTGAAGAATAAGTACCCCTAGTCGAGAATATATGGCTTGTTCGATCAGTTGACTGGAGCTGGAGTTTTTTCTAAGATTGATTTGAGATCTGGCTACCATAAGCTTCGTATGGCAGAGAACGATATTCCTAAAACAACTTTCCGAACTCGCTATGGGCACTATGAGTTTACTGTTATTCCCTTTGGGTTGACTAATGTTCCAGCGGTGTTCATGGACTTGATGAATCGGGTTTTCAGGCCGTATCTTGTTAAGTTCGTAGTTGTGTTCATTGATGATATTCTTATCTATTCTAAGGATGCTAGTGAGCATGAAGAGCATCTTCGCACTATTTTGCAAGTTCTAAGGGAGAATAAGTTGTATGCTAAGTTCTCCAAGTGCGAATTCTGGTTGGAGAAAGTTGCATTTCTTGGCCACATTATTTCTAAAGAAGGCGTTTAGTTGATCCTTCAAAGATCCAAATTGTTTCGGAGTGGCCTACTCCAAAAAGTGTGACTGAGATTCGCAGTTTTCTTGATTTGGCGGGTTATTATAGGAGGTTCATGAAATACTTTTCAAAGATAGCTCGGCCTTTGACTGCATTGATGAGGAAGGATATTAAGTTTCATTGGAATGATGATTGTGGTAAGGCATTCCAGATTCTGAAGGAGCGTCTCACTACAGCTCCTGTGTTGACGCTGCCTGATGAAAATTTAGAGTACGAAGTGTTCACAGATGCTTCGAAGAATGGTCTTGGTTGTATGCTTATGTAGAATAGAAAGGTTGTTGCCGATGTTTCTCGGCAATTGAAGAACCATGAGGTAAATTATCCAACCCATGACTAGTGTTGGCAGCTGTTGTTTTTGCAAGTAAGATTTGGCGTCATTATCTACTTGGCTCATCATTCAAGATATTTTCGGACCATAAGAGTCTGAAATACATCTTCACTCAGAGAGAGTTGAACATGAGGCAAAGGAGGTGGTTGGAACTGATCAAAGATTACGATATGGAGATTCAGTACCACGAAGGTAAGGCCAATGTTGTTGCAGATGCACTTAGTAGGAAATCCTTTCATTATTTGCAGACCTTGCATTCTATAAATCGTCTTAGAGAGGAGTTTCAACGTCTCGATGTGGAGATAATGCAAATAGGAGCTCAACTTGATGCTCTAACTATTCAGTCCACTTTGTTTGGGATCAAGGAAGCACAAGTGGATGATCAAATTTTGAAGGACAAGCAAGCTAATTAGTCTGTCAATTTAACACGGGCCAGGATGGTAGTGTGAGGTTCAAAAGGAGATGGTGTGTTCCTAATGTTCCTGAGTTAAAGGAGAAGATTTTGGAGGAATCTCATACAGCGCAGTACTCTGTACATCCTGGAGGGGATAAGATGAACAATGATCTCAAGCAGAATTTTTGGTGGCCTCATATGAAGACCGATGCCGCTAAGTACGTCTCGAGATGCTTGACTTGTCAGAAGGTGAAGAGTGAGCATATGAGGCCTTAGGGAATGATTCAACCTTTAGAGGTTCCACAGTGGAAATGGGATTCGATCTCTATGGATTTCGTTTGTGGACTTCCAAGGACACCAAAGGGAAATATAATGATATGGGGGATTGTGGATCGTCTTACCAAGTCTGCTCATTTTGTTCCCATGAAAGATACTTGGGAGAATGAGCTATTGCTGCTGCTTATTGAGAGCACGTGATTAGACTTCATGGTGTTTCCAGTGATGTCGTCTCAGATAGGGATCATAGATTCTTGTCCAACTTCTGGCAGAAGCTTCAAGAAGCTTTAGGGACTAAATTGAAGATGAGTACAACTTTTCACCCTGCTACAGATGGTCAAATAGAGCGCACTATTCAAACCTTGGAGGATATGTTGGGAGCTTGTGCCTTAGGGTTTCAGGGTTCTTGGCAGGATAAGCTTGATCTGATAGAGTTCTCGTACAATAATAGTTACCATTCTACCATTCAGATGGCTCCGCATGAAGCTTTATATGGTCGTCGATGTCGTACTCCTTTGTGTTGGAGTGATATTGGTGAATCCGTTGTGATTGGACCAGAGATGATTTAAGAGACCGTTGAGCAAGTAAAGCTCATCCAGCAGAAAATGAAGGAGGCACAAGATAGACAAAAGCGCTATAGTGATTAGAATCGTCGTCATGAGGAATTTGAGGTAGGAGAAAAGGTATTGCTTAGAGTTTCATCTATGAAGGGAGTGATGCGATTTGGAAAGAAAGGTAAGTTGAGCCCTAAGTTCATTGGCCCTTATGAGATTTTGAAAAGGATAGGCAAGGTTGCTTATAGATTGGCGTTGCCACCAAGCATTGATCGTGCGCATAACGTATTCCATATTTCTCAGTTACGTCGATACATTAGTGACCCTTCACATGTGCTACAACCCGAGTCTCTACAATTAGATGATAACATGACTTATGAGGAGTTTCCAATCAAATTCTAGATCAAAAATTTCGGAAAACTCGCAAAGGTGAGACAAAGATAGTAAAGGTGTTATGGTCAAATCACAAATCGGAGGGGTGTACTTGGGAAGCCGAGGATGCCATGCTTCTAAATACTCCCATCTCTTCACCGAGGTAAACTTTAGTTACGAGGACGTAACTCCCTTTTTAAGGGGGGTAGAATGCGTACTTATTTCACGTTTTTAGTGTCGAAAGTTATTATAATACAAGTTTAGTTGTTAATTTTGTTATGTGTTTAATTCTCTTCTTGTTATATTAGGATGGTAAGATGCAAGTTGAATGTTTATATTTCAAGTGTTAGTAGTTGCGTAAGCTATAGAGTTATTAAGCTATTTTGAAAAATAAGAATCTAAGTTTGAATGTTTAATTGTGTGATTCATAAAGGGGGGTAGATTGTAACACCCCATATTTTATATATTGTTAGTATATTTATCGTAGATTATTTTATAAAAATAATTCAAATTAGTCTTTTATTAAATTATATTTCTTCCCTACTTTGACGTTGTTTTAAAATAGCCCAAAACTTATTCCTAGTTTGATGACTAGGTTAAATACCCATAACCTATTAGGTTTAGTTAAATCTAGATTATAAAAGAAAAAGAAAAACAAAAAAAATTAAAACCAAAAGTTACTCACCTTTTTAACGCAGAAGGTTAGTCGACGCCACCCACCCTTCTGCATCTCTTTCTCCTCTTATTCCAAATATACTCCACCTTCTTTACTCCTTCTTCCTCCACCTTCAAATTAGCTTTTTCAACTTAACAATTGGAATTAGCTATTATCACAGCATCAATTCATCAATTATCATCTTTTACTTTTGCTTTTCTTAAGCAATTTCGAAGAGGAAAGAACGGGTTGTTGGCTTATGTTTTCTGGGTCGAATTTCGGATCAAAGGAGGTTAATTTTGAATTTTGTTATACTCTTCTACATTTCAACTACTTCACTTTATCAAGTAAGATTCTTTCCTAGTTTTAATTTTAGTTTTAGCGTAGTTTTAGTTTGGTTTTTTTTTTTGTTAAATTAGGATTCTTGAGAAAATTGGTTTAGGGGAAAGTTTATACTATGCTCAATTGGTTTAATTTGGCTTATGTTTTATGTGTAATCCGGATTAATTAACATATCTATGAGTTCAGTTTGCAAAAAAGAAATTACTATGAATTCTTGCTATATTAGATTGATGATTAGTTTCTATTTTTTTTGACAACGAAACAAGCAACAAACAAAAAAATAAAGGGAGCAGCGAGCTTGCATAGCAAGCAAGTGTGCATCCCGAACACATGTACGAGGAACTTTAATACACACAAAGAACTGGAAAGCAGAAACAAAAGTAAAGATATGTTCGAGGAGAGGCTTGAGTTGAACGTGACAAGTGTGCGGTTGACAAAGTGCTGAGACAATCTTCAGGGAATCAACACCAACCCTGGAGAGTCTCTGTTCAGTTAGTTAAGATAAGACGCCATCCTACTGCAGCGCGTACAGAACCAGTCGAAGTTGATTTCCATGCACCATTGACCACTAGACGCAAGAAAGGAGGGAAAAGAGCGGGGCCACGAGTGTAAACGGGAAGTGAGTGGACAATAAGAGCCTTAGGAGTAGTATCCACTGGACGAGGACATCGGAGAAGCAAGGACCGCACATGTGCAAGAATGGATGATGGAGAGCAGGCTTCCCGCTGAAAGGTGATGGAGTTACGATGACACCAGATTACCCAAAGAATTGCGACATAAGTATAAAGAGGAGAAGTGTCAGTTGTTGGTTGCCGAGCCAAGTACAAGAAGAATTGTTTAATCCAATCTGACAGTCCCATGTGACTAATAGTGTTCCGAATTCCTATGGGAGAAGCCAGCCATATGCGCGCAATAATCTCACAATCACGAAATAAATGTGCATCTGTTTCAGTTGCTGAGTCACACAACGGACAATTTGGAGGAACCTCGATTTTTCGCTTTTTGATGTTGTCTTTAGTGGGTAAAATATTCCGAATGAGGCACCAAAGAAAGATCTACCATCGGGGGGTAGTTTCTGTTTCCAAAACACACGGCAAAAGGTGTCGGTTGGGCGTTGATGATTCCCATGAATTAGACACCAGTAGGCCGAGCGTGTAGTATAGTTACCATTTGGAGTGAACCGCCAAAAGAGTTGATCTTCCTGCGATGTTAGATCCTGAGGGAGTGGAAGTGCAAGAATTAGTTGCGCCGTAGAGGTGGAAAAAGATTGCCAAATTAAAGGAGCGTTCCATTGTCCATGAGAAGTAATGAGATCTTTAACTAGAGTGATATTTGGAGGAGCAGAGGGTTTGATGACAACAGGGTATTCGCGAATCCATCTCTGGCTACGGATGGTGGTGGAAAGACCACTGACAATATGAGAAGCGAAGCCTTGCTGAAATCGTTGAGCGACTTTGACAACCCCACGGAAACCCCATGATGGAGGAGAGGGGAAAAACGCAGAGTGAAGTAAAGGAGACTTGTGATATTTGGCTGAGAGCAATTGGCTGACATGTAACTGTGGGCTTTGGTAAATGCGCCACGAGGTCCGCATAAGTGTAGCCAAGTTAAGTGCCTCCAAATTACGAAGACCCAAACCTCCATGTGAGCGATGTTGTTGGAGTAGTTGTGCTGCACACCAGTAAATAGGTCGCTTCTCACCCACACCCGACTACCAGAATTTAAGCAACAAAGAGCTTAATTTTTTAATAATGGTCTTGGGAATAATGAAAACTGACAGGATATGCGAGGCTAAAGATGCCAGAATAATATTAATCAGAACTAATCGGCCAGCTGGAGATAAGACAGAGAATTTCCAAGAAGAGATCTTTTGCTGGACACGTTCGATTAAAAAATGGAAGAGAACCACAGATTTTCCAGTAACCTCCAGAGCACAACCAAGGTATTGACCGAACGAGCCCGTAGGAAGGACACCCAGAGGCTGTTGTAAATCATGCAACAGAGTAGGGGGTATTGGGACTATATTTAACAGCAGATTTTGTAAAACATACCATTTCACCCGAAAGGTGACAGAAGCTATCCAGAACAGACCTGATCCGAGAGCAAGAATCCTGACTGGCTTGAAAGAAAAGTAGGGCATCGTCGGCGAAGAAAAGGTGGGAGGTAGGGGCGCACGTCGACTTATTTGAATTCCTTTAATAAGGCCAACAACATGTTCACGATGGAGGCGTTCAATAAGCACCTCCATACATAAAAGAAAGAGATACGGAGATGGAGGGTCACCCTGGCGAAGACCCGCAATAGGCACAAATTGGTGTGAGGCAGCTCCATTTACAAGTACAAAATAAGACACCATTGAAATACATTAAGAAATTCACAGAATCCAGAGGGAGGGAAGTGCATATGGCGAAGTGTAGCTTCCAGAAAGTCCTAGCGCACTCGATCATAAGCTTTATTAAGATCAATCTTCAAAGCTGCATAAAGTTTGCGGACGGAACGCTGGCGATTAATCTAGGAGATAATTTCATGGCCCATCAAGACACTATCACTTATCATACGTCCTGGAACAAAGGCAGATTGGCTATGGTTGACGAGAGATGGCAAAACAAGTTTAAGCCGGTTGACGAGGACCTTGGAGATGACCTTGTACAATGTGTTGCACAAACTAATTGGGCGGAAGAGGTTCAGATCTGAGGGGTGGGAAGTCTTAGGAATGAGTGTAAGAAAATTTCAGTTAAGTTCCCATAGCATGAAGAAGGAGTGACTGTTGCGTAGGGGTCAATCGAGGCAGGTGAGCTAACCAATCATCCTAAAGTTTTTGAGATAAAATACGAGGCGGAGGAGAGAACAAGTGAGAGAAATGATCAACAAAAGTATTGGTGATGGTTGTGGGATCTGTGACTATACCATTTGGAGAGACAATCTCTTTAATGGTGTTAGAACCACGACTTTGGTTAACACTACGAAAATATAAACCCGTAGATTGATCACCAAATTGGTCCCAGCGAGATTTCGATCGTTGCTTCTAATAAAGCCAACGAAGACAAACTTCATCCTCATATTTGTTGCGGAGGCGCAGTTCCTGATGTAAGTTTGAATTAGTAACTGCAGACTGGGTGTAAGATAGGTGATCCTGTATAGCACTCCAGCATAACCCCTTTCTTTGACGAAAATTTAAGCACCATTGTCAACAACGATGTAATATGCTGCTTAGAAGACGTAAGAGAATAAACATTCGCGACCCTTGCCATGTTTTCTTAAATTCTTGGAGAATGATATTTTCAATGTCGCATGAAGTAAGGCACCAAACTTCAAAACGATAGGGTCGCTTTATATGAACTGAAGAAGGCAAACAATCCAAGATAATGGGAGCATGGTCAGACAGGAAAATGGGAAGATGCCATAGACATGCATTAGGTAAAGATAAGCTCCACATATCATCGCAATAAGCACGTGCCATGATTATTTTCTTATGTTGAGTTATTAGTTGAATTTCAGTTTAGATTATTATAGTTAATATGAGTTTAAATGCTATTTTGAAATTCTTGAGTATATTGGATTATTTGTTAGTTTTAAATTCTAAGTTGAATTATAGTCCAATGATTGTATATTTGTTGAGCTTATTGTATGGCATTGTTGTTAGTATAAGGTTAAGGAGAAGAAATTAGTTGGTGGGAAAATAATATTGATGATAATAGAGTCAAAATTAGTTTGACTTTTGTTGACCAAACTTGACCAGTTTGACTTTTGTTGACTATTGTGTTCTAAGGACGTTGAATCGTTTTCAAAATTAGTCAAGCTCATTAATTAGGTTACGTGACTTATATGTGAATTATGTGAAGTATAGTCAAGTAATTAATACTATACTTTATTATATTGTAGATTGTGGGTTCGTAGAAGAACCTTATTGACTTGAGATAGAGTTTGGTTGATTGTGGTTGCTGAAAAGGTAAGATTTCTTACTAAGACTTGTACATATAATTTTAGAAAATGGTTTATATTGGTTTGAAAGCGATATTGATATTTAAAAAGGTTTTATTTGGTTTATATCTTGAGATTTAAAATGGGTTTTACATTGTTTATATAATGAAATTTAAATCCTTTTGATGATATTTATTGTGAAAGAAAATTATGAGATATATTTATGAGATTCAAAAGGGGGGACGTTCCTCATATGCCAAGTTGAAATTTAAAAGGAGGATGTTCCTCATTGCTAAGGTTTTGAGTAAACTAGAATGTTTATATGTTTACTTAATTATGATTTATCATGTTTTATAAGAATGTTTTTGTGGGGTTGCCGGTAAGCGGTATACATCGGGTTTGGAAGTAGGTTGAGTTTTGTCTCAACCATTATTTAATAGTTGGGTGTATATTGATCAATGCACTCACCATTGGTTTTCCTTCTTGGTTCGTTATCAAGTTAGGGGTATGCATACTAGGGGCTTTGGTGTTTACCTATCTCGTGAGCCCTTCTAGCTCATTGGACATTAATACTTCCTACTCACAGGTTTCAAAACAGTTACATTTTAAATGTATTTACAAAATTGTTTCAGAAAGAGAAATATTTAAAGTTGAGATTATTGGAAAGTTGTTTTATTTTGTATATTTGATCTGTACAGCTTTGAAATGAATTTGTGAGATATTCCTACATATCTTACTTGCACATCGGATAGTTTTGTTTTAATACAGTATGAAATCTTGCTCAGCCTTTTGGCTGATACTATAGTGTTCAATGTGCAGGGACTTGAAGGAGGTTAGCTCAAGGTTGGGTTAAAGAGTGCGATGGATTTATTTATGATTTAGTAGTTTAATAAGACTTCCGCTGTTATTCATTTGACTTTAGTATTTTAATTCAGTCTGTAATAATTATTTAGATTCTAGTTAGTTTAATTATTTAAACCTTGTTTACTCTTTGTTTCAGTTAGAACTTTTTGCCTTGCATGAATTCCATAGGAATAGTAGAAAATCCCTCCGTGATACATTTATTACTTTTAGTACAAAGTACAATGAGTGATGGTATAGTTCGTTTGTTGGTAGCTTAGAGGATTAGACGTATGACTATAGTTTTCCAATTGGCTGTTTTTGCATTAATTGCTACTTCATCAACTTATTGATTAGCGTACCCGTTGTATTTGCTTCGCCCGATGGTTGGGCAAGTAACAAAAATATTGTATTTTCCATTATGGATTGGATTAGTCTTTCTGGTGGGCATCCTTAATTCTCTCATCTCTTGAACCTAGTTGTTCCAGATCCAAAAATGACCCCTCCCCTGAATTCTTTCGGGTTGTGAGACACAGTAAAATTCGATCAATATAACAATAAAAAACTCTCCCAAGATACAAACAAAACAAATAACGAAAACAAAAAAATTAGAGGGAGGGATAAAAAATGAGCTCCAAGTAGTTAACCTGATAAATTGATAACTCGAGCATTCCCGGCCCACCAAGCAAAACCGTTGGTTTCTTGGTCACGGCCGACTAAAGTTAAAGTTCCATTAAAGAGCGTTTCCACGGGGGAACCTCCTAAGGGAATATAAGGTTTTCATGAGGCTGATCTTGAGCCGCAATCCAAGCACGAATACCTTCGTTTAACTGAATATTTTTGGTGTAGAAAGTTTCAAATTCGGGATCTTCAGTTGCACAGAGTATTATATGGATGATCCGATCCACAAGGACCATGATTGGGAATTGTTTGACTGTCTTTCTCTTTTTTGAGGAACGTAAAAGGGCCGAGCCATAACAATTGAGAAATTATACGACTTAACTCCAACATAATTACTCTGATATAGCTAGCTCTTTTAGGTACTTGAATATTTCCTAACTGTTTTGGTCCATTTACAGTGATTGCTTCTGTATAGTAGCTAAATAATCCCATCGTGTCACATAAGGCAGATATTGTATAATTGTTCGGTTTTCTGCAATTTTTTCCATACCTCTGTGCAAATAACCCACTATTGGTTCACAGTCAATAACATCTTCACCGTCTAAAGTAACGATGAGTTGGAGAATCCCATGCATTGATGGATGCTGAGGGCCCACTATCATGAGGTCTTTTCTGGTAGTTGGTACAGTCATAGGTTTTTCCCCGATTCATTCTTTACACGAATTCATTTTTCCATGAATTGCTGAAAATAAAAAAGTTCATAAAAATTCAAGATCTAATAAATCAAACAATTCAAAACGACTCTTCATATTAACGTGTTTTTAGTTCTCGAATGTTCAATTGACTGATTAATTCTTTATAATGTATTCCATTTTTCTTTGACAAATAAGCCAGTAGTCGTTGACATTTTCCCAAAAATTTTCGTAAACCTCTCTTAGATGAATAGTTTTTTTTGTGTAATTCCAAATGTGAAGTAAGTCTTCGTATCTTATTGGTAAAACAGAATACTTGACGTCACCCCAGAATGAATGAAAGGGATGATCTCGTAGTTCTTGGTCTGTGAAGATGCGTTGTTAGGTGCTCCATTTCCATTGAGGCCGAACCTAAATCTTTGCTCGAGAGATAGATGTCCATACACTGATAAATGATGTATGGATTCTCGAGAAGAGAGGAGCCATAGTGGTCCTCCCGGACCGCCCCGATCCCAGAGTGAATCGAAAGTTGGATCTACATTGGATCTCACCTGAATCGCCCAATCTATCCTCCTGAGGTGATTATTATTAATTATTGCGGTGTAGCATCTTTGGAAGTTCCGTAAATTATTTATTATATAACATTTTTGAATTAGCGGAATTTCAGGGGTGTTACAAAATTGAACTGAACTGAACTTATTGGAGCTAAGATGAACTGAACTTATTAGAGCTGAACTGAATTGAACTGAACTTATTGGAGGTGAATTGAATTGAATTGAACTTAGTAGAGCTGCACTGAACTGAACTGAAAATATGCTGAACAAAATAGGCCCATTATTTACAAAAATTCCCTTTTGCAGATACATTTGCCTAACTTCAATCAATATGTTCCAAGGAAAGTTGATTGGAGAAAATTTGGCTTGGGACAAACTTTTGCTCAAATAGGAGGTATTAATTTATCTATCTTTTTTAAATCAAAATACTCTACTGTAATATCTTTTTATTAATTACTAATCTACACTTGGCATAAAGTACACATATAATAGTCTTTTCCTTGGATGGTTTGCACAATAATCTAATGAAAGGACATCATTTTTTCTCTTTATCCCATTTTGGAACCAACTGCATTTAGAGGAAGGATTTGTTTTCACTTGCATTTGCCTAGCTAAAGAAATTGTTAAATTCAAATCCCCCTCCCCCACCTTGTGTGCCTCCTCCATGCTCGCCGAGAAAGCCTCCCCATCCCAGTAACCTTCACCAATCGATTGGTTTTCTCCCCCACCACTGTGACCACATTTGTCGTCCCCATTAAACCGATCATGCTCTCCCGAAAGTCATATAGACCTAAAAACCACCACCACCCTTCGAAAACAACCACACTCCTTCACAAGTAACGCCCCATCCAACGAAAACCTACCAAAATCTGGTTTTTGGTTGGATGGGGGAGAATATCTTCAACGGACATGGGTTGTTTTTCGAATGGTGGTGGCGTTTTTCGAGTGAGTACTGTGAGTTTTCGAGCAGGAGGGATGGTTTAATGGGTTGGGGAAAATGGTTTCTAAAGGAGAACACGCAACCTCGGCTTTGCATAGTGGCGGATCTTGAATTTTTTTGTTTAGTTGGGCCAATTTTTTTAGAATATATGATTTACATAATTTGAATAAAATTGTATACATGACAAAATTAATCTAATCCGATTAAAAAATTAACTCGATCTAAAATTGACCTAATATCCAAATAACTCAAAAGAAATTAACTCAAACCGATTCTTACCTGAAATCTAAATTTAGCCAAATCGAAATCAACCCAAATTGACATAAACTCGATTTGAATAAGAATTTTACATTAATCATTATGACCCAATTAAAATCGAATTTAATACAACATAAACCGAATTGACTTAATATAAACATGAAAAATCGAAAGACTCTAAGGGTAATCCGTTTTAGTTCGAACAATTGAATTTCGACTAAACACCATAAATCGAAACTTGAACTAATTTTTTTTTGTCGTGTTATGACCTCTATGGAAGATCCTCCCCTGGCTATGCAAAACTGTATAATGAAAGGGGTTTTCAGCACGCGAGAGGATATTATTGGTATATATCAATCATTTGACCCGATGGTACCTTTGAGCGAGTACATTCAACTGCCAATGACAGAGAATAGCTTGATTCGAGGCACCACTCAACAAAGTGATTTTTACCATGAAAATGAAGATAATATCGGGGACTATAATGTGATATAATTTATGTTTTTATTATTTTAAGTTTTCTAATATCGTATTGAAAGATGTGTTTGTATTATGATAATTAAAGCTTCTTGATAATTGTTTCTTTTGTTAAGGGGTTGTTTGATGGTGAGCAAACATTTGTTGCGAGTCATTGCATGAATTGCCTGGGATATGATGATTGTTTTATTGTTCAGATCAGTTGGTCCAAAATTGGGCAGAAAATGGTTTTATGAGAATTAAGAGAAAATACATTAAAGGAATTACATGTTTTGGAATTGTTACATACCCATTTTGAAAGGGCATTACACAAGGTTAAATCGTGCATTGATAATATATTTTCTTACCACTAATTTGAAAGGATATGCCACTATTCTAACTAATTTTTTAATTGAATTTTCAAAATTTTCTCAAATTGAAGCAAGATTTTATTTTAGCCATAAGCATCTTGGTTGCTTTTGTCCCAAGATCGCATCATTGTGCAAAACAACCATTATATTTATCCGAAGGAATATCTTACGTAAGTTTATTTTTTATTTGAATTTTTAATACTCAGATAATTGATTTTTACATAATTTGAATTTAATTTGCAGGGAGTACCATGTTCCGAACTAAATTCACAAGGAGTCTGCTACTAAAAAAGGGAATACCATATTCTGGACTAAATTCACAAGGAGTACAATCTGTTGCTGAAAAATTTAATGGGCCTGACTGTTTTTGTGTTGAAGTTAATTCCACTTTGAGTTCTAGTGCACTTAAAATTTTGGGTTAACATAATCGTAAAAAACTTTTCTTTAAGCTTTTGTAATAGGTTGTTTTAATAGTGTGGTTGAAATGATTTTGTGAAGTCTTATTGGTCATCAAAAGACTCATCAAATCTGGTACCCAGCTTTAATGTTAGAAGCACACGTACCTCTAGTTGTAATATGTACCCTTCCCCAAGTTATTCTATAAACCTTGGAGTACACAGCTCCATGTACTCGTAAGGGTATTTTATGTAAATACATCAAAGGTTGGGGCTAGAGCGGTCATTTGGGACTAGTTTACACTCTCCAAATTCACGTCACCTTCAAGCAGAGCAAGGGCATCCATGGTGACTCTCCATTAAGCACAACAACCGAGCTCGACTACAGAGTTCCGTTGAAGCCGCCAGTAATGGTTCGACCACCTCAGTCGGTAACCGAGCTCGTAAGTTCAAGGCTCGTTCGTTCCGTTTTTCGCCGGAGTTTACATCAATTCGTTGAATTTTCAACAATAAAACTAAATCTCAATATTTTTTTACCACTCGTGTTTATTTGAAGCCCCCAATTCCTAGTTCCATATTCATGTGCACTTGACCCAATCACTTCTTCTGTTTTTTTTCCTGATTTTTGGTCTGCTTTCAAGTTTAATTTTGGTGGTTTTTTTATCGAACTAGAGAATGAACTAGTAGGTCGGGTTGTTGGTTGTTTTTAGTTTCTATGAATATTGATCATCTGGGTTGAGTTCCAGATGGGCTATCACAATACTCATTTGGAAATCAAAGCAAATTAACCAAAGCAAAGTCCAGATGGGTTCAATTATTATACTGACCCAGATTTGAAATCAAAGCAAATTAACCAAAATTGGATGTTTCATGTTGGAATAAGCAAATTAAGAAAATTAATCTCAGTATTTTAGGTGCGCCTGGAAATAGGAATCTAGATCTGAGAAGAAAAACTCATACTCATTTAGAAAATTTTCATTAGGCTATGTCATACTTATTTGGGTAAATCATACTCATTTGGAAAACTTATTCTCTATGAAAAATTCTCATTAGGCTAAGTCATACTCATTTGGCTAAGTCATACTCATTTGGAAACTCGTACTCATTTTAGAAATTTCTCTTAAGGCTAAGTCATACTCATTTGGAAAACTCATAGAAAAACTCATACTCATTTGGCTTCATACTCATTTAAGTAATTTGTACTCATTTGGAATATTCATACTCATTTGGCTTCGTACTCATTTTGAATATTCATACTCATTTTGCTTCGTACTCATTTTGACCAACTCATAATCATTTTGCTTCGTACTCATTCTGACCAACTCATATTCATTTGGTGTACGTAGATGTACGTACACCAAGGTGTACCTTTCACCTTCTCGTACCCTTCTAAATCTTATATGTTTCCCTTTTTCCAATCAGGACTGTTAGTTTTAAGCAAAGTATAGATGTTTAGCAAAACCATATATATACATGTTTTACTTTTTATTTCACTTTTTAGGTAATTACAAAAATCTAGGATTACATTATTATTGTTAAAATTATTATTATTCTTTCATAATAAATGAGATTGTGTTGTTAGCCTTTTTTCCTTGACTTAATAATGTTTGATGTTTATATGCGCCATAACATTCTTTTATAAAATAAGATGAATATAGAAGGAAAAAATGAAAGGAAAAAGTCTTATAGTAGCGGGAAATATCTTAGCACAATGAAGTGCCAAGAATTTCGACACAGTAAAATGTCCGGGATCCAAAAGGGGCTCATAATGGTGTCGAGAGTCTCGGCTATAAGGCGCCCATAATCTATCAAGGCTCATTATAGTGCCGAGATTATCGGCGCATTTTGGCGTTGAGAATAAACTTTAGACGTTGTATAGCGCTGAAAATCTTGCCGAAGAATTTCTCGACGGCCGAAATCTTGGGGCTTCCAGACAACACCGATATATGGCCTAAAGAGCGTCGAGAAAAGACGCGTGTTGTAGTAGTGAATATAATAGAACAATAAGTTTGAAATTCACTAGTTAAAGTAATGAAGATGTTAAGGTACTCATCTAATATTTATTAATCATATATAAAGGTTCTAATCTAATGAAGCTTTATACATCATGAAATTATCTTTGCCGTTGACTACAAACACTTCATTTTGTAAATTGTTTTGCTCTTTAATGAGTTTCATTGAATCCGATTATCCTTGTCCATTATAAAAAATAAAGGTACACCTCAATAAAATCTATATCCCTTCCCTAAAAAAATTGATAATCCCTATATAACAATTTACATCCAATACAGTGATACAACATGTCTAATCCTTTCTAGGGTGGCACTGGGATCATCTCATTTACACACTCAGAAAAAAGAAGTGAAAATAAGATTATAATCCCAGCTAAAGCATGATCGTTTTGGCACCAATACATAATTTTCATACATTAGCAAACAATCTATAAGATTTAGCATCAAGAATGATTTGCCTTACAGCAGCAATTGATCCAATGACTCCTAATATACCAAAAGCAACAGCAATACTTAGATTTAACCAAAAGGTGAATGTACGTTTTGAAGGCTTGAAAGTAAGGTTGAATAACACAACAGGTAGAACAAAATCAAGAGGAAGGAAACCAAATGCTCCAATTAGTCCATTTATATCACCAAAAAATGGAAGCATTGCTGCTATTGTTGTTGCTATGGCGACTGATAGAGATCGCGATATAACCCTTGGGATTACATTTCGCAACGAGAATTGCGCACTCTTTGGATCTGCTAGTACTCCCTCTAGCACTTCATTTGTAGGTTGCAAATATATCTGCAAGTATATTAGTATAAGCTCACTATATGCTAGAGAAAACATAATACGAGTAATGTCACGTTCATAACAGTAACGAACAAATTTGTTTTACGACATAGACTTATTGGAAACGAAAGAAGACAATAAGGGAAGAGTTGGGGAGAGTGTAAAATGTATGAGAGCAATTTGAATAGTTTGTTAAGACGGTATAATAATAGAGGGTTTTGTTTATAGATACAAGACATTTCTCATCACAACAAAATCTTTTAACGATTGTTTTAAGCTTTTTAAGTGAGAGAAAGGGTTGCTTTTAGCAATAAACTTAGCGAAACAAGGTAACAAGTTTTATTTTTTATTTTGATATTTTGGGTTATTTGTAGGACATGTGACGAGTGATAGTCAGTCGTTTTGAACATTCTATATTAAACAATTTTTATGAGATATGGTCTTACATAAGACATGTACATAGAGGAATTTATTTGAGCATGTCAATGAATTTTAAAAGGTTTCTGATGTAAACGTTTCTTAGGAGGGACAGAGTGATTTACCACGCCAACGGCCGCGATCTGAAGGATGACAAAGGCATTGGTCATGAAAACAAACCACTTAGGTAATAAAGGATGTCCATTTACAACAAAGTTGCTTAATATTTGGCCCGCAGCTTGATTTCCGAAAGCCCAGTAACCTGAGACTGCGACACTTAAAAATGTCATAGAAACTACGCTATAACACACACATAGTCCCTTGAACATCTTCCCCTTCACTGGTGGCGCTATTGTTGCCTAATAAACAATGCAATCCACAGATTAGCAATGTGCTATAATTTGAAGATCGAATTAAGTATTACTCCAGCTAATTAATAATTTTTAAAAGATTACCTGAATTTCAGGAATGATTCCGTTTCCGAAAGTTGTAGCAATAATGGCAATTGCATTAAATATTCCAAAAACACGATCTTCTGAATTGCTGGCTAGCGAGTAATCTTTCTCGGGTCCCTTCGAAGTATGGCCTGCGTGAAACAACATGTCAGGTTTAATGTTATTTAATTTGTTGACCCTATATGGTTTTGATGATGAAAAACTAAAGTAATAACTCACAAGGTTTATAAGTTTTATGTGTGCAAGGTTTATAAGTTTTATGTGTGCAAGGTTTATGAATTAATAATGGTGCTTTATGAAGATAATAAGTGAAGTTCCTGAGTTGGAACTCCAAGAGAAGAATGAAGTTTCTGAGTGAGAACTCAAAGAGAAAAGGAGTTTAGTTACATAAGGGTGTAATTAGGTTTCTTATGTAAGGAACAAATTAAAGATCGTCATATGGTAAGGAATTGGAACTGTTCCTATGGAACTATGTTAGTGGAACTGATATAAGAAACATGTGCCTAAAAAGAGATTTTTAACAAAATATATGTTTGTTCCTATGAATGAAATGTTTGTCTGTTCCTTTGAAAGGAACAAACTTGTAACAAGCAATGTTTTAATCTAAAGGAACAAGCAAATTTGTTTTAGAAAACAAATCTAACGCTTAATGTTTTTATTCAAAGGAACAAGCATTGTCTTTAAATAAAGGAACAAACAAATTTTGTTTTCCTCTTATCATACGCCTAGGATTAGTTAACTGTCAATGGAGAAAATTTAGGAAAAGATTTTCAAAGATATTTTGGATATTTGTAAAAGATATTTATTGTTTTCGAAATAAAATCTTTTAATTAAAGAAAATATTATTAAGATATTATTTGTCAGGAAAAGATTTAAATAAGCTTTTAATTATTTATAAGTAATTTTCTTAGTCAAAAATATATTAAATGAATTGCTTGATTTTAGGAAAAGTCTTTAGCAACTTAAACGTTCATGTGAACGTCTATAATAAGTGGGGTTAGTGGGTTAGTGCTACATTGTTCCTTAAGCATAGGAACGAACATGGGTTAACTCCACTACTCCATTATCCCATGATCTAAACCACGTTTAATTAATTGACTGTTATTTAAGACAAACAATTAACTAAGTTCCAGTGTGTCTGACAAAGTGATAATTAATCTACAAAGGTTTAATTTGAGTATCACGTTTATTTAGTCAGTACCACCAAAGTTCCAAGTTCCAAGTTCCATTACCATATGAGTTCATTGTTCCATTAGTGTTTAATACTATCATGTTATTCTGTATTTCGAGTTGAGAAAAGAGTTGAGAGGAACTCTTGTAGTTTGAGTTTGGGTAAGGGGTTTGAGTGAACTCCTGTAAAGTGTGAGGCTTTGAGTGAAGCAAGAGAAAGAGAAATGAACTTCGATTGAAGTTCGAGAAGAACAACAGTTAGAGGGAACTGTTGTTGGGACTTGAGTTTGTAGAGGAACTCAAGTAGTGGCCCGAGAGTTAATAGGTTTGTAACAAATGTGTTTGACTTATTATAGTGAAAGAGTTGAATTTAAAATCCCTTGTGGTCGAGGTCGTTTCTTCCTCTTGGGCCCAGAAAGTTTTTCCTCGTAAAAATCTCTGGTGTCTTTGTCTTGTTCCTTTCATTGTTTTTTTAATTCCGCAAAAAGTACGTTCATTTCCCACACATACAATTCACCCCCTCTCTTGTAGTGTTCTTAAATAAACAACATAATTTTTTTGGCTTCTTTTTATCTACTACTATATGCTAGTAATAGCTAACCATTTACTAATTTATATTTTAGAGAAATTCTACATGGTGACCTATAGTATTATTTTTTTCATATGGTGACAACAAAATAGTTTGATTTTCTGAAGTGACCTCATGTGTATATGTAATTAAGGTACACTATTTAGGTTTTCAAAAGCTAACCAAACCTAACTAAATGATTTGACTAACTTACCCTTGACTAATCCCACACTACAAAAACCATATCCTCCCAAAATTCCCTCTTTTTCGTCCTCAATTTCGTCTATTCAATTTGGTTATTGCCTTACTGGGATTTATCTAAAGTTTAAGCTTAATTTAGAGTGGAGCATTAGAGTTTTCAGAAAAGTCTGATACGAGTCTCCCTTTGGAACTTTTTTCGTTCTAATATTTGCTATTGAATACTGAGACAATTGTTATTGAAAGAATATGAGGTTTCTTAACTTTTTATTTGGTTAGGTGAAGATTTTATTATCATAGTACTTTCGATTCTTGTCTTATGTTATTTTTTGAGTGAAACATTTTGCAATCTTGCTATTCTCAAGTGGGGTTATGTTCTCCAGTATATTCAAAGTAAAACCTTGTTTGCTTGAAATGCTCAGTAAAACTTCATTTTCTCTAAGAAACAACTCCTCAACAAAGAATTGCTATGGGGAGAGATTGAATATGAAATTGCACAAAGAAATTTGATTTGAGTTTGAATGAGAAAAGGATGAGAAAAGATTGAATATGAAATTGGAGAAGGGAAGAGGAGGAAGACGTACGAAGCATGTCAATATAGCAGATGTTTTGTCATAGTTAATGTAACAATATCAATAGAATTAGTTTAAGGATAGTTTATTTTATTAATTATTTAAGGGATATATTAGTCAAATCCTTTAATTAAGCTTGGGTTAGCTCTCAAAAACACAAATAGTGCACCTTAATTACATACACAAAACTATAAGGTCACCTTAGGAAATTAAAATATTTTTTTTCCACCATATGGAAAAAACAATATTATAGGGTCCCCATGTAGAATTTCCCTATATTTTATATACTTTGCTAAAGTTGAGACAAAGAAAGCTAAATATAATAGTCAATTACTCATCACAGTGAAGAATGAAATAGAAGGGGATGAAAATTGAAAGGAAAAATTGACCGACATAATCCCAACTATGACCGTTCCGCTCAAAATAATCTCAACTATGAGTTATTTTACAATAATCCAAACTATTAGGGGTACCTTTCAAAAATAATAACTTCATTATTTCTTACATTCAATGATCCACGCCAGGACTACTATATATAGTAGAATTAATAGTTTGGATTATTTTGAGATGGTACCTCTATATCTGGATTATTCTAGAATAACTCAAAGTTAGGATTATTTTGAGCGGAACGATCATATTTGAGATTATTTCAGTCAATTTTTGCAAAGAGGTTGACAATATGTTCGTCTACCAATTTCACCATAGCGGCTTGTTTAAAATCGTAATAGCCCATTTTTTATTCAAGCGTCGAGATTAATTCAATACAATGTTCTGTCTATTTTATTTTCAGTTTAGTTCAGTCAAGTTCAACTCTAAACAATACTTTTACTCTTGCGTATAACTATTATGTCATATTTCACTTATTTTCAGTTCAGTTCTATTTAATTCAGTGCACTTTTTTCAGCTGAAGAGAACATAACTTAATAAAGCAATCAATAAGAATAATGAAGAAAAATGTAACATTTTTTATTCTTCTAAAAAGGAAAATGTTTTCTTCCAACTCCTTTTACTTCATTAAACACACCGAAGCACCTCTAACTGTTGGGTCCAAAACTCCAAAGTAGGCACTAGGCAAGAGTGGAAACCAATTAGCATAACCCAATATAACCCAAAAATCTAAGCTAATGTTTGTGGTACTAGTTACATAATAAATCACGCTTTCTCTTCCTACTTTCTTTCACGTGAGACTCCAAACCGAAAGAAGAGTAAAAGCTTTACCTACATAAATGGAACCAGCGGTAGCAGCGGCACTATAACCAAGGCATAAGAGTAGAGAAATCAAGTTAATATGGCGGAGAGAGTGAAATGAGGGCATCTGAGCAAGTACCAACATTAAGCCTCCGAACATCATGATGAATTCATACAGCTTTATTGATCCATTTGGATTAAACAGCATGTAGATTGCCTGTCCAGTTGCATTGTCACTAAGTTAGCACGAGAAATCTATATTTTCATTGTTGCCAAAGAAATAAAAAAACGAAAATTATACTGATAGTAAAAGTAAATCTTTGACAGTAAATTCTTACAAATATATAAAAAGATAGATGTGGTCATATGCGAGATCTTATTGATTGTTTTAACTTTTTTTTTTGGTAAAACTCAATTTTAAAATAATTTTACTGATATTTAAGTGATCGAAAGTAGTAAGATTGTGAAAAAAGTGCATTAGGTTTTCTTTTATGAAAAAAAATCAAATGAAAAGAGAACCTTAATTAATATTTATTTGTTTACTTTGGCAAAAGTAATTGGTAGTTGGTGAAGCGGTGATCGTGGCTGCACTTGGTAGGGAGGATCGGGTGTTTGATCCCCCGAAATGATAATTGGAAGGGGACTAGAAGCCCGAGTCCGGATTAACCCTAAGGGTGAACCGGATGGATACAGCAAGACTAGTGTTTGAAAACTTTAAATAAGGTCTCTTTTTAACTTAAGTTGTCATATTACTAGTTTAAATTATATAATAAGAATAATGAGTTTATTAATTTTAAAGAGTAGCATTTGAATGTTTTAAAGTATGGATAATTAATTATTGACCAAAACTTTCCCGAGTTTTGACATGGCTAAGATTTTAAACTTTTAATTAACTTTAAACTAATTTATCACATGAAAACAGAAGAAAAAACCATTAACCTTGATGCATTGGCCACCCAAAAGACAAGCACCAACAACTGCACCATAGCAGACTGCAAATTGAACTGGCCCCACTACATATCTTCCCCATCTAGGTCCTGCAAGATTGACATTTACTCATTTAGTCGCAAAGTGTACAAGTTGACAATTTGCCCCCCCCCCCCCCCCCCGAAAACCAAGCAAAAGAAAAGGGTGATGAAAATGAAGCACAAAGAACACGGTTTTCCTACGTTGTCAATTTTCACCCTACATTTTATGAAAATCAAAATCATAATCGTTTAATAAACGTTCCCATGATTTTTGATCGTTATCACTCAATAAATCTTGTTGGAAAAATGTTTAATACATTCTGATATCTTTTTATACATTATTTTGATAGAAGAAAATGAAAAATAAGGGAGAAAATAGAAAGGAAAAGGGACAATTTCTCTTATTTGAGAAAAAGTTTGGGAAAGAGAAGGAGAGGAAAAGATTCATTTCCCTTCTTCTTTAATGAACACATTCCCTCCAAATTAGAAAGATTTGGTGGGATCATAGACCACACCTACCACTTCCTTTCTCTTCTCCCCCCTCCCCCTCCCTCACCTTTCCTCTATCTTTGCTTAGGGTCTAAAACTAATCTAATTAGCCTAATCTTTTGAATCCAACAACCGTTTTATTATAAAGTTGAATTCATTAAGTTCAAAACAATAGTAATTAGTAGTTTCACTACCGCGACACGTGTCATCCATTATTTTTTCATGAAATTTAAAATCAAAACTAGAAATTACGTAAGTTTTCACTCACTCTCTTATTTTTGAGCACTGGAGTATTAAGGAAAGTAGCTGAGTGATGTACTAGTAGGTGGTCCCATTTATATAGAGTAGTTAACCATATACAATAATAAAATATTAGATATAAAAAGAGAGATTTCTATTAGCATATATTTTGCATATCTTGTATATATTGTTATTTTCGGAAAGACTAGCTTATCCTTAGTAGTTTGTCTCTTTTAGGAGATATGTTCATATATTTTTGTAAGCTCCTAGGTTGTATAAACAAACCTCCCTTCCATGAATCAAAGAAAGCACTGACAGAAGTGATCTCCATGATTATCTCTTTATGGTATCACAATAGGTTTTGATACTGATTTTTTTTCATAGTCATATTTTTTCTTTCTTCTCTTTATGTCAATTGTAAGTGGTGGGACTGGTGGAACCCCTCCTTTGCCACCCCCTCCTCCGGTCCTCCCAATGCGCTTTATGCCCGGCGTTAGCCCCAACGATAACCCCGGAACGACCATCATGCATGTCGTTCTCAAGGGTTCAAACTACGAAGAATGGGCTAAGGCTTTTCGTGTTTTCTTACGTGCCAAGCGTAGACAGCTTGGGTTCATTGAGCACGTTGCAAGCTCTTGCCAAATTCACGCGGCATTGTCGATTGGTGGACTGTTAACTCCATGATTATCACCTGGATGTTTAACACCATTGTTTCACTATTTCATATAGTGATACTGCTCATGAACTTTGGGAGGACATTCATCAGTGTTTTTTCTGTTGGTAATGGTGTCAAAATGTATCAACAATTCACTTCGATATATCTGATTGTGAAAAAAACTGGAGAATCCATTATGGATTATTTTGGTCGCTTAAAGAAATTCTAGGATGAGCATTATTGGTCCTTCTTATGTTCATACTTCGTTTCAACTGCCTGACATCATAATAAAAGCGTTGGGCGCGGTCCATTTGAATCTCTACTTGTGAAGTCGGGTATTTAAGATGTTCATACTCTAACTCGGGGGAGGGTATTAGCATATATTTTGAATATCTTGTAGATATTGTTATTTTAGGATATACTAGCTTATCCTTATTAGTTTGTTTTTTTAGGAGATTTGTTCATATATATACTCTTGTAATCCCCTAGGCTTTATAAACAAACGCCCCTTCCATAAACCAAAGCAAGCACTGAGACAAGTGTTCTCCATAATCATCTCTTTCTCATTGTTTTAATATTCCTTTAATTCCAAATGTGAAAACAAAAAGTGAAGGTGTAACATTAAAAAGGGTGAAAAGCACAAAGAAACAAATGGGGTACTTTGGACAGGCATAGAAAAAAACAATATTATTACCCTAAATAATCATCCTTCTTTGATTTTAAAACTGAACAACGAGACCATGCATCGTACACCCTGATGGCATTTTGGTGATTTTTGCGATCTTCAGCAAAAACAACTCTAATACTATTTCCTTCCATTTTACATCATTAAGTGAAAGCTACCTCAGTGGTTGGGCCTCTATGCTCTCTCCACGTTAGAGGGTCGCGGGTTCGAATCCCCCCTCTACCACTCTTTGTTGTTTTTTTCCTCCTTCAACTCATTTTTTATTAATCTTCTTTTTATTCCGATTTTTTTAAAAGAAATATATTATTGCTCATTTAAAAGTTATATTGCTCATTTGAAAGTTACGATGCTCATTTAGTTAGTTTTCAAGTTCAAGTATAATCTATTTGCTCATTCGAAAACAATATTGCTCATTTACTTATATTATAACCGGTTACTCTGTTTGGTATTTTTTTTTAACACATTAGAAAATATATTTTCTCATTTTAAGATATATTTCTCATTTGAAATATATAATGCTCAATTTAATAATATATTCGTTGAAACAGTATATACATGTTTACTAATCAATAAAGAATTATATAATTGCTCATTTAAAAGATAAATTACTCATTTATTTATTTTCCACGTACCAGTGTTAAGCTACTACAAATTAGGAAATATTATTGTTTATTTTCTTCTTTTTTATGACTATTTATTTTTTATTTTAAGACATAAGAAATAGACATTTAATATGCTCATTTAAGATACATCGCTCATTCGAACTATGTATTGTTCATTCTAGTGATATATTGGAAGCTTAAAAATTAAAGTGAATTTAAAATAATTATATATTCTACACCGTAAAATAAGACAATGTTTGCTCATTATAAGGATGTTTTACTCATTTAAATTATTTTTTGCTCCATAAAAATTCAGTGGTATTGTTAATAATTTCATTAATTGAGCAATCTTCTAAGAGTTTTTTGCTCATTTTAGGACCTTTTTGCACTAAGTAACATATTTACTCATTTCAAAGCTATATTTCTTATTTCATTAATTTTTCAATGAGTATCTTATTGTTTGTTTAGTTTTTATTTCTCCACATTCAAAAAAGAATTGGAAAAAGTTAGAGAATGGAAAAGAAAAGAAGAATATAATAAGAAAAAATTAAGTCATAGTAAACATCTCATTTTGTGAATGAGCAAATTTATTACATCACTCAAGATCAAAATGTTTACTGATCTTCCTGTGTAAAAAAGATTGCTCATTTGATCAAATGAGTTAAATAAAACTGCTCATTCGATCAAATGAGTAAACTAAAACTGCTCATTTGATCAAATGAGTAAATAAAACTGCTCATTTTGTGAATGAGCAGATTTATTTTACCTCACTTGAGATTAGAATGTTTACTTATCAAAACAAACATGCTCATTTGTCAAAATGAGCAGATTGATTTATCTCCAAGACAAAATAAACTGCTCATTTGATCAAAATGAGTAAAATAATATTGTTCATTTTGCAAAATGAGTAGAGTTAATTTAACTCACTCAATATCAAATCATAATGTGAACTATATCAAACATATTTTTCCATGTTTTCCTTTGAAAATCATGTTGCTCATTTCCTTATTTTTTACTCTCACTGTTTGTTTTTAATTGTTACAAAATGAGTAGATTTATTTTACTTCACTCAAGATCAAAAATCTTTACCGATCTTCCTTTGCAAATAGATTGTTCATTTGATCAAATGAGTAAAATAAACCGCTCAATTGTGATCAGAATGTTTACTGATCTTGCTGCACAAAAATGATTGCTCATTTGATCAAATGAGTAAAATAAAATCGCTCGATTGTGATCATAATGTTTACTGATCTTGCTGCACAAAAACGATTGCTCATTTTGATCAAATGAGTGAAATGTATTTTAAGAAATGGAAAAAGTTAGTGAGTGGAGAAGAAAAGAAGAATAAAATATGTTTTATTTAAAAATTTTTTAAAAATATATTGTAACAGAATATGGAAAATATTAAAAAGAAAAAAGGCGTGTTATAATAATTATATATTCTACCCGCAAAATAAATTTTTTAGAAATTTAAAAATAACAATTATAATACAACATCCCTCCAAAAAAATTATTATAGTACAACAATATGCAAAATAATTGAAAAAGATAAAATAAAAAAAAGCTAAAATAAGAACTAAGACTATGGAAGAAACATGAAAAAAAAAAATCAAACAATGAGTTTCAAACCAAAAGAGGAGGAAAAGACAAACGTAAAAAAAAATTATAAATGATTGGTATGGGAGTCCGAACCCATGACCAACTGCCAAGCACATAAACCTGAAGACCAACTGAGCTAAACTATCTACATGGTATTGGGGCAAGCTTTTAATACTTATATTGTTGCCCAGATTTTCGCATTAATCACAATAATGCCATCGAGTGCACCATACGCACGGTGCACCCGGATGCATAATAATAATTATACTGAACAACTGTAAAAACAATATATAATTTGATTTTAAAAAAAATGGCGGAATCTAACATAGCCACCCGACCCACCCTTCCTCTATCTTTCAACACTCCCTACCCACCAATGACAAGATATTTTGTCGTCATTAGTGAAAATTCCAAGTAGTGACAATAGAGTTAGACATGATTGGCATGTTTAATTTATGTAAGTCTAACAACCATTACCACGAACTATTGCGTGATTGAATTGCTTAAAAAGAACTATTGTTTATTCTATTAGATGAACTTCTTTTTAACTTTTAACGCAAACATCCCCTTCTTCCCCTTAGTTTCTGGCCACCTTTGACTCAATCCATTCATATACATATACAGCATATAGTATGTTTGCACCGTATACCACCCATATGAAATTAGGAAGCATATTTGATACTGACGGTAGACTCCAATATCGTCACTATCAAAAGAAAGAAAAATATTAAACGTGTCTACACTGATTCAAAGGCAAATTCAAATCGAGAAACGAATATATAGGCAATAATTGGTATGGTATTGGGTACATGCCGATATGAAAGTATGTTGATATTGCCTTCTCTTCTACGAGACGCCATCGTTGCCCAATCGCAAGCCTAATTACTACTGACATTACGAAATGGACAAATAGGGAAAAACATAGGTGTTTGTCAAAATTATAGGAGTAAGTATCTCTATTGTACATTAGAACTGAATTGAATATAAATTAAATGGAAGTTGAGCTGAATAGAATAGTTGAGGTTACGTTCGAGCTAATATTTTTGTTTTACAATTCTCATTTTGTAGGAGTGTTATGTTGTTTTAGTTGATTCGTTTGAATAGTTACACTATGGCTTTTAAGACACGTTATCCAATGCTTATATTTGATCGTTGCACTTATTTAATGTTTATCTTTGATGATTTTTATATTCAAATATATGCTTGTACAAAAATATAAAAATATAGATGTGAAAATGTGCATTATGAGTTTACGACGAATTAAACTATAGACCCCATAATACTTTATTTATTCTTATAGTATTGGTAATAAATTAAAAGATTTCCATTATGCCCAAGTACCATCTCCTCTTTGCCAAAGGCAGCCAGCTCCATGCACCAGCCTCCAAGCCGACCGAATCCATCCTAGGCCCAATCTGCAACCAAGTTTCCTTTTGCGTAACGTTTCCTAAGAGTGTTAGGTCCGTTTGCTTCACTTCGTATAACGGTTTAAGGTTTTATTTATGACAAAATGATAAACTGAAAAAGAGCTTTCCTTTTCCCATTTCTCTCTCTTATTCTAGCATGATTTATTTAGTTATCACAATTCTTTCAAATTTCTGAAAATATTTGATGCAATTGATCAATTGAACCTGGTCAACGTACTTGAGCGAGGAGATCACATAATTGCTTGAACCACTAGCTCCTACCATTAAGTCGATGATGGAGCTCAATTGTAGTTGTTGGGGGTGAATATTAGGGATGGGTTGGTGATGGTTGATCGGATGGATAGCTAGGAGATGGTGACAAGAGAAAGAGGATGTTTGAATATGTTAATTAGTCACTTAGGGTTTGTTCTTTTCGTTTAATATGATTTGATCTAATTTGTCTAGACTTTTCTTATATGGTCTGAACTTTTTATCTGATCTAAATTTATTATATTTGTTTTTGTTATTATTACTTTCTAAACTGATTTGAATTTTCCTGATATGATCTAAACTTTTCTAAACTGGTATGATTTCTTCTAATCTGATATGTCTTATCTGAATTTTGTGATATGATCTAATCATTTTTTAAATAAGCACTTTAATTGGTCAAGTATTTCGTTAATGTTAGGTTTAGTTATTTATTTGGTTTGTTATTCATTTGTTTGTTCTTCATGAATATTATTGAAATCTTACCCTGGCCTTTGTTTCCTACTAATAGTTTACCTTGAAGTACTTATTTTCTTTTTATCACACGAGATTAACAAGAATGTAGTTTTTTTTCTCTCTGCCTCTCTCTTTCTCTTAATCTTTGTTTTCTCATCTATGGAGTTTTCTACTCGAAATCCACAATTTCTCACAGAGGAAGTGGGTGAATACAAGATTGGGTTGATAGTGCAGTCTGTGTTAATGGTGGATGTAGGCCTCGTTTTTTTCAACTTACTTTCAGGCCTTATTAGAAAAATAAGTTTAGATAAGTTAAGAAGTTTACATAATTCAAATAAGCAAAAGTAAGGTTTGATCGACCCAATCACAAATAAGGTTTCAGTAAGTTCTAATATATTTAGATAAACACAAAAATAAGTTAAGTTCACATAATATAATAAGTTAAAAAGAGCAGACGCGTAGGTAATGGGGTTTGTGGATATAGTGTTAATGACAAAGCACCGGGTGGAGAGGGATTAGAAAAGAGAGATTTTTTTTTGGTAATTGATTTTGTTGAAAATAAATATAAGAATCAATTAGAATGTGCCACGTGGCTCATCTGCCATCTACACTTTTGCTTATTAAATGGAGAACACTGGAAGTGACATGAAGAAGATTATGAAATGGAGAAGAAGAAGAACTATATATTACATCCGTTTCGAATTAAATGCAACAAATTATTTTGCACGCATTTTGAGGAATAGATTTAAGGATGTAAACAAGCAAGTTAATAAAAATAATTTTAAGACAAGTAAACTATGATCCCATTCTTGCTTGTCCTAAAATCATCTTGATTAATTTGCTCGTTTACGCCCTTAAATATCTTCCTCAAAAATGCGTGCAAAATAACTTGTTGCATTTAATTCGTTGCAGATCGGAGGTAGCAGTTTGTTTAGGGTGCTTTTTTCAAAAATAAAGACGGTAAAAACAATTAATGGGGATTTATTCCTATTAATTAGATTATTACAAATTAATAATAATATTGATTTTTGATGTCCCTTTCCTATTCTCTTGTATAAGATTATTCTGAAATAACTCATAGTAGCGATTATTAAAAGCCGATGGCCTATATATAGTTTAGATTGTTCCGACCAATTTTCCTTAGTTTAAGGTAACGAGTATCTTTCATTACGTCTACCTTTTCAATACTTTTCTTATGGAGAATTACTAAGTATCTTGCCTTTATTCCATAAATATTACAATGTTTGGAATTTTGTATTATTCACAAACTCTCTTAACTACCAATTGCAGTTTTATATGCAATGATACATAATTTATGCATGGTCTTGTTAGCTTCGTTCTTAGGTGTACTTTTAAAATATCCACTTTTTATAATTTATAGGTAATTTTGCACATTAGTGGTAAAAGATATATGTTGGAGAGCCCTATACATTGAACTTACACGAGACCAAGGAAATAATATCTTACATACTCCATCTGTCTCAATTTGATGTTCTCATTATCCTTTTTGAGATGTTTCAAAAAGTTCTTCCCACTTTGAATCTCTTCCGTTTTAAGAATATTTATTTCTCCATCTTACCCTTTAACAAGCAATTATTTACTACATTTTTTAACTTTTTGTCTTACACATGACCCACTTTAGAATCTTTTATTTCTCAATCACCCACTTTTCTTTCTCTCTCTTACTCTTTTAAAAGCAAAAAGGTACTAAAATACACTTTATACAATATAAAATTATAATTTGCATTGATTTTCCCCATATTTAAAATGGGAACATCAAATTGAGACGAAGAGAGTATCTTTTTTCGAATATAATACTACATCTGTTCTTTTTTACTCGCTACATATATAGGTTTACGTCTCTTAACACACAACTTTGAATATCAATATTTCATCTGTTTCAAATTGAGGGAAACATTTGCATATATAATGTTTACGATTCATTGTTTCGACTTGAATAATAGCTTTCGCGATTCACATTTTAGGAAAAACATACTCATGTGGGATCTTATTAGATTTGTCTAAATATGTGTATTTTTTTAATAGCAACTTTTTATAATTTTTACTTATTGATAATTATAGATATTAATGTTTAAAATAATACATTGACAAACGTGAAAACATAAAGTGGATCACTTGTTTAGAGAGGGAGTAATTATTAATTAATTATGTATATATTGAGACAAATCTAGCAAGATCCGACATGACTACATCATCCTCATGCATGATCATTATGGATGATTAAAGAGACGTGTGTGAATAATGTAAAATGAGAATTGTGGTAAATACAAAAGAATGAAGGACGTAATACTTATTATCTCTATTTGCACCATTTCCCTCTATACTCAATAAAAAATTATGCATTCTTAATATTTGTGTTACAAAAATTGGGACATATATTTTCTGAAGGAAGACATATATATGATGACATTATCCTAAGTTACAACAATGATATGTGAATAGTATATGATAACATTATCCTAATAAATAATTTTTACGAGACCACGAAAAAGAAAAGGAGTACGAATTACCATAATGAAATGCACTATTTATATATCACAGTTATAAATTTGTACGAACTCGTTGTTTGGTTAGTCTAGCCTTAGAACTTTGGTACACTAGTACTAGTTTACTTGAGGACTCTAAAGAGAGAAAGGGAAGGTCCATAATCAAGAGCCAAGACAAATACATTGCACATTGCAGAGGACAATAAATAAAAGAAAGTCAAGGGAAGGTGAAGGGTGAAGGTGATACATACCTAATACATCTTGGGCTACATCTCGAAAACGAAGATGTCGACGACCCAATTGGGCATGGTGTTCAAGTACCAATGATAATAAATTATATGAGTAAAACGTGACAATTGCTCCTGCTATCAAGCATATTATCCCTCCAGCCCATCCCAGAAATGTGAATGCATATGGTAAACTCAGCAGCGCTGGTGCTACTATTGATGTTGTTAAGTGGTACCCACAGTGCACCCATGATCCTGTATTATCAATATATCAATCATCCTTTTTTCAGTAAATATATTTCTTTTAGCTACGACTTTAAATGTCATTACTTTCATCTACACTAAGTTATGGATATGAACATGGTGTACCTAAATCTATACTTTTTTTTGCCCATTACTAGTTTGAGAGAATTGAAATGTGTAAAACCTATTTATAAGAAGTGTTTCAAATGAGCTAATAAATATTGGATATATTCACACTCAAGTATAATATGAATACACTCCTCAAATGCCTTTCTAAAAGGTTTTTATAATGCTTAAATAAACTTAGTTATGATAGATTTACTCCTTCTGTTCTCTAATGTTCCATACACTTACATTACCTTCGTTCAAAAGCAAAGTCAATGAGGACTTGAGGAGAGAGAGCATGAAGTAAGTCCTTTTTGTTTATTGAAATATATGAGTGAAATTGTAGTTGTGAGAGACTGCAGAGCTATATGGGTCGAAGAACTAAGATAATTAAAGTAGTTTATATAGAGAGCAAAACTTTAACATTTCAAAATTGAGTAGAAGTGGATAGAACTTTAAAGAACGGACTTAAACGGAACGAAGGTACAACTTTAGAAAACGGAGTGAGTATAAGTAAGGATATACTTATATTATAAATGTAACATACTTAGGAAGAATCAACAATCTTCGTACCCCTTGCAGGCTACAGGCCTACAGCTAGTCGAGCCAGAAAAGGTACGAAGTTCGGGGCGCTGGCTTTCAAAAAAAGATGCATTAAGTACGCCAATAAAGTTATTGTTAATGCATTATTAGAGATACTAGTAAAATTTTAAAGGGTTAAATATAATCTTTTATGAAAATATCAATAATGTCCTGGCTAACACTATTCTAACTTACTATACGTCACTCGGAAGGACTCATATACAATAATTAAGTAATATTAAATGTCACTTTATGCTAACAAGGTATGATTTACAAACGTTAATGTCAATTTTGATCATTATCAATAATGCAAATTTAATTTAATTCTTAATACATTCTTTTTTTTTCCCCAAAAAGCTCTTAATATGAGTCTAAAGAAGGTATACGTATTGTGCTATCTTACCATTTGATTCTAGCGACCTGATTATATTCCTCTCATTAATATAAAGCTAGTCACTTTCTAGTGAGATTGTTTTACAAAAAACATTGTGTGAGGTAGGTAGCAGGTCCTAGATCGTGGTGGTAGTTTGTCCCTAGTTTTCCATTGAATCAAACTTCCATATCATACAAACAATATTAGCTATTATCTACCGCGAATTTAGTTGATGTATAATCTTCCTTTTTTTTTCCAACAAAACTACAATCCTATATTTAAAATAGAAAATGTTGGTTAGATCATGATCAACTTGTCATTTGTCAATTAAGTATAATACTATAACAAAATCTACTATTATTTATAATTTTTGTTACTAATGGCAAGTTAGAGCAATGGTTCTATTTGTAATCACTTAAACAGACTGCCCAATTTCACCATTTCTCTTATAGATACGGTAGATACACACAGTAATTTTCTCATTTGAGGAGGTTTGAACTTTGAATGATCCAAAAGTAATGAAAGAGCCATACATTTTAGGTGAGACAAACTTACAATAACATATTGCATAAAGTTTTAAGCTAACTCTAAGATAATAAGGAGTACTAGTCACTAAAGTTGCTCATATTTGATGATTAATTATCGTAAGTCCACCTTCACCTCCTATAAGATTTATTGTCATAATTTGATGGGTTGAATAGCAAAAAAAAAAATTTCATGATAACATTATCTAGAGTAAAAGATATAGGGTAAAAATTGTTTGGTTTTTCTCTTGAAAAATTAAAACGACATTACAAAATGAAATTGAGAGAAGAAGATGGAAGGGAAAAGTGAAAGAAAAAGTTTAAAGAATCCAGTGAAAAATGTGACATTCTTTCTTTAGGTAGAAAAATAATGCTTTAAATATGTGAAAACTTTATTTTAAACTCCGGGAAATTGGTTTGGAGCAATCTATACAATAACCAAACAATTAATATGGTTGTTTTTCTCATTGCCAAACACTTTGCAAATGAGCAAATGGACATACGTAGGTTCTCCTAAGCTTAGATTTAGAAATCCTACGTACATAATATACAGGTATATAATAATGGAAGTTGTGATCGAGTTTATAATCTGTTGTGACATGATTTTGACACGCAAAACTTCCTTAAATCATGTAAATCTTTTATTGTAACTCCTTATTTTGTTAGGGTGGTGTAGTTTGCATTTCTATATGGAAAAAGGGAACATACCTTTAGATTGAAGAACGAAAAGAGCACCAGCATCAAGCTCCTTTTCTTCTTGGGAAGAATGTTGTGAAGTTATATGATCTTCTTCTGGGGCTACGACTGGTGTTTGGAAATATGTGCCCATCTTCTTTCTCTCTCCTTTTCTCTCTTCTCTCTTCTCTTTTTATTTTATCTGCTGCAATTATATGGTAGGAAGGATTTTATGAATAATAGTCCAGCCTGCTAGTTTGGACTCTTCACAAGAAAATTACAAAAACATATACATCAGTCAATATGAGAAACGTACGCCACCATATTTCCGGAAGTAAAAGGTACTAGTTGATGAACACAATTTTCATTATACATACGGGTCGAGTATACCTAGAGATAGGTATACTCGAATATATGTTTAATATTTTTGCTCATTAAGAGTCGTCCAGTCAAGAAAAAAAGTAGTAATAGAAGTGTTTCAATGAGCATATGAGTGAGACAAATAGTTTCGAATTAGAGATTATGGTAGGTGACGAGAAGTCAACAAATTCCATTAGTAATGAACTACTGATCTTCCATGTGATTTTTTGATCGTATTATAATGAAGTTTATATTTTGAATGAGCTGGACATGTAGTCCTTGCCTACCATCTACCCACCTTCCAAGATGATATTTTATTTACTCGAAAGGATTATACTGAAGTCGGATTCATTAATCTACAAGATCAAAATATTTCTTTGCTCCATAAAGTTAGCCTTTCTCTTTGGATCCCGCTACTAAAATAGTCTCGTTGTTGGTAAGCTTAAGAATAGCTTTGTTAGGCAATTGATAACTGAAAGTGTCATAACCTTGATGATGAATTGATGAGCAATCATGTAAAAGTTAGTGGATTTGTTAACAAAAGCGTTATTATGTCAAATGATAAAGAAGAATTCAATTGGTATATGGGATTAAAACTATTCAACTAAAGACAACCAACTAGAACTTTTCACCAGAAAAAAAATCAACTAGACCGGGCAAAACTGAAATGATCCATGCCACTAAAACAAAAGTTACTAACTTAAACCTACCACTTTATTCAAAAAGTCCATCACTTTATTGTAAAGGAAAAATTGTTTTAAATAAGCTAACCTTTGCACCGTCTTCTAATAATAAGTCAGCCTAATTGAAATCCCAGAATAAGTAAACCTTGTTACTCATTTAAATTTAGGAAAAATTGTTTTAAATAAGCCAACCTTTACACCGTCTTCTAATAATAAGTCAACCTAATTGAAATCCCAAAATAAGTAAACTTTGTTACTCATTTAGATTTAAACAAGTCCAATTACCATTCACCTGATTGACCGGTAATTTTATCACCAAAACTTACCTCCGACCCATATTCTCTCTCTTCTTCCTTCCTGCTCCACCTTTCTGCATCTTTCTTCCTTCTTCCTTCTTCTTCCTTCTTCCTTCTTACTTCTTTTTCCCTACAATTTAACATATTTGACTGACTTATGTGTCACAACAACAAAAAAATGGAACCCCTTAATTATTGCCCAAGCAACCCAAATGAAGGTCTCAAATTCTCATTTGATCATTCAAAGGAAGTGAACTGATAGGTTTTGGTCTCAGTAGATGTCTTTGCTATGTGCCCCACTATGGAGGCAAAATCCAAAACCTGCACCCAACTCAATGGTAGGACTTAGCGCTCAAATACCCAGCTTCCTAACTCGGTTTCATTCATCTAAAGGACTACCTATCTTATTTGACATGAAAAGGATACATACATCTTTAAGTTCTTAACTGAACATTACAAACATATACAATAGAGCTTACCTCCCAGAAAGCCTTCGTCGTCTAAGCCCCAAAGCTTCAATTTTAATCTCAAATTCAAGATTCAAACTTTACTCATTATCTAATATTCATCAAAACTTAATTGCCCCCCCCCCAAAAAAAATTGTTAAAGATTTCAATTAGGCTGACTTATTATTAGAAGACGGTGCAAAGGTTAGCTTAATTAAAATAATTTTTCCTTAAATTTAAGATTAAAATTTGGGGGGGCAATTAAGTTTTGATGAATATTAGATAATGAGTAAAGTTTGAATCTTGAATTTGAGATTAAAATTGAAGCTTTGGGGCTTAGACGGCGAAGGCTTTCTGGGAGGTAAGCTCTATTGTATATGTTTGTAATGTTCAGTTAAGAACTTAAAGATGTATGTATCCTTTTCATGTCAAATAAGATAGGTAGTCCTTTAGATGAATTAAACCGAGTTAGGAAGCTGGGTATTTGAGCGCTAAGTCCTACCATTGAGCTGGGTGCAGGTTTTGGATTTTGCCTCCATAGTGGGGCACATAGCAAAAACCTATCAGTTCACTTCCTTTGAATGATCTAATGAGAATTTGAGACCTTCATTTGGGTTGCTTGGGCAATAATTAAGGGGTTCCATTTTTTTATTGTTGTGACACATAAGTCAGTCAAATATGTTAATTTCTAGGGAAAAAGAAGTAAGAAGGAAGAAGGAAGAAAGATGCAGAAAGGTGGAGCAGGAAGGAAGAAGAGAGAGAATATGGGTCGGAGGTTAGTTTTGGTGATAAAATTACCGGTCAATCAGGTGAATGGTAATTGGACTTGTTTAAATCTAAATGAGTAGTAACAAAGTTTACTTATTTTGGGATTTCAATTAGGTTGACTTATTATTAGAAGACGGTGTAAAGGTTGGCTTATTTAAAACAATTTTTCCTATTGTAAAAGGTGTTTTATTCTCTTCTTTATATTGTGTTCGAAATGTTGCCTAATTAGATTAAAATTAGGTGGTCTCTTATAATACCAAGTCACACTAAAATTATGTAGACTCGAACGTGACTTAACTGAATCAATTCCAATCTGCAACTATGATTCGCCAATGTACAATGAGCCTTATTTCATTTTTATTTGCCTAATTTCTTATTGTTTATTTTCTGATTATCCCATATATTTATAATTATGGAGTTTGTTTACTATAAGACACTCTTAAATTAAACCTTAATGTCAGACTAGTCCAATAAGCTAATTAGAATCCCAGTAACGCGAGCTACACGCTAAACAGCCCATACAAATTGATTTAGTTAACTTTTTGACCTAAAACATTAACTTTTGCGTTTTTTAACTTTTCAACCTAAAACCTTAACTTTTGCATAAAAACTATAAATTCATAACTAATGCCATATATGTGGAATCGGTATTAACAAATAGGCTAAAAATATCAAGTTTTAAACTTAACTTTTGAACCTAAAGCCTTTAAATTTTAAATATTGACATAAGTTATTTTGTTTAAAACTAGACTTAAAATATCAACTTTTATACCTTGAAAGTTAATTTTTAAATCCAAACATCGACTTTGGAATACATATATAACACATACTCCCTCTGTTCCAAAATGTTATACCCATTTTCCGTTTTAGGCCGTTTCAAAAAGATATACCCATATAGAATCTTTTCTATTTATATTCATTTTTCTCCCCATTTTACCCTTCAATATCTAAACATTTACCTACCTTTTACTCATTTGTACTTTAATGGTCCCCACATTTGAATCTCTCTCTCTTACTTTTCCTAATAAGGACAAAAAAAAGTACATGAAAATTATTAAAATAAACATAAGATTCTCCTATGATTCTATTTGCCTTGGTTTTCCCCCATATTCCAAATGGGTATAATATTTTGGAACGGAGGGAGAAATGAATCTTATTAACTATTTGACGAAAAACCTTAACTTATACGCAAAATGTATTAACTTCACCCTAAAATATTAACTTTAATTAGAGATTGAAAACGGGCTTTGATATTAACAAATAGGTTAAAAACGTTAACTTTTGAACCTAAAATGTCAACTTTTGAAACTGCAAAACGAGCGTGTAACAGGGGAGGGAAGACGAGCGTTCGTGGAATCGTACTAAACAAGCCTATTTGGTTGGTGTTACATTAAACTTAATGTAAGACCGTCTTTTACAAGAATTTGCCATAATTATTTGTGATTATTGGCCCAAATTATCTTATTTTAGTTTTTATAATGTTATATAGTTTTGACTCGAAAAATACTCGACCCAAAATGACCCTACCCAAATGCATAAACATGAAATAGATCAGACCTGAACGAACTCGTTTCAGAATTGAAAATAACTAACGAGAAAACTCTTATTGGTACCCAACCCAGATGATCCAATTGCGGCCTATCCTACCAACTCCTACCTAGCTGCACACCTCTTGCCATCATTAACCAAGCAAAACATAGTGCTAATCTTTTCTTGTATGCTAGTGTCAGTAAGGATGTGATCCAAAGCCGTGTTCACCAGGTCAATGTCTTTGCTCATGATAATCAAATCACCATACATGTTGTTTCTGTCTAAAAGTGTCGTACCTCTTTCCGGCGGAGATGAGCGGTCCGAGTCCGAGCTCCGGCCAAGAACCTGCAAATGAACCCCAAACCCCCGGGGGTGTCCCGAGGACGGGCTCTCCGACGCTCAAGTCAGTACTCATTTTAGATAGAGAGAGTGTGGATTTAGGGAGAGAGAATGGATTCTGAGATCCTTTTACCTTAGCCCTATGAGGGGCTTATATAGACAAGTGAGCGTGGACCTTGTGTCGTTTGGGCCTTGGGCCGTATATTCGGGAGAGGGTATTTATCCCATACAATTTGCCCCCCTAGTTTGAGTGATAATCGTTGATTGAACTTGAACTATATTGGGCTTATTCACTTGGTTCCTCATGATATTGGACATGTATGTCTTCATGATGACCTTTGTGCGTGATCGAGTCTCTGCTGTGAGATATAGCCTCTTCAGTCAGAGAGCTGGCTTCAATGAGCTAAGGTGTATCATCCACTGATTGAGGATCTTCTCAGGTAATAAGAGATGCAGTTTCCTTTGCTTAGGAGTCTGCTCTGATAATCTGCCGTGTAGCATCCTCTAATGAAGGTCTGCTCACGTAGTCTGTAATGTTGCTTCACCAATCTGAGAGTCTATTCTGATGAGCGAGAATGTGGCCTCATCTAGAGCCTCTGCTAGTTTTGTATTTGTTTGCGTTCTTTTGAGTAGTTTTTGAAAGAAAATATCCTATTTCTTTGCTACCTTCTTCCTCCTACCATACGTATCCTTGCCCCCCAGTCTGTCTGCTTTGCTTGCGGCGAAGGAGGCAGACTGAGATTAGAATGCTACAGACAAGTCCGCAATAACGATGATACGTGGTCATGCAATGATGATGAGCATGATCCTTCGTCTGAAGCGAGGATCTCCTAATGAAAATAATGACAGAACCCTCTGTCTGAGACGGGGTCTGCTAATGATAAGGAGCATGATCCTCTGTCTGAAGCGAGGATCTGCTATGATAAGGAGCTTGATCCTCTGTCTGATGCGAGGATCTGCTAATGATAAGGAGCATGATCCTCTGTCTGAAGCGAGGATCTGCTATAATAAGGAGCATGATCCTCTGTCTGAAGCGAGGATCTGCTAATGATAAGGAGCATGATCCTCTGTCTGAAGAGAGGATCTGCTAATGATAAGGAGCGTGATCCTCTGTTTGAAGCGAGGATCTGCTGATGAAAATAATGGCAGGATCCTCTGTCTGAGACGGGGTTTGCTATAATAAGGAGCATGATCCTCTGTCTGAAGCGAGGATCTGCTAATGATAAGGAGCATGATCCTATGTCTGAAGCGAGGATCTGCTATAATAAGGAGCATGATCCTCTGTCTGAAGCGAGGATCTGCTAATGATAAGGAGCATGATCCTCTGTCTGAAGCGAGGATCTGCTAATGATAGTAATGGCAGAACCCTCTGTCTGAGACGGGGTCTGCGGTAATGATAAGGAGCATGATCCTCAGTCTGAAGCGAGGATCTACTAATGATAAGGAGCATGATCCTCTGTCTGAAGCGAGGATCTGCTATAACAATAAGGAGCATGATCCTCTGTCTGAAGCGAGGATCTGCTAAGGAGCATGATCCTCTATTTGAAACGAGGATCTGCTAATGACAAGGAGCATGATCCTCTGTCTGAGACGGGGTCTGCAATAATAGTAAGGAGCATGATCCTCTGTCTGAAGCGAGGATCTGCTAAGGAGCATGATCCTCTATCTGAAACGAGGATCTGCTAATGATAAGGAGCATGATCTTCTGTCTGAAGCGAGGATCTGCAGTAATAATAATCGCAGAGCCCTCTGTCTGAGATGAGGTCTGCAGTAATAATAAGGAGCAGGATCCTCTGTCTGAAGCGAGGATCTGCGAATGATAAGGAGCATGATCCTCTGCCTGAAGCGAGGATCTGCTCATAATGACGGTAAAGAACTTAGCTCTTCACTTGAGTCCTTCACTCTGCTTCTTCAGCAGAGCTCGATTTGTAACTATGACTTAGCTCTTCACATAAGTCTTTCACTCTGCTTCTTCAGCAGAGCTCGGTTTGTAACTATGACTTAGCTCTTCACTTAAGTCTTTCACTCTGCTTCTTCAGCAGAGCTCTCTGCTTCTTCAGCAGAGCTCGGTTTGTAACTATGACTTAGCTCTTCACTTAAGTCTTTCACTCTGCTTCTTCAGGAGAGCTCTCTGCTTCTTCAGCAGAGCTCGGTTTGTAACTATGACTTAGCTCTTCACTTAAGTCTTTCACTCTGCTTCTTCAGCAGAGCTCTCTGCTTCTTCAGCACAGCTCGGTTTCTTCTATGACTTAGCTCTTCACATAAGTCTTTCCAACGGCTTGTTGGAGTCTTCAATAATATATCTTTCCAGCGGCTTAATAGCTCGCTGGAGTCTTCGATAATGTACAAAGGAGCATGATCCACCATCTGAAGTGAGGATATGCTAATATTGACAATGGCAGGGCCCTCTGTCTCAGATGGGGTCTGCGATAATAATAACAGAATGCCTCTCTAGCAGGTTTAAGCCTGCCAAAGGGAAGAGATAAGATGTGCCTGCAATAATAATAACAGAATATATCTTTTCAGCGGCTTTATAGCCTGCAGAAGCCTTCAATAATATGTGCAGACTCACAAAATAGGTGCTTTCATAATCAAGCACCATAATGAATATTATATTTCCAATCAAGTTGGGTCACATATACTCATTTGCCCCCCACTCTTAAGTTGAACTCGGGTCAATTTGAGAGTAGTATATTCCCAACTAGACATACATAAAGGTCCAAATACATCATTTGATCATGTCATGTAATCAAATAGAGTGAATGTTGGCACCTCTTTTGATAATTATTGACAAATAATCAATGTTTGAAGCTTGTAATACAGACTAAGTAGAACATTTATCATGAACTCGATCTAATTTTGCATTAAAGTAGGCAAAATTGATATCAATAATGGCGGAAGCAAAGTACTTAGCTTGATATGATCCAGTTGAGTCTGCTCGAGTTCTATACAGAATACCAGATTTCAGGTTGGTGGGGCTCTGCTTTGCTTGATGCAGACCAGAGTGCGGAAAATCTGGAGTCTGCTATGTTATGTCCAGAACTTCTCGTTCTAGACTGCTCTACGCTTGCTTCCAACGCCTATCTGAAGTTTTTAGATCAAGAAATATCATTTTCAGATTGATGCAGATTGGTTGCATTGCTGCAGATAAGAAGTCTGCTTAGGTCAGATCTGCACTATTGTTTATATGATGTTGCAGACTCTGGTGTTCCAGGTTCCCATGCTAATTTCGCATATTCCTCTTCGCTCAATTTGGCAGAGCTATGAGTTTCGGGTCTGCCCTTTGTTGTCTGCGAGTGGGGTCTACTCTGCTATGTGTGCTTCGCTCGCAGAGTGAGGCAATTCTGCTCTGATCAGCTTTCCTTTAGGCCATTCTGCTCTGTCTGCAATTTTGCCTCGCACAACCTGCCCCTCTCTGCCAATATCTAAGGTCTGCATTTCAGGCCCTGCCAATATCTAAGGTCTGCAGTTTGCATTCGCCCATTTGGAGCTTGCTAGGCGAGTCTGCAATCGGCTCCATGTGGTCTGGTTGCTTCGTTTGAGTCTGCCCATACCAGCTCGCACCTCCATTTTATTTGTTAGGTGTAGGGGTGTAAACGAGCCGAGCTGAGCTCGAGCTCGACCAAGCTCGGCTCGGCTCGAAGTCACTTTGGTCGAGCTCGAGCTCGGCTCGAAGCTCGACGAGCTCGCCAAGGTGGAGCTCGAGCTCGGCTCGTTTACAAACTTTCGAGCTTGAGCTCGGCTCGGGCTCGGCTCTTTTTTTTTCTCCCGCCTATTGGTTTTTGGTTTTATTGTTCTTCCTTACATAAAGTAAAATATGTAATAGTCCATCATACATAAATTTAATACAATATGAAAACTAAACTCAATAACATTATATTCTTTTATGGGCTTTTGCATGTTTGGGCTATTTTATATATTTTTTTTCTTATTGCCACACGTTTCAAATGTAATTTTTCTTAAACGAGCCGAACGAGCTTAAACGAGCCGAGCTTTATTGGGCTCAGGCTCGAGCTCGTATACTTAATGTATAGCTCGGGCTCGGCTCAGGCTCGAAGTTGACCGAGCTCGAGCCGAGCCTTGACCGAGCCGAGCTCGAGGGCTCTACGAGCCGGCTCAGATCGTTTACACCCCTAGTTAGGTGTCGTGAAATTTCCTCTGCCTTATGACATTCTGAGCTCATAATACATGCTGCCATGTTCTACCAGGCTGATGAAGGTTGCAGGTTTGTGCTTTCAGATGTCTGATCAATCTCAGATTACTTGGTTCTGTCTGCCTAGGGATTTGCACGCTGACTTCGTTTGTGCATTTTCTCAAACACCTTGTAGGCATTATGTACCCAGACCAAAAAAAAAGGGGGATTTTGCTTGTGTGCAAGCCCCAATTTCACGAATCATATAGAAGTGTGTTTAATTATCAGCTCAAATCATCAAATCTCAGCAGCATCGCAACATTTTTAGAGAAAATTTAATCGTAAATAACTAGCATGAGTAGGGTGACTTAGCTTGTTTTTACGCCATAATCAAGAGGTTGATGCTTTTTCTTTTGCCTTTGTACTGCTTGACTTGTTCTTCCGATCAGCTGAATGTGAACGTTTGGTTGATGTGCTGAGTAAATCGTAGATAAGTGTTTCAGATGACATCTTCTCAAGTCAAACTTCCTTTTCCTTTACTGCCATCCTCTAAATGGGAATGTGCTTTTGTCTTGTATCCTCTTGCAAGGTTGACCGCAGGTGTTGATTTTGTTGCTATGGAAAGTAGAAAATTCATTAGCCTAGATGCGCAGCACAAGGCCATTATCCACTAGTGATATTTCCACTCAATCAATGCGCAACACAAATTGTTTATCCCAACACATATTCGTTGTGTAATTGCCAATTTGTAGGCAACGCAAACTTGATATTTTGTGAAATAAAACTGCCACCACCAATCTCAGTATTGATGAAAACTTGTAGTTTGTAGATCTAGTAAAGTTTGGTCTAAATTGGGGTATATCAGACCATAGAATAGCTGTTTGAGCAATGTAGCCATGGAAATTGTGGGTTTCCATGGGCGCTTTTTCTCTTCCCCTCCTTCTAGCGCCAAATTGTTTCTGTCTAAAAGTGTCGTACGTCTTTCCGGCGGAGATGAGCGGTCCGAGTCCGAGCTCCGGCCAAGAACCTGCAAATGAACCCCAAACCCCCGGGGGTGTCCCGAGGACGGGCTCTCCGACGCTCAAGTCAGTACTCATTTTAGATAGAGAGAGTGTGGATGTAGGGAGAGAGAATGGATTCCGAGATCCTTTTACCTTAGCCCTATGAGGGGCTTATATAGACAAGTGAGCGTGGGCCTTGTGTCGTTTGGGCCTTGGGCCGTATATTCGGGAGAGGGTATTTATCCCATACACATGTTGATGCTTCTTTTAACACGAAATGGGAGTTTATAGGAGTGGCTGCGGGAACTAGAACTGGTTCAGGTACATGGATTGAAGGCCTCGAGCACATCACCTATGCTATAGACGCGCTTCATGCAGAACTAATTGCTATTAGTTAGGGAATTAAGCAGGCAATCAATAGAAACTATATGAAAGTGACTATTTACACTGATTGTCTCAATGCCATTGAGTGTATAATGGGAAAGAACATGTTTCCATCCTATTACAGTTGTACAACACGTTTTTGCAGGGACCTCCACTCTAGGAGTAATGGTACGAGCATCAAACACTGCCCGAGGGAGCACAACAAGGTGGCGAACGGAATGGCCAAGCTCTGTAGAAAGGAAGCATCGTCTTTGTTTGTAACTAGGACTTTTCCCCATCCCCCTAGTTATTCAGTGAACGATGTTATTTTGAATTATAATCGGATTTATAATGTAGTTTAATCTATGCTATGCCTATTTTCACCAAAACAAAAAAAAAATTTGGTTATGTTTTAAAACATGTTTCATATTGCTCGTAACTAAAACCAACTCCTAAATCAATTGGCATATTGGTTTAGAGCAATAATCGTGGGAACCAAATCCTTCTAGAAACCATCTTTAGTTTAGGAGTTTACTACTACCTCCGTTTTTATTTAGTTGCAATGTTTCTCAAAATTGTGGAAACCAATGCAAAATTTTTAAGTGGGTATTAGGTGAATGTTTGGGTATATAATTAATGGGAGTGGGGACCATTGGGTATATTAATTGAGTAAAAAAGCAAGAGAGAGAATAGTGGGGTCCATGCATTTTGGCGGCGGTTTTGGGGGGGGTTGTGCTGCTGCCAAGAAAACAGTTGCCCCCAAAAGTGTTCCCAATTTTTTTGGTGGACTTTTTCCACCCAAAAAATTGAAGCCAAACTTTCCCTCCAAATTTTCCATTTCCTTTTCCTGCTTCAATATTCACCACCATTACAAACTCTCTCTTCTATAAATAGAGTAAATGAAGAGAGAGTCATCCCTATAGTAAATGAAGAGAGAGTCATCCCAAACAAAAAACAAACATTGTTCACTAGTTAACTAATTCACTACACACACAAGCAATTAAACTAAGATATTCACTAATTAATTACACTTCCATTAAATTAACCCCAAAAAGAAAGGAAGGCTGCCACTATTTCATCCCAAAAACTGCTTCAATAGTAGACACTCCATGGAAGATGATGATGAGCTTGGTCTTCAATGGTGGATGGATGGCTACGAGGAATGTAGCAACCACATCAATATGGTGCATGAACATCATGAAGGCCAACAGCAAGAACAACATGAAGAAGTACAACAGCAGCAACAAAATCAGGTAAGCAAAAAACAAGAACTTAGTTTGGAAACAAGAAGAAAGATTGTTGATGAGTTGTTATTTAATGAGGCAAATGGGAAAATACCAAGGGGAAAAAAAACAGAAATTGCATGTAAATTTGGGATTCATTTTACTACTTTGTACAGAATATGGAAAGATGCACAAAACCAAAGAAGATTAGGGAATGTTATAGATGTTAGGGCAAAAAAACAAGGAAGAATTGGTAGAAAACAACTTGAATTTCAAGAGGAATGGCTTCAGTCAGTGCCTTTACATAAGAGGACAACACTTAGATCAGTTGCAGGAGCACTGAAGTGTTCCCAGTCCACAGTTTGGAAAATGGTGAAGAAAGGCAGATTGGGGACTCATACAAGTACAAACCACCCACTACTAACAGACAAACATAAGATAGACAGGATGCTATGGGTATTGAAACACATTGAACCACAAAACAGAGATGAGCCTGCTAGATTTGTGAACATGCATAACATTATACACATTGATGAAAAATGGTTTTATCTAAATCCAGACATGAGGAGGTTCTATTTACTCCCACATGAGGAAGATCCATATAGGTGTCAACAGTCCAGGAGGTTCAAAGTGAAAGTAATGTTCTTAGCAGCCACATCATGGCCTATGAAAGATGAAAATGGGGGCATGCTACATGATGGGAAGTTTGGGATATTTACTTTTGTGAAGAGGGTTGCAGCTAAGAACAGAAGTAAAAACAGAGAGACAGGCACTCTTGAAACTAAAGCAATTGAAAGTGTCACCAAAGAAGTCATCAGGGACATGATTATCAATCAGGTCATACCATCTATCATGAGATGTTGGCCAACAGGGGTATCTAAGGACATATACATCCAACAAGATAATGCAAGACCCCATATACAGCCTAATGATCCAGCTTTCATAGCTGCTGCCACTGCAAATGGTTTCAATATTCAACTAATATGACAACCAGCTCAAAGTCCTGATCTTAATGTTTTAGATTTAGGTTTTTTTTCAGCTATACAAGCATTACAGTATAAGTCATTCCCTAAGAACCTAGAGGACTTGGTCACTAAAGTTCAAGATGCTTATGATTTTTTTGATCCAGAAGTGTTAAAGTATACATGGTTACAACTACAATATGTGATGTTAGAGATCCTAAAAGTGAAGGGAGGGAACAACTACAAGCTCCCTCATCATGGTAAAAGGAGGTTAGAGAGGCTTGATTTATTACCAGAAAGTGTCCTTGTTGATCAAGTCTTAGTTGATGAGGCAATCAAATATTTGAATGAAAGGTTTGTTAGTGTGGGTGAAAGTATTGAATTCATAGATGGAGAACAACAGTGAAGAGCATATGGATGGAAGTTAGGATGCTGTTTTTTGGGTTTATAAACATTTTGTGAATCATAGTTAGGAGCTACTTTTTGGTATATACACAGTGAATGGCAAGAATGTTAAACAAACCTAGGTTAGACACATTAGTATCTTAATCCTTTTTTTGAAAATGTATGAAGTAAAAATCTGTAGTAGTAGGGGAAAGACCAAGGTTTGTATGCAGTCATGTTTAGAAAGACTCATTATGAAATGGAAGAAACTTTTTGGTGTAAGTTTAATTGCTTTTAATTATTAGTTGAGCTTTGTGGCATATAAGTTTATAGTGGCAGTGCTAAGCTATAAAAAACATCATTTGACTTCTTTGCATCCATCAGGGGTTTCTTTTTAACTCAAATTAGAAGTAGGGTTAGTTTCCTCAACATACTGGTTATTTAACCAAGTATGGAGCTATCTCACCCCCTACTTCTTAGAGTTACTAAATTGAGTCCCTTCATCATATGGATGCTTAGGTGACAATAAAAGGGGGGACACAATAAGAGTGGTCCTGCCTATCATTCATACTAGGTGTTCAATAGCATGCTTAACATCATTAGCCATATCCTCTTAAAAATAGAGACTCAATGCATAACAACATAATCAAACAACCACTATAATCACAGAAACATGGATAAATGCCTTTGAGGCAGCAGCACTAGCAGTAACATGATATAAGTCAAGCAACATAACCACATTAATGAACATTATAAGCCTTTGAGGCAGCAGCACCAGCAATAACATGATGTAAGGCAACCAACAACAACAGCATCATATGAGACTCAATTTCAAAATGGTGGCAATGTAAACAAGAGGCAGGAAGAACAACACACATAACCAAATAAACAGTGGAGTTCATAGAAAATAAAACCTCAAAGAGAGGGATTTCCTCTCATTAAAAGGAAGCAATGAGTATCAGGATCAAGCTCTGAACTAGTGCAGGGACTCATTGGGATGTCTGGTCCAGACATCATCCCATCATCATAATCCTCCACAAGTTTAAACAATCTCAGATTGTCGTACTCATCATCCTCAACAAACATATCATGCTCCCTACCAGGATTTGGACCGGCTACCATGAAGTAACCATCAACATGCACTTCCTTCTCCACCTTCACCTTTTCTTTCCCCTTAGTTCCTTCCTCCTTCTCTTTTCCTTTCCCCTTTTTTCCCCTGTCCTTCACCCCAGAAATGCAAAGGTCCTCTAATTTCCCCTTCCCTTTGTTCTTGGAACCAGAAGGTGGTTCTTGTGCTGCAAGTGCACATACAATTATGCGCTCAGGGGTAGTAGGAGGAAGGGGAGGAGCAAAACTAACCCTTTTTTTCCCAGATCTGTTCCTCTTAGGCTCAGAGAGAACAACCTCCTTTTGAACAACCTTCTCTTTCCCAGATCTAGGGCAAACTGGTTCCTCTTCAACTTTCTCTTCCTTCACAACAAACTCGACCTTCTCCTTCCCCTTCGATTTTGGATTTCGCGGAACAGGAAATGCCAAAGCCCTAGCAACCCTCATCTTCTGCATATCATCAAAATCATCACAATCTTGAACTACCCTTCCCAAAGCGTATAGGGCGTAGGGTTTCAGTAGTTTTTTTGCAACTCCATTTTTGTAAATCCTTTTTGGCCAGGGAGATTCATTTTTGAAGCTTTCCATAATTTCAAAGATGGTTTCAGATTCGAAATCATCTTCGGTTTCAAAGAACGCGTCTTCCAAAGGACTCAAATCTGGGCAATACCATTTTTTGGGACTCATGGCGATTTTTTTATTCCAGAACGAGAAAGGAAGAAGAGGAACAGAAGGAAGAGGAGTGGAGGATTAGCGGATCTGGGAAGAAAGAACGAGAGGGATGTGAAGAGAATTGAGAGGAAAGTGAAGAATGAGGGAGAATCAGATCTAGGGTTTGGTGGAAGAGGGAAGAACAGGGAAGAACAAGGTGTAGAATTCTAGGAAACTGACGAGAAATGAAGGGGTGGGGGGTTTAATTGGGGTTGGGTAGATACATTAAATGGGGTTGGGTGGGAAAGTGAATGATTGTTGGTGGGAGTAATTAAGTTAAGTGTAGTTGTTAATTAGATTGTAATGAGGATGTTATGTTTTGTCAATTGTAGTTAGTAAGGGTAAAATAGTAATTTCATAAGGTTTTTATTTACTAAAAATGGAAAAAAAATAGAAACATTGCAACCTTTGGGAAAATTCCGTTTTAAGAAATCATTGCAACTAAAAAAACGGAGGTAGTATTAAATATCAGAATATAGTTCATATTGTTTGACATCCTGGTTCGAGTCCAAGTCCAGTTCCTTCCCCTCAAAAGAAAAGTCCAGTTCCTTTCCAATCCCAAGCCCAAGCCCAACGCAAACCTTGACACGTAATGATTTTGGGGGACGCTAATTTATAACCTGAATAGCTTGTAAGGCCCTCTTGATCTGCTCTTAACCCATTTGTATACTAGTATAAAATGCACGTGATGCGTGCGAAAACATATAAAATAGAAAGTAGAATGGAACATGAACATCCAATAAATTTTTTAAGATATGTATTTCAAAATGAAAAAGTTAGTTATAGAATGAGATTTATTCCATTTAATTAGGAATTAAAAAAAAGGAATAATATTGATTTTTGGTGTCCCCCACCTCTTCCCTTATAGAATAGAGATAACATAAGCTCAAACCATCTTTTTGAATACTTTCTCCGTTCCAAATTAAATGCAACAGTCAATATTTTTCACTATTTACATTATGTACTTTGACTAAAATTTGAGCTTTACACATAATGAAAAACATAGTCAAGTGAGATCTTGTTAGATTCGTCTCGTTAAATACTTTCGTAATATCAACTTTTTATAGTTTTTACTTATATATTATAGTAGATATTAATCGTTAAAATTATGTCTCGGCAAGCGTAAAATGGAACGGATGAAGTATATCATTTTGAAAGCTTTCTCATCAATTTCTAGTTTCAGCAATTGAAAATCTATCTCTTAATTGAAACTCTCTAAGAGGTGTTTGTTTCTTAGTGTCATATATAGTTTAGAACGAGTTAAACCTATATCAAGTATTTGATTGGGAAAAAAATATATATTTTGCATTCTATAACTCAAACTAGGGATGATAATGGGTAATAGACTCGATCTGGATCCTCGGATTCGTATCCATTTTGAGCTGGGTCCTCAAAATTAGGACCCGTCAAATCTGTGTAAGTCCGGGTCCGAGTTTCAAAAAACGAATCTGGACAAGGTCCTAAAGTATTATCCGGATCTAGATCCATTTACCCGTTTTTTTAAAGTTATTTTTAACATAAAAACTTTAACTTTATGTTGTAATATTTTGTAATGTTGTTAAACTTTATTGTTTCTTTATCTTTAACTTTTAATGTTATGATTGAATTTTTATTGTATTAAACTTGAATTTTTGAACGTCAACAATTGGAGATGCGAAATGACGTTGTTTTCGTTATTGAAATCTTTAATTATTATGAAAATTAGGCTTAATTGAAGCAAATAGGTAAAAATCCATTTTGTACCCGTTTTTTCTATGTTCATGGTGTTTCATGAACTCTATGGACGTATTATGTTTTGCATGCTCTATGAATATTTAATTAGTTTTGGACATTTTAATTTGGATAATTTATAGTATTGGACACTTTATCAATTTGTGTCTTAATTTTCGAACATGTTACATTATTTTCTTGACACTTATTCTATTTGTGTAAAGCATGCTTGCATTAATATATGATAATATAAGGAACTTTATAGAATTAATGGTATAAGGTGTACCTAAAACTTGGTAGGTTATTTTCGCACCCATTATGCAAGGATTAGGGGAGATAACCTGCAAATGTGTAAAATCCTTCACGAGAATAAAAGAATATATTAATGGTCAATTTGGTACATACTAGCTTATTTTACGGACTTAGATTTGACAATATATTTATTGAATGTTTAGAATGATATCATCCTGAAAATGGATATAAATAAATATCATTGACTATATATCAGTTGTAAATGATCCAAGTACAATTGATGTTCTAGAAGGACAACATCGTTGCTAAAGAATATAGATCGCATTTTAATCATGGTAGACCAATAGGTTCCAAAGATAATAATCCTCAAAAGGAAAGGATCAATAGTTGACAATTGATAAAATTCGAGAAAATGATACATTTTGATAGATCTCCTGAAGAGATTATGTCCTGTAAAATTGATATGTACCATGATTATATAAAATGCTCTAGAAGAGTATAAAATGTCTAACAAGATTGACATGTATCAAGATTGAGACTGATTAACGAGTAGAATATGAGAAGCGAGATTGACATGTTTCAGGAATATAACTGATACTCCAGAAGAGTACGACTTCTCTTAAAATAAGATGTTAGTCAATAGTCTTACTGATCGAAGAAAAGACACTAGTCGATGTTCTTATATCACATCTTATACATGGCCAAACATAAAGTTTTACTAACAAAGTGATCACTAGTGTTGAAAATATTAATTAGTTAAATCTCAAATGTGTTTAAATGTGATGAGTGAGGCCACCCGGGTTCATTATTACCTGTTTTGAGAGTTTAAGTTCGATTTTATATAAAGAGTTGATGTGCTGACGCTCTCTCATGTTATATGTTTGAAAAACTGAAAGGCAAAACATAACAATGAGATCGAGCTAGACTCGAATCATGAAATATTATATGAATTATTTGCTTCGGTAGAAGATTTCAAGAGATGAAATACTGACACTAAATAGATTTGTATGTGAACATATATTAGGTGGCCAGAAGTTCACCAAAGTGAGTGATATATAATCAAATATTGGATGATCAAAAGCTCATCAAAAGAACTTGTATGAGAGAAATGTTGAGTAACAACTGTTTATTATTAAAGTCTTGGGGGACTAGAGAATATCACCTTCTAGTAAAATTACATACAAGTGATATTTGAATGATAATAATATTGATTGGGGCTATTATATGTCAGCACAAGAATAGAAATACAAATGAAATTTGACTGCACAATAAATAATATACTCCCTATAATTAGTATTTTTCGTAAGAGATGAAATTTTGGTGAATTAGTATTCTCCAAAAGAGATGAAATTTTGATGAATTACATTATCCTGAAGAGATGGAATTTGTTGCACATGAAAATTATATTCTCCTGGAGAGATGGAATTTATTGCACATGAAAATTATATACTAAGTTGGTTGAAAGTTCGATGCCCCTGTATTTGAGTTATTTTACCAACTTAAGGGGAGAAGAATTAGAATAAGTTGGCAAAAAAATGTAAAATTTGAAATTATTTGAAATTACAAATTGATGATCCCTTTAATGTAAATTTGAAAAGTTATATGCCAACTTTTATCTATGTGTTATCAAGATATGTTGCACATCTATGATTTGATTTGTATCTAGTTATGACTCATGTTGCATAGCGTTGAAGTTACACTTTGGTCATAGAAATATCATGTGTATACATTTAGATAAATCTTGCCAATTTTACTTGAATTACTACACTTGAAGTGTAGATTGTATGATCGATTCCAATAGATATATATGATATATGGCAAGATAGTGCAGTTGACACTTTTAAAGTGGAATGATACTATATTAATATCATAGTGTATGAAATATCGCAGGAGCATTATAAATATCTAAATTATAATAGATGGCCTATTCTATGAGAAAAACTATAATGATACTAATCGAAAATGTATTCAGATATCGTTGCAAAATAGCAAGTAGGATGTATATTGAGGAATAGTATGATACCAGTATATATGATGGAACCGATGAATAATATGCATATGCAGAATGAGTGGACTTGAGAATAAGGGATCTGAAATAAATGTCCATTTTGATGTCGACATGTTAAAGCTTATTGTGGACCAAAAGTCAAACGAAATGTGAATGATGATGATCAAAAGTTTGTCATGGACCAGAAGTCCAGTGAAAAAATGTACTTCTAAATCCACACTGTACAGTGTCTTGCATTTTGAGTCTTACAATCATGTGCATGTAGATAGAGTAAATGCATCATGCAGCATATTATTATATTGTTTTCATATATTTTATGTTATTTATGTGACTTCGTCATAATGCAAGCACATTTAGTATATATGTTTAGTACTTTATATTTTTTACATTGCAGATAATATTCATAAGAAGGATATCATTGAATATGAGAAAAGTTCCAGAAGAACTATATATGAAATATACGAACATCCAGAGATATACATACATATACATATTAAGTAAGCAAGGCAGACCATGGATAATATGCATAAATATGGTTGATGTTGTCAACACATTTTGAGGAGTGAATTTGGTTATTGACATCTCAATTGACAGTTTGAGTACTTGATATCAATACCCCTTTTCATTTGAAGAATTTCTTATGCAAAAGTAACATTTTACAAAGGAAGAATCATAAATTAAATAATTGATGGTCCATAGGTGCCACAATATCTAGAAGCGCCATATTATTATTTATGTATCATCAATTCCAGAAGTGCTAGATGATAGTATCGATATTTTACCTTGGCATAAACTTTGTTATCATGAAGGACTTGATTTTGGGTATTTGATAAAGCATTGATCATTCCGTATATTTGATGACTTCCAGAAGTAGGTTCATTTCTATTTGTATTAAGCACATACAAGAAGATTGTGATCCGTTTTAGGAAGAGAAGCTCTCACATACGCAACATGGATCATGGAAGCGAAGAACAATAATGGTGATTCAGTTGTGCAACAAATTCCAATCAAGTGAAGATTCATCAAGGTTATCAGCAAAATAGTTCTTGATAACTATATTTGAAAAACTCGTTAATCACAACAGATTGCATCGTTCCATAATTTCAAGTGATGTAAGCAAGAGGGGGAGTAAATACGCGCTGCACTCTTTTTCCCTTGACCATGGTTTTGTCCCACTGGGTTTTCTGGCAAGGTTTTTAACGAGGCAGCATCTCAAGCGTATTATGAAGAATTATGTACTCTTTTTCCTTTACTAGAATTTTTCCCACAGGGTTTTTATTAGTATGGTTTAAACGAGTCATAATCTTCATGAATAGACATCCAAAGGGGAGTTTTACGAATAAATATGGTGGATGTCTATTAGGAGATAATATCTTGTATATACTAGTATGTACTCCTATTGTAATTAGGTTACTTGTTCCCCAAACTAAGTTACCTACATATTGTACTATATATATACCCCTTATATAGAATAAGAGATGATATGACTATTCTCCTTTACAACTCTCTATCTCTCTAACCCTAATTTCACAACAGATGTACTCTTATTATCATTTTTTTTATTTTTTTGTTTCTTTTTTATGATTTTGATTTCTCCTATTATAAAAATTATAAGTGATCAAACCTATACCACCTTAATTGCGAACCAAAAATCCTTTAATAGAGCTTGTAACACCCCTGAAATTGCGCTACTTCAATATATAGTATAATAGATAATCTAAGGTGTTACGCCGCGATAATAAATAATAATCACCGCAAGGCAAAAAGTTCTAACTGAAATACGTAGTTAAAGAGTTCTAATAATCAAAACTAACTAGAATCTAAACAATTATTACAGACTGAAATAAAATTCGAAAGTCAAATGAATAACAGAAGTCTTATTAAACCTACTAAAGCATAACTAGATCCATCACACTCGTAAACCCAACCTTGCACTAACTACCTTCAAGTCCCTGCACATTGAACACTATAGTATCAGCCAAAAGGCTGAGCAAGATTTGATACTGTAATAAAACAAAACTATCCAATGTGCAGGTAAGATATATAGGAATATCTTATAAATTCATTTCAACCTGTACAGATCAAATATATAAGATAAAACAATTTTCCAATAATCTCAACTTTCAATCTTTCTCTTTATAAAACAATTCTATAAATACATTTTAAAATGTAACTGTTTTGAAACATGTGAGTAGGAAGTATTAAAGTCAATGAGCTAGCTAGGCTCACGAGACATGTAAAAACCAAAGCCCCTAGTATGCATACCCCTAACTTGATAACGAACCAAGACGGAAGACAAATGGCAAGTGTATTGATCAACATATACCTAACTACTAAATAATGGTTGAGGCAAAACTCAACTTACTTCCAAACCCGAGGAATACCGCTTACCGGCAACCCCATAAAAACGTTCTTATAAAACATGATAAATCATAATTAAGTAAACATAGAAACATTCTAGTTTACTCAAAATCTGTAGCAAAGAGGAACATCCTCCTTTTAAATATCAACTTGGCATATGAGGAACTTCCTCCCTTTTGAATTTCATAAATAATCTCATAATTTTCTTTCACAATAAATATCGTCAAAATAATTTAAATCTCATTATATAAACAATGCAAAACCTTTTAAATCTCAAGATATGAACCACATAAAACCTTTTTAAATATCAATATCGTTTTTAAACCAATTTAAATCATTGTCTAAAATTATCTGTACAAGTCTTAGTAAGAAATCTTACCTTATCAGCAACCACAATCAACCAAACTCAATCTCAAGTCAATAAGGTTCTTCTACGAACCCACAATCTACAATATAATAAAGTATAGTATAAGGGCCTGTTTAGATTTACTGAAAACAACTGAACTGAACTGATTGGAGCTGAACTGAACTGATTGGAGCTGAACTGAATTGAACTGAACTGAAATGAATTGAATTGAATTGAATTAAATTGAATTAAATTGGATTTGATAAATATATAAATAATATTTAAACAATAATAATATGAATATTAAATAACAATTATGATGATAGGTAATAATAATGAATAATTATTAATGAATAATTATCATTGTAATTTGGATATTTTTATATGATAATTATAAATAAATAATATTAATAATCATAAATTAATAATAACAATAATTAATGATTATAATGATAATTAATAAAAATTATTTTATAGTCTCTTTATTAATATATTAATACCTGATGATGATTATAAAATAACAATAATATCTAAGAATTAAATTAATATACTATTTTAGTAATTAGATTTAATCATATATTAATATTTAGTAATAGAATAATGATTCGGTCGAGCCGCGCAAAATCACATCATAAACCGTTTTGACGTGATTTGATTGGATTATGGGCTGAAAACGCGGGTTTATTTGTGCTTTTAACCTAAACCATGTTCCTCCCTAATGATAATAGTAATAATAATGAATAAAGCTATAATAAACAAAATAATATACAGATAATAATAATACTTAATAATAATGATATAAAAATAAATAATAATAATAATAATAGTAAGAATAATAATAATAATAATAGTAAGAATAATAATAATAATAATAATAATAATAATAATAATATAATAATAATAATAATAATAATAATAAGAGCTATTAGTAAAATAAATTAGATCAACATAATAATATTTAACAAAATGGTTATAAAAGAATGGAGCTGAACTGAACTGATTAGAGCTGAACTGATTAGAGCTGAACTGAACTGAAATCAAGCTGAAACGAACAGGCCCTAAGTCACTTGAATATGTTTCACGTAATTCACATATAAGTCACGTAACCTAATAATGAGCTTTGACTAATTTTGAAAACGACTCAACGTCAATAGAACACAAAAGCCAACAAAAGTCAAATTGGTCAAGTTTGGTCAATAAAAGTCAAACTGGTCAAATTTGGTTAACAAAAGTCAAACTGATCAAGTTTGGTCAACAAAAGTCAAACTGATTTGACTCTAATATCATCCATCTTATTTTCCACAAACTAACTCCTTCTTCTTCACCCTGTACTTACAACAACAACAACAACAACAAGCTCACCATATACAATTATTCAACTATTATTCGACTTAAGATTAAAACTAACAACTTAAAATTATCCAATATGCTCAAGATTTTCAATATAACATTTGAACTCATTATAACTATTATAATTTAAATTGTATTTCAACTAATAACTCAAAATAAGAAACTAATTATCAATCTAATATAACAAGAATTCATAATAATTTTAAAGTATTAATTTTTGCAAATTATACTCATAGATATGCTAATTAACTTGAATTACACTTAAAACATAAGCCAATTAAACAAATTGACAAAGTATAAATTTCCCCTTAATCAATTTTCTCAAGAACCCTAATTTAACAAAACCCCAATTCGAAAATCAACACATAAACTAAAATTAAAACATGGGTATAAATCTTACTTGATTAATAGAGTAATTGGAATAAAGAAGAGTGTAAAAAGACCAGGAATTAGTCTCCTTTGACCCGAAATTCGTCCCAAAAACGCAAGTCCAAGAACTCTTTTTTTCCTTTTGAAATCCCGCCCAAAAGAATGAAATGGTGATGGATGAAATAAATTGATGGCTAAGAATAAGTACTAATGGAGTAAGAATTAAGGAGTACTGGTGTAGATTGGAAAGGTGGAGAAGAAAAGACTGAAAGGAAAGTTTGTGATGGTGTCGAAGAGCAGCAGCAACAGCGAGGTAAGTGTTTTTGTTTTTACTTTTTGTTTTTACATTTTCTTTTATAATTAGGGTTAACTAAACCTAAGAGGTATTTAACCTAGTCAATTTAGGAATAGATTTTGGCCTATTTCTAATATAAAGTAAAATTATGAAAGAAAAATAATTTAATAAAAGGCTAATTTAAATTAATTTATATAAATATTCCTAAAAATATATAAAATTACGGGGTGTTACAATCTACCCCCTCAAAATAAGTTTTGTCCCAAACTTAAAGTATGAATCACACAATCAAACATTCAAGCTTAGACTCTTACTTTTCAAAATAGCTCATTAACTCTACAGGTTACACAACTACTAGACACTTAAATATAAAACTTCAACTTATATCTTACCATCATATTATAACAAGTAGGGAATTAAACACATAATAAAACAACAAAATTAACAACTAAACTTGCCTTATATTAACTTTCAACACTAAAGGAGTGAAATAAATACACATTCTACCCCACTTAAAAAGGGAGTTACATCCTCGTAGCTAAAAGATTACCTCGATGAAGAGATGGGGATACTTAAGACGCATGGCATCCTCAGCTTCCCAAGTACATTCCTCCGCATTATGATTTCACCATAGCATCTTCACGATCTTTGTCTCACCTTTGCGAGTTTTCCAAACCTTTTGATCTAGAATCTGAACTGGAAACTCCTCATAAGTCATGTTATCATCTAACTGTAGAGATTCGGGTTGTAGCACATATGAAGGGTCATTAATGTATCGACGTAACTTAGAGATATGGAATACATTATGCGCACGATCAACGCCTGGTGGCAACTCCAATCTATAAACAACCTCTCCTATCCTTTCCAAAATCTCATAAGGGCCAATGAACTTAGGGCTTAACTTGCCCTTCTTACCAAATGGCATCAATCCCGTCATAGGAGAAACTCTAAGCAATACCTTCTCGCCTACCTCAAACTCCTCATAACGACGATGCTTATCGCCATAGCTCTTCTGTTTATCTTGTGCCTCGTTCATTTCTGCTGGATGAGCTTTACTTACTCAACAGTCTCTTGAATTATCTCTGGTCCAAATACAACAGATTCACCAATATCACTCCAACACAAAGGAGTACGACATCGACGACCATACAAAGCTTCATATGGAGCCATCTGAATGGTAGAATGGTAACTATTATTGTACGAGAACTCTATTAGATCAAGCTTATCCTCCCAAGAACCCTGAAACTCTAAGGCACAAGCTCTCAACATTTCCTCCAATGTTTGAATAGTGCTCTTTGTCTTTCCATTTGTAGCATGGTGAAAAGTTGTACTCATCTTCAACTTAGTCCCTAGAGATTTCTGAAGCTTCTGTCAAAAGTTAGACAAAAATCTATAATCCCTATCTGAAACAATATCACTCGGAATACCATGAAGTTTGATCACGTACTCTTTATAAGCAGCAGCCAATTGCTCATGCTTCCAAGTATCTTTCATGGGAACAAAATGGGCAGACTTGGTAAGACGATCCACAATCACCCAAATCCTATTATTCCCCTTTGGTGTCCTCGGAAGTCCACAAACAAAGTCCATAAAGGTCGAATTCCATTTCCACTGTGGAACCTCTAAAGACTGAATCATTCCTTGAGGCCTCTTATGCTCACTCTTGACCTTCTGACAAGTCAGGCATTTCGAGACGTACTTAGCGGCGTCTATCTTCAAATGAGGCCACCAAAAAGTCCGCTTGAGATCCTTATACATCTTATCCCCTCCAGGATGTACATAATATTGCGTTGTATGAGCTTCCTCCAAAAAATTCTTCTTTAACTCAAGAACATTAGGAACACACCATCTCCCTTTTAACCTCACACTACCATCCTCAGCCATTGTGATATTGTCAGGCTCATTAGCTTCTTTGTCCTTCAGAAACTGATCATTTACTTGTGCTTCCTTGATCTCATCAAACAAAGTGGACTGAATGGTAAGAGCATTAAGCTGAGCTCCTATTGGTACTATCTCCACATCGAGACTCTGAAACTCCTCTCTAAGACAATTTCTGGAACGTAAGGTTTGGAAATAATGAGAAATTTTCCTACTAAGTGCATCTGCAACAACGTTGGCCTTACCCTCGTGGTACTAAATCTCCATATCATAATCTTTGATCAGTTCCAACCACCTCCTCTGCCTCATGCTCAACTCTCTCTGAGTGAAGATGTATTTCAGACTCTTGTGGTCCGAAAATATCATAAATGATGTGCCAAGAAGATAATGACACTAAATCTTAAGTGCGAAAACAACATCTGCCAACTCTAGATCATGCGTCAGATAATTCACCTCATGGTTCTTCAGTTGCCTAGAAGCGTATGCAACAACCTTTACATAAGCACACAACCAAGACCATTCTTCGAAGCATCTGTGAACACTTCGTACTCTAAATTTTCATTAGGATGGTCAACACAGGAGCTGTAGTGAGACGCTCCTTCAGAATCTGGAATGCCTTATCACAATCATCATCCCATGATACTTAGTATCGTTCGTCAACAATGCAGTCAAAGGCCGAGCTATCTTTGAGAAGTCTTTCACAAACCTCCTATAATAACCCGCCAAACCAAGAAAACTACAAATCTTGGTCACACTCTTTGGAGTAGGCCACTCTGATACAACTTGGATCTTTGAAGGATCAACTAAAACGCCTTCTTTAGAAATAATATGGCCAAGAAACGCAACTTTCCCCAACCAGAATTCGCACTTGGAGAACTTAGCATACAACTTATTCTCCCTTAGAACTTCCAAATTAGTGCAAAGATGCTCTTCATGTTTACTAGCATCCTTAGAATAAATAAGAATATCATCAATGAACACAACTACGAATTTATCAAGATACGACCTGAAAACCCGATTCATCAAGTCCATGACCACCGCTGGAGCATTAGCCAACCCAAAGGGCATAACTGTAAACTCATAGTGTCCATAACGAGTTCGGAAAGCCATCTTAGGAATATCATTTTCTGCAATGCGAAGCTGATGGTAGCCAGATCTCAGATCAATCCTAGAGAAAACTCCAGCTCATTTCAATTGATCGAACAAGTCGTCTATCCTCGGCAAAGGGTACTTATTCTTCATTGTGACATTGTTGAACTCCCTATAATCCATACAAAGTCGAAGACTCCCATATTTATTTTTCACAAACAGAACAGGAGCACCTCATTGAGACACACTAGGACGAAAGCAACTCCTCTAACTAAGCCTTAAGCTCTTTCATCTCAGCAGGAGCCATTCTATAAGGAGGTTTAGAAATAGGTCCAATTCCAGGCTACAAAAGGAGGCATGCCATGAATATCATCAGGAAAGACATCTAAGAACTCATTGGCAATTCGAACATCCTCAACTCGTAGCTCCTCTTTGCTAGTATCATGAACATGGCACGGGTATATAGGACATCCCTTCCTCATGTAGGATTTCAAAGTCAAGGTAGAAATAATTTTCAAAGAAGATCCTCTACAAAATTCATGGACTCCACTAGGGCCAACTATAGATATTTTTTGTTTCTCACAATCTATATTGGCTTTTAATCCATCCCTAAAATTACATCAAAATCATATAAAGGAAAAGCTATCAAATCCGCTACTAAGGTGGTATTACCACACATAACAGGGACTTCTACATACAAACTATTACATGGTATGACCACACCAGAAGGCGTAGAGATGTCTGCGTCACAAGCTTTTGAGTTCTCTAGGCCTAACTTTTTCACAAGAGATTCAGATATGAAAGAATGAGAAGTCTAAATCAAATAACACATAAATAGGTATCGAATGGATAGAAAAAGTACTAGTCACTATGTTGCCTTAGTGTTTGCCTCAGTCTGGTTCATCACATGAACATGGCCAGTGTTTCTCCTTGCATCGCCTATGTGTGCCTGAGCAGCATTAGCAGTCCCTCCATTACGAATAGGTGGCGCACTCCCTAAATTAGAATGTGTAGGACGAGCATTGTTTGCATTCTGAGCTTTCTTATCTGGCTGTGGCCCATTTCTCGAACTCATCTCAGGCCTAAAGTTCCTAGACTTTGGGTTTGTGAAGCATTCATAAGCTCGATGCCCCTTCTTCCCATGATGGTTACACTCTACCAAGTTACCATCACAATCTTTGCGAGGGTGGTTTGAACTACAACGTTTGCAATAGTAAAACCGGTCATTCCTCTAGTTCTGTCCTGAGAGCTGACTATGGCTATGAGTGGTACTCTGATTTTCCTTAGAATATTGCTGACTAGAATCATGATTCCCAAAGTTCTTGAATCTGTTAAAAACCCCTTTACCCTTGTTGTCACTCTTATCTGTCACCTGAGTCGACCCAACTGAGGTGGCTTTTAGCTTCTTTGCTGCTTGTTTCTTCTCCTAAATCCTCTCAGCATTACAAGCACGGGAGTACACCTGCTTCACTGTAGCTTAATTCCCAGCTCCCATCTTAAAATGAAGTTTAGGGCTCAATTTTCCTTCAAATTTCTTTGCCCTCTCCTGCTCATCAGGAACTATCCCTTAATTACACTACTTTAAAACATAGTATAATAAATAATTTAAGAAAATTCCAAAGGTGTTATGTCGCGATAATTAATAATAATCACGGCAAGGCAAAAGGTTCTAACTGATAATCAAAACTAACTAGAATCTAAATAATTATTACAGACTGAAATAAAATTTGAAAGTCAAATGAATAACAGCGGAAGTCTTATTAAACCTACTAAAGCATAACTAAATCTATCGCACTCGTTAATCCAACCTTGAGCTAACCACCTTCAAGTCCCTGCACATTGAACACTATAGTATCAGCCAAAAGGCTGAGCAATATTTAATACTGTAATAAAACAAAACTATTCAATTTGCAGGTAAGATATAGGAATATCTTACAAATTCATTTCAAACATGTACAAATCAAATATGTAAGATAAAACAATTTCCCAATAATCTCAACTTTCAATCTTTCTCTTTCTAAAACAATTTTATAAATACATTTTAAAATGTAACTGTTTTGAAACCTGTGAGTAGGAAGTATTAAAGCTAGCTAGGCACACGAGACAGGTAAACACCAAAGCCCATAGTATGCATACCCCTAACTTGATAACAAACCAAGACGGAAGACAAATGGCAAGTGGATTGATCAACATATACCCAACTACTAAATAATGGTTATGGCAAAACTTAACCTACTTCCAAACCCAAAGAATACGGCTTACCGGCAGCCCCACAAAAACGTTCTTATAAAACATGATAAATCATAATTAAGTAAACATAGAAACATTCTAGTTTACTCAAAATCTGTAGCAAAGAGGAACACCATCCTTTTAAATCTCAACTTGGCATATGAGGTCCTCCCTTTTGAATTTTATAAATAATCTCATAATTTTCTTTCACAAAAAATATCTTCAAAACAATTTAAATTTCATTATATAAACAATGTAAAACCTTTTAAATCTCAAGATATAAACCACATGAAACCTTTTTAAATATCAATATCGCTTTTAAACCAATATAAACCATTGTCTAAAATTATCTGTACAAGTCTTAGTAAGAAATCTTACCTTATCAACAACTAGGGCCGTTCGTGATATTTTGAGGGCCCGGGACATAGCCAAAAATTGGGCCCCTAACTAATCATACAAATCTGGGGGTATATGGTCACTTCTATTAGGGTCATTTACGATATTTCAATGTCCTATAGGCAAAGCAACCAATAAAGGCCATTTTAAAGTCAACAATATAAAGTACTATATTTTTTTGAATTATTAGTAAATTAAAACAACAATGATGATATAGGAAAAGAAAAATTAATAATAATTAAAAAATTGAGTGATCAATTAAGAAAAAAATGGTAGATGATGATAATTATACTAGTGGTTTAAACAAATGGTACTTCAAAGATACTAAGAAATTATTTCTAAACTGAAATGAGACTAACACAAAATAATATTGCATGAATTAGTTATAATAATCTAACATGATATGCCCTCACAGTTATTTTACACATAATTCAATAAAGAAAGAAATAAAAAGATAAAGGAAAAGGGTTTTTGTTGAATCATGAAAGAGATGGGGAAAAATAGCAAAAATAGCAAAAATAACAAAAATAATCAGGAAAGAAATGTAGCAAAAATAACAAAAATAATCAACAAAGAGGGAGAAATGGCAAAAATAACAAAAAGTGAAGTGGTGTGGTGAGCATAGTTTCGAACCCTGCCATTCATTGCATTAGATGGTATTGCACGGAGATTTCCTACCACTAGGCTCCCAGTTGGTTTTGTTGAAAAGATGCACACCATGTAATTAATACTCTACTAATTAATATTGAAAATGGATTTTCTGTACTGGGCCTGGGCGAGTGCCCCGCCTGCCCCGCCTCAGAGTCGACCTTGTCAACAACCACAATCAACCAAACTCAATCTCAAGTCAATAAGGTTCTTCTACGAACCCACAATCTACAATATAATAAAGTATAGTATAAGTCACTTGAATATGCTTCACATAATATAAGTCACGTAACTAGCTAATGAGCTTTGACTAATTTTGAAAACGACTCAACGTCAACATAACACAAAAGTCAACAAAAGTCATATTGGTCAAGCTTGGTCAATAAAAGTCAAACTGGTCAAATTTGGTCAATAAAAGTCAAATTGATTTTGACTCTAATATCATACATCTTATTTTCCACCAACTAACTCCTTCTCCTTCACCCTATATTTACAACCATGACAACAACAACAACAACAAATGATGATGAGAGAGAGAGAAAGAGAGAGAGAGCGAGAGTGAGTGGGAGAGTTTTTCTACAGGGACGACGCCGAGCAAGACACCAGAGACACCCCAAAGACCTCAGCAGGACAGTGGCAGCCGCACCTACCTCGCCGTCGTGAACTATAGTGACAACCACCTTAACACAACCAACCCCAACCTCAACCATAACCACACCCCTAACCAAACCAAAACCCATCTCAGACCAACCAAACCCAAGCAGTACCACTCCAAAACCCACCACCACCACCACCCTCCTTCAACCCTGAATCTGAGATTTTCATTCCTATTCCACCCCAAACCTTCAACAATTTCTCCACGGAATGGGGGAACTCCATTATTTTCAAAATTATGGGAAAATCCTTCTCCACAGACTTCCTTTTGCCCCACATCCGAAAATTAAGACAAATCCACCAACAAACCCCTTTCATCACCCTAGGAAGAGGCTTCTTCCTAATTAAGGTCGCTACACCGAACTTAAAAGCCAGGATCTTCCAAAGCGGGCCTTGGTTTTTCAATGGCCTCTATATTGCTACCCTACCTTGGACACCTGGGTTTATGGCCACAAAAATGAACATCAAAATGGCACCAGTTTGGGTCACCATCACTGAATTACCTGTCGAGCTCCACAATAGAGAGATCCTAACTAAGGTGGCAAATTCTCTAGGACAGCTAATAGGATTTGGTAAAAAATCCTTGGAAGGCATAACTAAAACCTCAGTCGCAATGCAAATCATGATTGACCTATCTCAACCAGTAAAGGAGGCTATTTGGATTGGAAACTCAAAACAAAGGCTAGTGTGGCATGATATACCTCCGTTTTGCACGCTCTGTAACACCATTTGGCACCACCAAGCTAACTGTCGCTCTCATTCTATGGATAGCAACACTGCTACGACTAATACAAAATCAAAATCTAACACCAACCAGGGAAAGCAGAGCTCAAATGTGAGCGGTTGGCAGGAAGTTCACAAGAGGAAAACCAAAGGAAGGAAAATGGTAGAAGAGAGTATAGGCTCCGGAGAAAATTGCAAAATTTCTAACTCCTCCAGCGCTCTGAACGACGGCAATAACATCACGCCGATGGAGGACACATCGGAAAACCAATACCAAGCTAGCCCGAAAAGGCCACGCTTGGTTTGGCGGGAAAAACAGAAGGCAAATGCTTAGTGTTTTTCCAATTCAAATATTTTAGTAGGCTCACGTGCTCAACCACGTGACCCTATTATGGATACTGCCTTATCCATAAGAAACCACCAACAACAAACCCCACCTAACCACGTGTCACCATGTGTCACCACTCCTTAACACCCCACAATCCAAACAAACCCCACTCCTAACCCTAACTTATCTCAACTTCTCCGCCACTTTCCTAATTCACCAAAACCCTAATTTACTCTGCAACTCCATCGCAATACCACCCTTCCTGTTTCTCAATGGATCCAGATCACCAACAAATACTATAAGTCTTCTTCCAAACATGACATCCAGCCTCACAACAACCCTACCAGATCCCACCCATAGCACCACCTACCGACATCATCAAAACCAGATGCGAAAACACACCAAGATATCTCTCCTTCTCGGAGAAACCGATCATTACCCAACTTGAGATCAACCCGAACAACTGTCGTTTCCTCATCAGAGCCCCCAACGCCTGGATTACAGTCCAACCTCATATCATCAGGAAATTCATCGTCAAACCAACTCACGCGGATTTTCCCTTCACATAAATGGTGTACCAACTGAAGGGCGAAAAAAGAGAAGCATCTGATACACCTGCCAAATATCGTAGATCTCCAAGGCTTATGCCCAATAATAGCGAAAATAGTGAGAGACTGGTACAAAACACTACCACAAGAGGAGGAAGCAGTAGTGAGGGAGGATTGCATATTCCTTATAGATCCAGCTCCAATCTTGCTTCAATTGAGGACATACTATTTATTGACCCTCATTTGAGCATGTTCATAGACAGCCACACCAATGCAGTGTTTCTAGCACATACAAAAAAGACTTTCGAAGGCTTGGCGGTCATCTTAAATCCGATAAACAAACCATTCATCAAGCACGAAGACTTGCAAGAAGAGGAGGAAAAGGAACACTGGGATCTCTGGACAACAGAGTTCGCCTTTCAGCCGCTGAAGAAAGAGGAATCATACGACTTCTTAAAGGGAAGAGTGAGGAAAAACAAGGGGAACTCGAGCAGGGGGTGTCAATCCCAACTGAGAAACTCCCTTCCAATTGATATGTCTATCCTAGCGTGGAACACCAGGGGCATCTCCAGGCCCGGCTTCAAAACCAACCTATTCCATCTTCTCCAAGAACACAACCTTGATTTAGTCTTTCTTTGTGAAACACGAACCTCCATTAAGAATGCTCTACCAATCATTGAATCACTCCCATTTGATGAACACTGTCATGCTGAACCTAGGGGTTTTTCCGGTGGCTTGCTGGTCTTGTGGAACTCCTCCAAGGTGGACTTCACCAACATGGGGAGAGACGTCCACATGATCCATGGCGTTGTCCAGGTACTTCACTCTAAACAATCCTTTTTCTTATCTTGTATATATGCTAGCACTAGTTTTAAATCTAAACTAGAAACTTGGCATTCATTGAGGAATGTTGCCATGAACTTAGATTTACCTTGGCTAGCAATAGGAGACTTCAATGAGATGATTTGTCAATCCGAAAAATTTGGGGAAAAACCGGTCAAACTAAAGAGAATGAAAGCGTTTAGGGACTGCCTAGATGACTGTGGACTTACTGATTTGGGCTTCAATGGAATTAGATTTACTTGGACCAACAAACAGAAGAAGAACCAGTTATGGAACGCCTTGATAGAGCACTTGCCAATTCTGAGCTATTGACTTTGTTTCCAAACATAGTTGTCAACACCCTAACCAGGGCTGGCTCAGACCACAGGCAGTTGTTGTTCACCTACAAAACCAACCAACCACCCATAAACACACCAAACCCTTCAAACTGGAACCTCTTTGGTACCAAGACCCCTCCTTCACTGGCCTAATCAATAACTTTTGGACCACAAACAATGACAACCTACCCACCAAACTGAGACTATTGCCTAATCACATCCAACCTTGGGCTATTAGTAGGTTTGGTAACATCTTTAAAAGCAAAAGGAATTTACTGAGCAGGATTAATGGTATTCAGAAACATCTAGACTCAGAACCTAATAACCAAATTCTCTAGGAGCTAGAACTCTCCCTCCAAAAGGAACTGGATAGAATACTGTACCAAGAGGAGGAGTTTTGGAGGATCAGATCTAGAGAGAAATGGCTCACCTCAGGAGATAAAAATACCAATTTCTTTCACAACTCAGTCATTAGAATGAGAAGGAGAAATATAATCACTCTCCTAAAAAATGAAGTAGGAGAAGAATGAAAGACCAACACTGAGATTAAGGAACACATTTGGCTTTTCTACTCTAAACACTTCACCACTTAGAAAGCTTCTGTACCTAGACCTAATAGGGACTTTGGTAGTATCAACCTGGCCTTTACCCCTTCTATGAGGGAGATAAAGAATGTTGTGTTTAGTTCCAGCCCTTGGAAAGCACCTGGGAAGGATGGTTTTCATAACTACTTCTTTCATAAACACTTACCACTTCTGTCACAATGTGTTCAGTAACAGAAAACTGAGCCTCTCAATGAATGAGGCCATTGTTACTCTACTCCCTAAGGTGGAGCACCTAGAAACAATCAAACAGTTCAGACCCATTAGCCTCTGCCCTACCATTGCCAAATTTGTAACCAAAATCATAGTCAAGAGGCTTAGACCACTACTCAACAACATCATCTCTCCAAACCAAAACAGCTTCATCCCTAATAGAGGGACTGATATTAACTACATCATTGCCTCTGAAGCTTTACATTCAATGAAAACTACTAGAGGTAAGACTGGCTACCTAGCAATTAAAGTGGACCTAGAGAAAGCCTATGATAGATTGGAATGGGATTTCATCTTAGATTGCCTTATATCCCATAATCTAAATCAAAACACATGCCAGCTCATCATGTCTTGTATCACCTCAACCTCCTTCACCATCAATGTCAACGGTGAGCACTCTGAAATAGTCAAACCTTCTAGGGGTATTAGGCAAGGAGACCCATTATCACCGTACATCTTTATCCTTTGCATGGAACACCTCTCCAAACTCATTCACTCTGCTTGTGAGCATGGCTCTTGGATCCCCTTGACCTTTGGTGAATCCAAACTTAGACTATCCCACCTACTCTTTGCTGATGATCTCATCCTCTTTGGAGAAGCTAGTATAGGATCTGTAGATTCTATCTTGAAAACCCTAACACACTTTAGGGAAATCTCAGGACAGAAGGTCAACCATAGTAAGAGAAAATGCTATTTCTCAAAAAACACTCCACCCAACCAAGTACTGACATGTTGGGCATCAAGGTCAGTCAAGATTTAGGGGAGTATTTAGGCTACCCACTTACTGATAAAAGACCCATATATAGCCAATTGGAATACCTGACCAAGAGAATGACGGACAAACTAGCCACTTGGAAGACTAAATTCCTAAACAAGGCAGGTAGAGAAACCCTAATGAATGCCACCTTGAACTCCATGGCTCTCTACCCTATGAACTGTCTAGCTTCACCTAAGAAGTGCTTGGGGGAACTAGACAAAACTATGAGGAACTTTTTCAGGGGATCAAATGAGGAAAAGAAGAAACTACATTTGGTGGGATGGGGGAAGATTTGTGCACCCAAAACACTAGGAGGAACTGGCTGTAGGTTACACTTACTTCTCAATGAGATCTCCTTGACTAAGTTATGCTGGAAAGTGCACTCTAATGATAACCTAGCCACTAAGATACTAAGAGCCAAATACTCTAGGTCGACACAGGAGATTACCAGCTTCAAGAGAAGGTCCCACATCTGGCAAGACAATGGGAAGGGTTGGGATAACTTTGCTAAATCTGTTGTTTGGTCTGTTGGTAGTGGAGATCATATCTCCTTTTAGCTAGATGACTGGACTAGGAAGGGCAGCCTAAGAAGTTTATTTCATGGCCCCCTAACCGTCACAGACCTCACCATGAAGGTCTCTGACTGCCTGCCTAAGAGAGGGAAATTGGAACTTTGATAACTTATCCTTTGTACTACCCCAGCATGTGCTATACACCATCTCCGCTTTGTTTATTACTAATGTTGGTATTGATGAGCTTACCTGCTCCCTTGCCCAAGGGCGCTTCTTTAACACCAAGACAGCTTATGCTGAGCTTTAGCAAAGACACTTCAACCACACTACACCACAAATACCCTCCCCAATCACCACTCTAGTTAGGAATACTAAAAGTTGGGACAAACTTTGGCAATGCCCTCTACCAACCAAAATCAAATTCTTTTCAAAGCTGCCCTACACAAAAGAGGAGTGCAAATAAACCAATAGTGCCCATTTTGCCACAACACACCTGAAACATGGCACCATGTTCTGAGACACTGTCCAATAGCTCAGGAAGTTTGGCCTTGCTTCAATAAGGTACCCCCTCAGTTCAACATAGACAGTGATGAGTTATGGATCACTAATAACTCATTCACTAATCAGGATGACACTAAGGTCAACTGGAACACTATATTTGGGATAGGTTGCTGGGAAATCTGGAAGAAAAGGAATGCTTGGGTCTTTCAACAAAAGAACATTAAGGCACAACAGGTATACCATCAAACCTTGCGCCTTACAACTGACTTTGTGAAAGCAAACACCAATCAAAGAAAGGAAGCACTACTGGCAGACAATTTAGAAATACACCCCACCCACTGTATGATCAAAGTAGATGCTTCTTTTTGCCCCAAGACCTTACAAGTAGGAATAGGGGGAATACTGAGGGATAGCAGGAACCAATGCCGTATAATGTGCATATCTTTTGGGATTCCAAAATAGCAGTGGACCATAACACTCACCCTCTTGTGATTAAAGATAGGTATTGCAATTTGGCTACAATGTGCAGGGACCACCCAGGGAGGAATAGAGCATGGGAGATAGCTAAGGTTGGAAGGAGCTGCTTGGAGGATGCGGACAGGCTAGCTAGGTGGACGAGTGATTTTGGTTTAACAGTGATCTTCTCCCCTTTTTTAAACCATAGTTGTAATCTTAATGTACCCTTGCTTTTGGATATTTGGCGTGGGGCTTTAGAAGCCAATAGACTATCTCATACGGTCTTAACTAACAATCTTTGTAATAGTTTATGTATTTATTCAATATAGTTCCTTCCAACCAAAAAACAACAACAACAATAACAACAACAACTTACAATAACAACAACCTACACCAACAATATGACAAACAACAAGCTCACCATATACAATTATTCAACTATAATTCGACTTATGATTAAAACTAACAACTTACAATTATCCAATATGCTCAAGAAATTAAAAATAACATTTAAACTCATTATAACTATAATAATTTTAATTGTATTTCAACTAATAACTCAAAATAAGAAACTAATAATTATCAATCTAATATAACAAGAATTCATAATAATTTCAAAAGTATTAATTTTTGCAAACTAAACTCATAGATATGCTAATTAACTCGAATTACACTTAAAACATAAGCCAATTAAACAAATTGAGCATAGTACAAATTTCCCCCAAATCAATTTTCTCAAGAACCCTAATTTAACAAAGCCCCAATTCGAAAATCAACACATAAGCTAAAATTTGAAACATGGGTATAAATCTTACTTGATTAATAGAGTAATTGGAATAAAGAAGAGTGTAAAAAGACCCGAAATTCGTCTCCATTGACCCGAAATTCGTTCCCATTGACCCGAAATTCGTCCCAAAAACGCAAGTCCAAGAACCCTTTTTTCCATTTGAAATTCCACCCAAAAGAATTAAATGGTGATGATTGATGGCTAAGAAGAAGTACTAATGGAATAAGAATTAAGGAGTACCGGAGTAGATTGGAAAGGTGGAGAAGAAAAGATTGGAAGGAAAGTTTGTGATGGTGTCGAAGAGCAGCAGCAATAGCGAGGTAAGTGTTTTTGTTTTTACTTTTTCTTATATAATTAGGTTTAACTAAATCTAAGAGGTATTTAACCTAGTTACTCTAGGAATAGGTTTTGGGCTATTTATAATATAAAGTCAAATTATGAAAGAAAAATAATTTAATAAAACGCTATCAAAATTATTTTCATAAAATAATTTATTTAAATATTAGGAAAAATTATCAGAAACCACCTTATAAAGTCGCCTTTTTTGAGAAAGCCACCTAATAAACGTTTTATTATATAAAACCACCTTTTAAGACATTTTTTTTTAAAACACCACCACTTAACATTTTGACACTAACTCCATTAACTATTCAGCCAAGCGGGTCCCCTTTATGATTTTCCCTCCTCTTTCAATCCCAGATTTCCCACCAAAATTTCCCCCTTTTATAGCACCTCATCCCTCACATTTTCAATCTACTCAAATTCTTGGGCTTCTTCTTCAATCTTTCAATTAGGGTTCATAGTTTTGAAATTAGGGTTTGACATATGAGATTTGTGCATCCAATTGAAGGTTATTGCTCCTCGTTTGTTTAAATTTCCCAATAGTAAAATTAGGGTTTATGTACTTTTTGGATTAATCTACATATTTGCATCTACATATTTCGATGCCCACCTACAAATCAGGAAAGCAAATAAAAACCTAGTTATTCAACTACTAAACACACAGTTAAAGCGAATCAGGAAATCAATTTTCAATTTTCAAGCTAGGGTTGTAGTTTTATACAGTTAAAGCATGAAGAAAAAGAAAGTACATAATGAAAAATTGCGAATTTAATACTTGTTAACTTACTCATCATCCTTTGTCAGAATTTGATAATCTTTCAGCTCAACAACAACAACTTTCCCCTTTTCTTCCGTCATGATTTTCCAAAATGACACTCCAATTCTTCACAAATCAGAGAAAAAGGGCGAAATTTCAATTTAGGGTTTTTCTAGGTTTAATGAAAAGAAATAATTGAACTTGGTTGGTGTGGTGATTCTTGCTTTGCATTGGAAGAAGAAGGTGTAAAGGGGTAAATGACGAGTTTGTTGCTTTTCAAACCCAAAAGGGCAATTTCGTATTTTCACATAACAAGCAAAATTGGAGGGAAGTCTAATTAGAGTAAACGGAATTAGTGTCAAAACGTTAAGTGGTGGTGTTTTAAAAAAAAGTGCCTTAATTGGTGGTTTTATATAATAAAACGTTTATTAGGTGGTTTTCTCAAAAAAAAGTGACTTTATAAGGTGGTTTCTGACAATTTTTCCTAAATATTACTAACAATATATAAAAATATGGGGTGTTACAGAGTTTTTTTTGGGTGCTAATACAAAAATGTACACTACAAGAGTTTAATATCATCGTTGATCTTTCCATTATCATAAAATTGGCATGGTATCAGAGAAAATGATCTTCCACACTAATCAAGTTTGAGTTGCGTTTATATTCTCGCTTCTTCTTGCTAAAATTTAATTTGAGAAGACTTTCTCAAAATTCTTGTTTTCGGTTTCTTATTTGATTGGGTAAATTTTCCTTGAACTTCAACTTGTTTTTTTTTATCTTGAAATTTTTCTAGTATATGGATTGTAATATTTTAGAGGTAATTTCTTGTTTTGTGATTGTGGAGATTTTGTTGATATCAGTGTTTTATGTTTGAGAAACTAATTGTGATGAATTATCTTGGTATACTTTCTCCGTTTTTTTAGTTGTGACACTTTTGATTCCACGTACTTCCTCCATGAGTTAAGAGGAGAGATAGAGAGAAAGATTTGGTGAAAAAGGAAGTGTCATAACTAATTTGAAACTTCTTTATATGGAAAGTATCACAACTAAAAAAAATGGAGGAAGTAGTTGTTTGAAGATTTCTTCTAATATTAAGAAATGATTGTTTTAGAGTTAACTCAACATCTAGGCAATAGTTTACACATCTATATTATACACTAAAGCAAAATAAAAATTGACACATGTCGTAAGCAGAGTGTATCTAAAGCAATTCCACCATTCTCTTGCCTTGTGGCGTTTTATAAGCCATGTGGCAGCATTACAGAATTTTTTTTTTATTAATTTAGATTTGCCTTTAATTATGGACAATTACACTCTTATTAGGCATAATTGTTTAATTTTTGCATGTTTCTTCCTCAATTAAAGACGTGGTTCACTTAGAAAATCATTTCCTTAATCATTTCCCACAAAAATGTGCATATTAAATTTCTTAATTGCATTAATTTCGGAATGTAATTGCTTAAAATTAGGGATTCTTATTTCACATAACAACCATTGTGAGAATATCAAATCAAATGTTCCTTAAATTAAGGAAAAATATTTTTTTTACATTAATTTTCAAATTTTCTTTCAAAAAATTTACACGTGTAAGCACCTTAATCACTTCCTTTTTTAATGCCTTTTTTACATTAGTTTTCAGCACACGTATGGTAAGATTACTTGGCAAATATTCATTGAAATAAATTATGCAGCACACGTATGGTAAGATTTGCCTAATTAAATTGGATGGCGAATTAAAATAAAAGCACTGCTAGAATGAGAAGATAACAACTAAGCTTATAATATGAGATAATATTATCTATATTATACACTAGAGCAAAATAAAAATTGACTCATGTCGTAAGCAGAGTGTATATAAAGCAATTGCACCATTCTCTTGCCTTTTGGCGTTTTATAAGCCACGTGGCAGCATTACGGAATTTCTTTTTTTTATTAGTTTAGATTTACCTTTAATTATGGAAAATTACACTCTTATTAGGCATAACTGTTTAATTTTTGCAGGTTGCTTCATTAATTAAAGAGTTGGTTTAGTTAGAAAATCATTTCCTTAATCATTTTCTAAAAAAAACGTGGATATTAAATTTCTTAATTGCATTAATTTCGGAATGTAATTGCTTAAAATTAGGGATTCTTATTTCTCATAACAACCATTGTGATAATATCAAATCAAATGTTCCTTAAATTAAGGAAACAAATTGTTTTTACATTAGTTTTCAAATCTTCTTTCAAAAAATTTACAGGAATAAGCACCTTAATCATTTCCTTTTTTAATGCATTTTTTACATTAGTTTTCAGCACACGTATGGTAAGATTAGTTGACAAATGTTCATTGAAATAAATTATGCAGCACACGTATGGTAATATTTGCCTAATTAAATAGGATGGCAAATTAAAATAAAAACAATGCTAGAATGAGAAGATAACAACTAAGCTTATAATATGAGAGAATATTATCTATATTATATACTAAAGCAAAATAAAAATTAACACATGTCGTAAGCAAAGTGTATCTAAAGCAATTCCTCCATTCTCTTACCTTCTGGCGTTTTATAAGTGACATGGCAGCATTACAGAATTACTTTTTTTATTAATATATATTTTCCTTTAATTATGGACAATTACACTCTTATTAGGCATAATTGTTTAATTTTTGCATACTGCTTCCTTAATTAAAGAGCTGGTTTAGTTAGAAAATCATTTACTTAATCATTTCCTAAAAAACGTAGATATTAAATTTCTTAATTGCATTAATTTCGGTATGTAATTGCTTAAAATTAGGGATTCTTATTTCCCATAACAACCATTGTGAGAATATCAAATCAAATGTTCCTTAAATTAAGGAAACATATTTTTTTTTACATTAGTTTTCAAATCTTCTTTCAAAAAAATTTCACGTATAGGCACCTTAATCATTTCCTTTTTTTAATGCATATTTTACATTAGTTTTCAGCACACGTATGGTAAGATTAGTTGGCAAATGTTCATTGAAATAAATTATGCAGCACACGTATGGTAAGATTTGCCTAATTAAATAGGATGACAAATTAAAATAAAAGCGATGCTAGAATGAGAAGATAACAACTAAGCTTATAATATGAGAGAATATTATCTATATTATACGCTAGAGCAAAATAAAAATAGACACATGTCGTAAACAGAGTGTATCTAAAGCAATTCCTCCATTCTCTTGCCTTCTGGTGTTTTATAAGCCACGTGGCAGCATTACATATTTTTTTTATTAATTTATATTTGCTTTTAATTATGGACAATTACACTCTTATTAGGCATAATTGTTTAATTTTTGCATGTTGCTTCCTTAATTAAAGAGCTGGTTTAGTTAGAAAATCATTTACTTAATCATTTCTTAAAAAAAGTGGATATTAAATTTCTTAATTGCATTAATTTCGATATGTAATTGCTTAAAATTAGGGATTCTTATTTCCCATAACAACCATTTTGAGAATATCAAATCAAATGTTCCTTAAATTAAGGAAACATATTTTGTTAAACTAAGTAATGTCTTTACTTTATTTTACTATATAGATTCCCATTTCAAAATGCATTATGTTGAAGGTTAACTATGAAGTTTAACGTAGATTTTTTTTAGATGTCTTTGGAAGAGTTTTGCCATACACTGTATTAAAATATAGCCCACATCCTAGCTACTTCATTATAAATTTTGCAATTATGGACTTTGAGTAAGTTTATCTCACAAAAATCAATAAGGTTTCAAATTTACTTATATATAATTTTATTTAAATATAAAAACTTTATACATTACAATCTTAATATTTTTGTTTTTCTTGAAATGTACACTCTGATGAAATGTTTTCTAGAAGGACATTATGCTGAAATATTATATAGCTATATGGTTGATAGGCATCTGTTGAACGACCTCTATATAATTCTCCAAGGTTGCAAAATTTCATACAACAATAAAGGTTATCACTTAGTACTTTTAAAAGGTCGAGATGCTAAACGAATTGGACAACAGATATATAATTGTTTGCCACATGTCGACCTATAAGCTTTTGCATCCGTTTTTCATAATTTTGCTTGATTGTGTAAGATATATGATATCAGCTTGATATTGTAAGACCTATAGCTTAATGTGTTCAAAATATATCCGTTGTTTTTACTTTAAGGTATAATTTTACTTATAAAAATTCCTATCTTCATTAAAGTTAAAAATTAAACACATTAAAGCTCATCTAGGATATATCTCATCTAATATCAAGGCACTTAATTAAAAATGGTGAAGTTTTGACTAAGCTTACGTAAAAAAAATTCATAAGCGCACCTTTCTTTGCTCAATGAACTTTATAATATAAGAAAATACAATTATATATCAGGTCCGTTAATTAAAAAAAAAGATGTTTAACCATTGTTTAGTGTAAAAGTGTTGTCTGTAGTTTAGGAACAAAAAAAACGGCAGTGGGCTTAATACGATAGTGCTCTATTATCTTATAGCAACAAAAAGGCAGTGGGCTTAATATGACAGTGCTACATTAATTTATAAACCTATTATAGTAACAAAAAAACGGATATTGCACATTAAAGCGGCCACTATATTTGAATACGACAGTGCTATATTATATATATTAGCTTTATTATAGATCAACTTTTGTTTCATATATATGAATCTATTGCAACATATATGAAACACTTATTGGATTAGCTATATACGTATTATATATATGAAAATTTTTAGCCCACATAAATGTCATATATATATGATTGATGCATGGATATTACCCACTATTGTTGGTCTATATCTTTAAATAATTAATAATGATGTTTTCCATATTTTGGATGTTATTTCTCATACTCTCTATCTTAGAACTTCTACTAGACCTCACCAATATTAGGTTTGTAACTATGGCAAGTACTCCTTTACAATATCTCATTGGTGCACCCCCATGAGTTATAAATCCATACCCAATTCTACTCAGGCACTAATTCAACAAAATTTTGTTTTTGTTGAATCTTGGATCTACCTTGAAGCCTCTAAAAATCCAAATTGTGGCTATGCAAAAAAAGTTACAACCCTAGTTGACGCTCACACATGGGATCTAGTTGACCGTCCACATGGCAATAAACCAATATGGTGCAAATAGGTACTTAATGTGACACTTAAAGCTCAAAGCCTAGGTGAAAGATTCAAAACTAGGCTCGTTGCCAACGATTCCAATCAAATGTATGGGGCAAATTATAAGGATTTTTCTCACATGAGCTAAATACCCAACTTGACGTGTGTTGTTATTCCAGACAGTAAACAATAATAACGCATTTCTTCTTGAAGCTGACAATAAATAATTATATATGAAAGTTCCAATAGATTTGATCACATCAAGAAATAAAGTTTACAAGTAGAAGAAATCTTTATATAGCTTTAAACAAGCCTCAAGGTAATGGTTTTCCAAATTAGTCGGTGAGCTGTTAGTTTAGGGTTTTGTCAAGTCGAATGTGACTACTCACTTTTTATTAAGAAAAATTGACCTCTCATGACCATTGATGTAGTCTATGTGAAGCACTTAAAGCTTATCTTTAGAAACCTTGGCAATTGAAGCAACCTCGATCTGGACCTCTCATGACCATCAACTTCCCTCTACTTAAATGTTGAAGCAACCTCAATCTCCATCTTATTTTCAGCATTAAAAACCTTGGCAAGCTTTTTCAATGTTTGTAAGTGAAAGAAGCACCCTGCAATTTCTAAGTCTTTTTCAGAAGATGAATTCAAGGCTATGTCTAGTGCAACAGCTAGTAAAATCACATTGATGTTTATAATTTTGGATGAGCTTGGTGACAGTCTCAAAGTTGTCACACTTTATTATGCAATAAATCTGCCATTCAAATCACAGAGATCCTCCTTCTTGTAATAAGACGAACGATATACACGTAGATTTTCATTTATGAGGGAAAAGTTTCTAAAAGGTCTCTTTTATTTGACTTATTTGCCTATAAATTCCCAACTTGCAAATTTTTGCAGAATAGTTTTTCCTTCTGCTTCATAATCTGATATCTTATTAAGTTTTGTATGCTTAATCCACATTCTAGCTTTAGGGGTGTTATGTTCAATCCAGATTCATATCAACCTTCGTACCAGACATTTTATTTGTTATGTTATACTTCCTCAGTTTCAAAATAGATGCAACATTGTCTATTTTGGGGTGTTTCAAAATAGATGCAACATTGTCTATTTTGGGGTGTTTCAAAATAGATGCAACACTCTTATTTTTTTCCTACTTTTGTAAGTTTTAGTGTGTAAAAGGTCAATTTTACCCTTACTAACAACATTAAAGCATGTTTAATTGTGCTAAATAACCTAATTAATACTAATTTAATTTTACCCATCCACCACTCTCTCTCCTAATTTTACCCACCCACCCTTCTCTCTCACCATTATACCACCACCCTACCCAGGCACTACCACCACCTACACCCATAATAAAATTCTCCAACCACAACCACCAACAACAACAAATTCTCCAGCCCTAGCCCCCACCACCACCAAACCCAGCCCCAGCCACCACCACCAAGTTTTGTCAGCCACTGACGAAGAAGATCCAAAACCCTAACTAATCGACCACCAAAGAGATGGACCGCGTAATTCGACCACCATAACCGAATTTGATCGCTGAACCAGAGAGAAGGAGCGCCGAAAACCCTAACTAATCAACCACCACCACGAAATTCGTCAGCCACCAACCCTGACGAAGAATTAGAGAGATCGAGAAGAGGGAAAAGGGAAGAATGAATCGAGAAGAGGGAAGACGGAAGAACGAATCGAGAAGAGAGAAGACGGAAGAACGAATCGAGAAGAGGGAATATCTACCCTTGATGAAGAAGCGGAGAGATCGAGAAGAGAAGAGAGCCACCTGAACCCTAACTGATCTAGAGATCGATGGTGGCATGGGGGTGGATTTCATGGGTTTCACTCACTTGTTAGGGTGGGTTTTGGTGGGTTTCGTGGGTGGAGGTGGTGGTGGGCGGTGGTGGCGGTGGTTTCTGTGATGGTTTCATAGGTGGAGGTGGTGGTGGGTGGTGGCGGCGGTGGGTTCTGTGGTGGTTTCTTGGGTGGAGTTGGTGGCTGGTTATATGGTTAATTATTTGCTTAAAAATGCTTTAGAAATTTTGCCTAAGAGTCTGTTTTAATAACATTGTGGCATCTATTCTGAAACGGAGGAAGTACTAATTTTTACTCTTAAATAAGTTACTAAAAGTAGGGGTTTATGAATGCTCATGAGTATATTATTCAAGAAGGTTATGAGCTATGTGATGAATACTTAGAAATAGAAGAATAAGCTTATCAGCTTAGTATTTTATTTTAGAATTAGCATAATTTCAATGATACTTGAGAGCTAGCTCATGCAAAGAACAAGTAGAAGGGGTGACAAAAATCATGTTATCTCAAACCTTGTTAGAGGATTGGACCTAGGCCCATTAGGTTATTCTAATTAGGTTATATTTCAAGCCTATATATTGATGTCATGGGAATGAATTAGAATAACCTAATGGGCCTTGGACCTATGGTCCAATCCTCTAACAAACCTCTTCGAAGTCATGTAACCAGTCACACATCAAAGAAAATTCTCGTTGCCAACTATATGAATTGAGATGGAGATCTAATTACAATCAACATATTTTCCAAAATCTTTCACTTCAACATATCAGGCGCCTTCTTAAGATCTAAATTCATGAGACTGTTATTTGTGCCTTAAAATTCAAGAGAAGAAGAGGGTTGGGCGGGCAATCGAAAACCCAGGTGGACTTATGTCAAAGAGAAGTTCTTGAATTAGTTTTGCGCTAACCCGGGCGGACAAACTTTGGCCCGTGCGAGCTCAATATATTTTGGGTAATATTCATCTCTTTTTTACTCAATTTGTGTCATATCTTTTCCTAACTTCTTTTCATTATTTATGACGGTTGTTGGGGGGGGGGGTTCTTTAGGGTTTACTTATGTCATAAAAAGGAACCATTAGCCCCCATTGTAATCCTCTTTATTTCCTTCAATTGAAGATTAAAAAAGCTTCTGAATCCCCCTCCGGTGGACTGGGTGACATTGACCAAACCACGTCAAATACTTGTGTCTTTGCTTCTTCTTTGTTTTTTTTCTCTAATATTTTATTATCGACTACTATTCTGCATTATCAAACACATACATTACCCCTTATTTCACAACAGACACCGTACCTAGGCTTCGCAATTTGCTCTTCATTTTTAGTTATCAAGTGTTGTCAAATCATAATATAATGCGAAAGGCAATCACCAAGAATAAAGGGAAGATATTTTCCCATTAATGTTAACTTTACCTTTGATATAAGGGTTTAAAATTCGGGGAAATCAGGAAAACTCGTTGGAGTACTAGTAGGAATGTTAGTGGGGTAGGGTTCGTGCAAACCTTACTCAATTAGGCAAGGATGGGGGAAGGTTTCACGGATGATGGGGATGGGGATGAAAAATATCCCGCCATGAGTGATAGGGCAGGCGTGGAGTTTGGAATACCCGCCCTCATCCTAGCTCCCCTTGCTTCTTCCCCACCTCCTAAGTACTAGGGGTGTTCATAAACTGGGTACCCAAAAATGCGAGTAGTCATCTAGGAGGCTATGACCTGTTTAGTACAAGAAGGGTACGCAGAATGCGGGTAAGCGGATTGCTCGGGTCGGGAAATACGAGTACCCAATACATGGAATAAAGAAATTATGGGCAACAAAAGTTCTATTGTAAAGTCACTACCTCCCTAGCTCTTCTTGATCTCTTCCACTGTCAAGTTCTAAACTATTAACTCCCAGATTTCGCAGGCGGAATCTCGGCTACCGACTTTGGTTGTCGAAATCTGGACTATAGGGCTAGCAAAAACACCTTCAATTGAAGATTTGGTCATTTCATTCACGAATTATTGCCCATGATTAATCGAAAAGAATCTTCAAATTTCCCCCAAATTGATGAACTAGGGTTGGATTAAATGAGAAAATCGAATGAAAATTAGGGGGGGAATGAAGAACATGACTGAAAACCACTGAACGGTATAATCGTTATAAACAAAAATTGGCCTGAAAGTGGTTTTGGTAGTTTAACCTACTGGTTTTAATTATAAGAGGTAGTTAAAGTAAAAAATTAGAAAAGATAGTTAAACCTACAATGTGTATTATAAAAGGTGGTTTTGGACAAAAAATCCGAACAAATAACTATATCGAATAAACTAATTTTTTTAAGCTACCCTTTTTTGAAAAAAAATTATTTCATACTCGAACAAACATGGGACATATGTTCGGGGGAGTGACATATGTTGGGGCCGGTATGGCGAGTGTCAAACTGATATGGAGACCCATGTGGGTGCTGGACGAGGATAGGTTTTAGTACGTACTCGTTGGGGCAGGGATGGGGATAAAAATTTCCCCATTTGGGTGATGGGATGGGAATAGGGATGAGATTTTTAGACGGGTATGAAAATGGAGAGACCATGCTCCGCACCTGCCCCGATCCATTGACATCCCTACGTTGGATCATAGTGACCTCATTGACGGAATCATTGATGATTTCCATCATTTAATAGTAGTATACAAAAGTTGATGACAACTACTTGTTTTTTAGGAAGAAGGTTAGATGTTTTCATCAAAAATTTGCACATAATAGGTAATTCTCCAAAAGGAAAAAAAACTTATTTAATTAATTCGTAATAAAGATATTAAGTGTCAAACTATGTCTTAAACCATATGGTCTACTCTGTATATCACATGATTTTTAATAGGTAAGAAAAACTAGGAATATAAAGATATCATTAGGAGACCCTCCACACGAGGAGTTCCCCTAATGTATGTGAGCTAAGGATGGGGGATAGAGTGGAGTGTTATTAAAACTCTATAGGTAGATAATCGGTGCTGAGGTGGCCGATGTTTGCAATCCAATCTGCTGCCCAATTTGTTTCTCATAAGATGTAGTGAATTTCTCAATGGCTTTCATGTTGTGAGATCCTTTGGATGTCTTCGATGTTGTTGGCTATTTGCTAAGGTGGAGTCCATAATCGTTTAACTGTGTGTACCACCAGCAGGTTGTTTCCTTCTATGATGATGCTTCAATGAGGGATTGAACTGAGATGTACAAGGGCAATGTGAATAGTTGTTGCCTCTGCTACTATGATGTTCGTTCTGCCAAGGTCGTAAGTGGTTGTTGCTTTGAGGTTGCACTCTTCGTATCTGATGATGAACCAGTTGCCTCTGAGTTTTGTTTAACCAAGCAGCCGAAGTTGATTTTGAGAGAGCCAGGAGTAGGGGGCCAATAGATAAGAGGGGGTAGGGGTGTGTGATAAGAGGTTTTTAGTGTGCGTTAAGACACTAAGAACCGCTTTCCATACAATATGTATAATCCTAACGAGTAAATACTATGAACATAGTAATGGCAAGTCAACGGTCGAACCACAGGGGAAAAGGGATTGACTAAGGTCTATTAAGTCTAAAACCAGCTAAGTGAAGGGTATTTGGGGGGTTTGAAGGATTGATTGAACGATTAACTAATAACTAGCTAAGGAATAACAATTAACATTCAAGTATGAGAAGTAAATATAATAGGGCAAACACTAGAGTTCGGGCTACTCGTATGAATCCGGGCTAGGCAACAACTACCAATGCAATTAAAGTTCACAAGCAAAATTCATGCCAAGTTAAGTTCTCCTCTAAATTACTCGAGTCCTCTCTTGAATGGCCCTCAACAGTAATCAATTAATCAATAAACTAGAACCTCTCTCGAATGGTCTCTAGTCAATTGATTAATGGACTCAATAAGCATGGAAAACCCCTAATACAAGGATCCTCTTAATTTCTACCCAATCTCTTGGTCTAGAAATTAAGTTGATTCAAGGGAATGACGAAGAAATCAATATTCAATTAAGAGGAATTGAAATCTAAAACCCCTAGCATAAACGTGATCAAGATCTACCCTAGGGTGTCAAAACACCAAGGTCAATGCATAAAAATCAATAGGAAACACAACTACATGAACATCATATTTAAGCCCTTAATTCATACTTTCGCCCTAACCCTAGATAATGAACTACTCACTAATCATGGATTCAAAGCAAAAGAAATTAATAAATTAAACATGATTAACAAAGCAATGAAAATAGAGTAGAGATTTTTGAGAACTATTCTTTGATTTATGAGCAACTTAATCTTCAACAAGAGTGCCAATATGAGAAACTAAGAGGTCGAGAGTGTTTAGAGAGAATAAAACTAAGTAATTAGAGTATAAGAGACGAGTTAATACAAAGCAAAATGCCAAAAACCTATTTATAATGTTCCATAAATGAAGACGGAAAATCGGGAAAAATGTCTGAATACAGGTCTACACGGGCGTGTCCAAAACGACACGGGCGTGTAGACCTGATTCTCTGAAATCAGCGACTTCAGAAAGTAGCTACTATTTCCATGAAATTCAGCCAACACGGGTGTGTCAAAATGGACACGGGTGTGTCAAAATGGACACGGGCGTGTCAAAACGGACACGGACGTGTCAAAATGGACACGGGTGTGATGGCCTGACTTTCTCAAATCAGTGGGCAAGAAGAACAGGGATTGTCTTCGTGGAAAAAGCCCAACACTGGCGTGTTGACTTTTGGTCAGCGGACAATTCAATTTCAAACGGTCATATCTCTCGCATCTTCTATCAGAATTGGGCTTATGACCAGTCGTTGGAAAGCTATTAAACGAGCTAACAACCCCCACTAGAATTACCTTAATCCGATTTAAGGATCAAAAATCATGTCCATTTGAAGTTCAAAAGTCAACAACTAGTATTCCAATGATCAAATGACTTCAAAAACCTGCTAGTTAACCTTGAAATCATCCAAAAACAACTAAACAAATAATGAAGCGACAATATAACTCAAAGGTGACAAAAACCATGCAATGCTAGGCTTAAATGCTCCAAACTACATGCAAGGACACTAAATATGACCTACAATTAAGCACAATACAGTGTGGGATCTACAATGATGGTAAGGGGCAGATCTACCAATAATGAAGAGAAGCCACCTCTATATATTTGAGGATATGCAATAATCGTAAGCAGCATATTGGACGACGATGATAGGTAGATTTGCAATAACAAAATACGCATCCTCTATCTTTCTAAGCATCTGCATTCTAAGTTTCTATTTCTCTTTGGCTGGCCAAACTCATTCCTTATTTTAGTCAGATTATGTCCAATTCCATACTAAATAGTGACCTTAAGAGCCTACAACTTACCCTGGCTTTCTGCGTAGCTCTGTAGGCCTATACATTTTCAACTTGGTATAAGTATTTGACTTCGTAAGACACACGACCTTATATATTACCTCAGCAGTCTATTAGGTTTTTTGGGTGTCTTTTTCCCGCGTCCGTGCACCAATAGGTTATTAATCTTATCGATATGATTTCGACGACTCTCAGACTTGTTCTAACAGTCTATTAGGTTCTGCTAGGCATGGGCCTTTGTCCCATGCTCGTGATCCGGTAGGTATGCTCGATCTTAAAGGTACGAACAATGCTCAATCTTCTTTTAAAGGTCTCACCTATTGAGTATTGTTGGTGGGTACAAATATCGATCATGTTTGATTTTATAGGTTCTTGTGACCTGGTAACCTGAAACAGCATGTTAAAGTGAGATTTTGCATGTGATTATTTTAAGGGTTTTCAGGCACGCATTTCTAGGCTACCTTTTTTCGGGTTGAAAACAACGTTTTTTCGGAAATCGGACACAACATTCATTCTTTGAGCGCTTCGCTTTCGACAATCCCTAAAAATGGGTACCATTAAGCCTGGTTTTCGGAGCGCACTTCAATACAACCTTTCAAGCTAAAGATGTCCTTTTTTTGAAAAACAGACACGCTATGCACCCTTGATGGGCACAAATTTCAATAATCCCTACAAATCAGGTATTTAAAAGCCGGATTTTTAGGCACGCTCTTCAAGATGACTTTTTTCGGTTATAATACGATGCTTTTTTATAAGTCCGGAATCACGACAAAGATATGCATCCTTTATGGGCATGAATTTCGAGAATCACTACAAAACGGTATATATAAGTCGGATTTTCGGGCACGCAATTCAAGGCGACTTTTTCGGGCCTAATACACGTTTTTACAAACAACAGCAACGTTATGCACCTTTTATGGGCATGAACTTCGAGAATTCCTATAATACGGGTACCAATAAGCCGGCTTTTAGGGCACGTACTTCAAAGCAACTTTTTCGACTTGTTTGAGTCGAAGATGACATTTTTAAAAAAAAACGAAAAAAATGCTATGCACTCTTTATGGGTACGAATTTCGAGAATCCCTTAAAAACAGGTACCAATAAGTCAGGTTTTTGGGCACGTCCTTCAAAGCAATTTTTTTACTTTTTTTGGTCAAAGAAGAAGTTTTTCGAAAAACGGACACTATTGTGAACCATACATGGGCACGAATTTGTAGAATCCCTAGAAAACGAGTGCCAATAAGCTGGGTTTTCGGGCACACACTTCATAGAGTTGTCCGTTTTTGGAAAAATGCGTATTCGGCTCGAAAAAGTCGTCTTGAATTGCGTGCCCAAAAACCTAGCTTATAAATACCCGTTTGAAGTGATTTCTCGAAATTTGTGCCCATAAAGGTTGGATATCATTGTTTGTTTTTCAAAAAATACGCCATATTAGGTCCGAAATAAGTCGTCTTGGAAGTGCGTGCCCGAAAATCCCAGCTTGTAAATACCCGTTTTGTAGGGATTATCGAAATTTGTGTCCATTAAGGCTACGTACGTAGTTGTGTCTGTTTTTCGAAAAAAACGACGTATTTGGTCTGAAAAAGTCGTTTCACTACAAAAACGAGTACCACTAAGCCGTATTTTAGGGCATAAAGGGTGACTTGTGGTGTCCATCTCTCGAAAAACGTTGTTTTCAACCTGAAAAAAAGCTCAAATAGTCACTTTAAAATGCGTGCTTGAAAACGCTTAAAATAATCACAAGTTAATCTCGCTTTGACCTGCTGTTTCGGGTTACCAGGTCACAATAACCTATAAAATAAAAGATGATCGATATTTGGTACCTACCAACAATAATCAATAGTCGAGCTCTTTAAAGAAGATCCTATATAGATCGTAATTTTAATATCAATTTTTTCTATAATTTATCAAAGTTAATTAAGAGTTTTGTTCAATGTCAACTTGCTCTCTAATTATTTAGTCATAATTCAACGATGAAATAATCTCGCTATTATTTTCTTCAATGTGATGTAAGAACCACTAGATTTTTCCATGTGGTTTTTTCTAAATGAAAACTTATCACTATAAAAAAAAGAAATTAAGATTTTTGGTCATGAAGAACCTAATAAAACATCACTTTTGTGGGAAAAAACCTAATAAAAAAATTGTCTAAAAGGACCTAATAATATACTTATGTTTGTTAAAAAGAACCACCTTAAAATTTTCCGGCGAAAAGTCAAATTTCCGGCGGTCTCTTCCACTACACTCTTCATCTTCTTCAAATCTTCTTTTCTTCCATCTTTCTCTTATCTTCTCTTATCTTTCTCAATCCTTCATTCTTCCTCCAAATTCATTCATAAATTAGAGATTACAAAATGCTATAGATTACTACCACATGAATGCCAATTTGAGCCCCAAAACCAATGTTGTTTATGGCATAACTTTATACTTCTCCATCTTCACGTTAATTTTTCAATCTCTCCTTTAACTTCCATTTTTTCAACCTTCCCTGGGTCATTCTATCTTCATCAGCTTCCAATCAGGGAACAAAGACTTCTTATCCACAAGACCATTAAGCACAAGTCTTTGCCATGTTATGCTTCCATCAACCAACCATTAAAACCCTGATTTTCGAAAATTTGGGAAAGTTTTATTATGAACCCTAAAATTATGAAACCTTAAGACTAGAGTGGGGAAAATTAGATTAGTGATGTGTTTTCCGTAGTTGAATTACTCCCTCTTGAATTAGGGTTTTGCCTATAGGTTTTTACCTTTTACTTGAAAGAGTTTTTTCCTATTTTTAGGCTTAGTTTAATTAGTTTCTTTATTTATTTTATTTAATTTAAGTACTTCTTTAATTAATTTAGATTAGTTTGTTTTAAAAGATAAGATTAGGATTCTTTAAAGATATGAGTTAGGGGATTGTCCTAATTATATTACGCGTTCTTATCTTTATCTTGTTAGACTAGGATTATTTTTTATCTTATTTGTTTAGGATTAGGATTAGGATTAGTCATATCTTCTCTATTTATGTTGTTGTTTTTCATTAATAAAAATCATATTTGAGTTATTAAAATTTCATGAGTCTTGCTTATGATTTAAGGTTGAGTACCTTGCTTGTTTAGCATTGAAGAAAGACTGCGATCGATCTTCTACCCCTTTGGACCGAGATTCAAAGGTTACTATCCCCATTATTGATTTGTTTCATTTACTCCATTAAACTATACACCTACACAACCATCTTTTTAATTAAAACTTCACATAAAAATCATTCCCTTGAACCCTCAAACGTTCATCCACCCTCAAGAAACCTAAAGTAGTAATCTTTGGATCAAATTCATATCAATTGGTGTGGCTGCTGCTGATTTTTTCAAGCTTTGAGTGGTGTTTCATGGCCATCGAAGCACTCTTCGAAGCACAAACAACTTGCCCAGATTCGGAATGTTTTTGAGAACTAGATAGAGGATGTATTTGTGCTAGATCTGCCCAACTTCATGACTAATGACCAAGATGAGATCTCTGCACTCCTGGAGGTTATCTCTCTCCTGTTTATAGATGGTATCCACAAGCAGTTGTTGATGCTCAATTAAAGGCTATTTTTAATGGCTTTGATTTACGACTGGAGATCAAGAACGATAAAGATTTGCAAGAAGATACTCCCTCCGTTTCTTTTTGTTTGTCCTATTTACTGTAGCTCCAAATGCCAAGAAAGTTGATGTCATATGCATGTGGGTGGGGACAACAAGTAAGGAGTCCACTTATTTTATAATAAATATGGTAGTTAAAGTAGGTGAGAGTCTGAGGCTGGCATGTTGGGTTGTAAACCCATTGCCTATGGAACAAAATCATCGTCTAGCAAGCCCTCTACCTATACCGCAGTTTGAAGCACCTAAAGGAGAATTTGGTGTCTTTCTGGTCAGTAATGGAAGCAATCGTCCTTACCGTCGAGAGAAACTTTTAAGGTACTGTGGGGCCAAAAAGTGATAAAGTAGGGGTAGATGGGTGATATAATTTTGCCATATGAGGAAAGATGAAAAGGTAGGACAAACAAAAAGCAGACAAAACGGAAGTAGGACAAAAAAAGAAACGGAGGGAGTACATCTAATTTCCAGAGAATACTTGATTGCAAGAAGATATTTCTAATCTACAAGAAGATATTTCCGATTTGCAAGAAGATTTAAAGAATGATTCTTTAACAGTTCTTGGCATTAAAGATGCATTCTTGGATAATTCTCGTGAAGTACAACTAACAAAAGGATTAAGGATTTGTGATTCTGACACAATCTTTAATCCTCGTTTGGTCCTACTATCTCACCCAAGAAGTAGATTTTACCAATGAAGAGGAGCATGGAGTTTCCAGTTTAACATATATGATTTAGCTACACAAAATTTGAGCTTTCTTTGTTCTTTTGCTAAATTTTCTTGTTTGCTACGAGCTTAACCAATTTTCAAGATTATCAAATGGATTTTGTTGTTATGATGGAGATGGTACTAAGGGAATTAGTTCATCGCATATGGATGATTTCATGGTGCAACAATCTACCACAAGTTCGCCTTGATCATGCAACGTGAGGACACGTTTCTTTTAAGGGGGAGAATAATGTGTTTTCCGTAGTTGAATTACTCCACTTGAATTAGGGTTTTGCCTATAGGTTTTTACCTTTTTGCACTTGAAGGGGTTTTTCCTATTTTAGGCTTAGTTTAATTAGTTTCTTTATTTATTTAATTTAATTTAAGTACTTCTTTAATTAATTTTGATTAGTTTGATTTAAAAAGATAAGATTGTTTAAAAAGATAAGATTAGGATTCTTTAATATGAGTTAGGGATTGTCCTAATCATATTAGGTTTTCTTATCTTTATCTTGTTAGACTAGGATTATTTTTTATCTTATTTGTTTAGGATTAGGATTAGGATTAGTCATGTCTTCTCTATTTATATTGTTGTTTTTCATTAATAAAAATCAGATTTGAGTTATTAGAATTTCATGAGTCTTGCTTATGATTTAGGGTTGAGTACCTTGCTTTTTAGCATTGAAGAAGAGGCGAGATCGATCTTCTACCCACTTTGGACCGAGATTCGAAGGTTACTATCCCCATTATTGATTTGTTTCGTTTACTCCATTAAACTATACACCTACACAACCATCTTTTTAATTAAAACTTCACATAATCGTTCCCTTGAACCCTCAAGCGTTCATCCACCCTCAAGAAACCTAAAGTAGTAATATTTGGATCAAAATTCATATCAATTAGAAAACATACCTTTGATTTGATAGAGATTGTAGGAAAGGGATTGAATTTTCAGTTAAAGCTTCAAGGGGGTGCAAAAGCAAATTTTAATTTTTGGAGGAAGGTGTTTTCCTATGAAGAAGAATGAAAGGGGGAAATGGTTTGGGGGATGGTGTTATAAACAAAAAGCAGGTAGCCAAATGAAGGAAAATTAATGTCAACGCCGGGATTAAGAGTTTTGGCCGGTAAATCTTAAAGTGGTCCGTATTAACAAACAAAAGTATTTATTCGGTCTTTTTAGACAAAAAGTAATTTTAGATCCTTTCTCGCAAAGTCAGTGTTTTATTAGGTTCCTTCGACAAATAACCCAAAAATAATAGCTTCTGACATATCCATTGCCATCAATGTTATCTAACTATAAATTTTATTAAGTTTATCCCATATCTATAAGTAAAATATAGCATCTTCAACAATGTGCTTATGACAAACAATATTTTATCTAACTAAACTACTAATTCCCTTCAAGGGAGAACAAATGGGGGGGGCGCACTGCTCAACAACTTGTTCGAAAAAAGTGGAGAAACGGGAAAATAAATTACATAACAATTTTTGGCTAAAGAGAAGAGCATTCACCTCACAGTCGATTTTGCAAATCACAGCCTTATATACATATACGTAAACGAAAATAAAAGCAACAAAGTAAGCTTAAATACATCAAATTTAATTGCCAGCGAAAAAGTTTCACGTTTCAGCAACGTGTGGGCCCTTCTTAGCCCAACCCGGTTTCAAGGATTTTTTGACAAACACCACTAGGAAAGTAGTTTGAGCAAACCAATTTTCCACAACAAGACTGATAGAGGAACCCCACAGTTTTCCTCAAGTTCGGAGCAATATCCAGAAGGGTCTGTAGAGAGAATTTCAATATGATAGTATTTGTTAATAATAAAGCATTTTGAATATATAGAATTAGACTCAAATGAAAGGATAACTACTACAATCTATCACTATTTTCTTTGAAAAGGGTGTAAAGTTTAGATTCGTTTACATGGGAGTAGACTTGCAATTGTGTGACTCATACAGAACCAATTGAGGGCGTCATTACATGAAGGTGTGTTATTTTCGTCAACTAAGGCAAAATGCATGACTATAACAATAACGATAGAGCGTCTCTATACTGTAAGGGAAGGGTGGGACGCCAAACTTCTGGATTGCCCATTTCTCCTCTTACCCTTAGTATTAAAAACAACAAAACTCCCCCAATAAAACCCGCCTATCCCACCTTTAATTACGTTTAATTAAACCCCACACCCCAAACCACTATCATAATAACTATCTAATCCTAAATTAAACAATAATTAAACACAATCTAATAACTACCCCCCACCCCCACGTTTACCCCAACTCACTATCTAATCCTAAATTAAACAATAATTAAACACAATCTTGTACTTCCCCCACACCCCACGTTTGATTCTTTTTGCAAATACAATCCAAGTTATTTATTTGTTCACCATTTATTTAAATAAATTAAACATTTATAGCCGAATTGCTAAAACTGCCACTACTCTCTCCTTTATGGTAACTGCTTAATTTTTAATAGAAAATGCAGCCAGTTACTTCTTTTCGTTCCTCTCTCTTTCTTCTTCCCTCTTCCCTGTTTCCTCTTACCCCTTCCTTTTCCTCTATTCCATTTAGTACCCAGAAAAAGCAATCAAAAGAACACATATACCATCTCTTTTCCCCTAAAGTTTAACTATTTAAAAATCATCAGCATCCTTAAAATTATATTTGAACTGTTGAGAATTACAAATGCATATTCAAGCAAGGTAAGGATTTTATTTTTGAATTTCAATATTCTGTTTAGTTTTTGAAGTTTTCTGATTTTCGATTTCAATAGATATGTTGCTGGAATTTCATTTTTAACACAAATGCTC